>VYXC01005155.1:57749-167962 GCA_013397175.1 Platysteira castanea | reverse complement strand
TTCGGCTGACCGCGGGCGGGGGCTGGAGTGGCCCTGGCCCCCTCTTCCCCCCCGGGAGCGGCGGGGGGGGGCTGCGCGGGGCTCGGCGGCTCCCCCGCTCCGCCCGCGGGCCGGAACGCGCCGCTGCGCCCGCGGGAAGCGGGACCGCCGCGAGCCTGGCGTGCGGGTGCGCCTGTAACTAATCCCGTCGGGTTTGTGCCTGTTCATTCAGCTGTCTAGGAATTCACTTGGTTTGACTTCTGTTGTTAGTCCAGAGGGGAAACATACCTCTGCTATTCACGGCTGCGTGAAATAAAACCGATAAAAAAATAAATTGCTTACCGTTTGGATGCTTTGGTGCTGTGTGGCTTAGGATCTTGCCTTGTAAGGAAAAACCTCGCGACCTGCACAAAGAGGTGGATTTTTGTCCAGCTTGACTTTGAAGAGGTAATTCTTTCTGAGGGGGTTAATTAAGCTATAGGCTCCAAAGCCACTTCTATAAATTTGTCACGTTACCACCTGTATGATATATGGAAAGAGATAGAAGTAGATTTATATTAATGTGAAGCTGTGATAATGGACAATAAGGGATTAATCCAAATTAACACACCCCTAATATTTTTTTCCCATCCCTTCCTTTGCCCTTTTCAAGAGGATTTGGAGAGGAGGAGGGAGACAAGAAGTCCCTTTACAGCAAACTAATATGAACGACATGATCAGTATCTTCAGCTTGGCTCCTGCTGCACAGTAGTCTACAAAATACTGAAATATAGGAAGAAGAAATATCTTTCTGAGAAGAACAAGATAGGGGATAAAATCCAAAGTCTTTCCCCAGAGGATGGTTTTAGGACACTTGGGAATGTGGACAGAAAATGGTAGTAGAGGGGAATGTGAGAGCTTTTTGCCATTGGTTGATTAATCCACACCACGTAAATCAGAACCATATTGCTCAGCTCCACACCTCATGGTCGTGCTCTTAAACTAAAGATTTTGTAATATAGTATAAAAGGAACAGATTCATGGATATTTAAGTGGGAACTGAACTGATATTCCTCATACAGTTTTGGAAATCCAAAATATGGCAGCCTCAGCAAAGCCTTACAGGTGAGAACGGGATTTATATTTAGGAGGTGCTCTGCTCATGAATCTCTCATGAGAGATGCTTAATTGCAGGAACTTTTGGCAGGGGCCGTTAGTATAGGTTCAGGAAAGCACAGCAGAGGAAATTTTTTGGTGGAATTTTCCCAGGTAAGAAGGTTCCATTAGGCCTAGTACCCAACTACAGAAATAGATATAATTAATAAAGTAATAGAGAAAGGTAAGGAAAACAAATATTACATACAACCCTTAAAAATGAAAATAAACCTTGCTTGGCAAAAAGCAAGAAACCCTCACTATTAAGTGGGTAGGATACGCGTTTTATCAAATTTATCTTTTATGTTTTGGAGCATTTCCACCCAGCAAAAGTGGAATACTTAGAGAAAATAAAAGCAGTGTTAATAAATAAAAACAAATAACTTGTACATGTGCCTTAACATCTATTACTTTAGTTGAAAGTGGGGTTTGCACAGGTTCAAGGAATGAAATCCATGTACAGATGCCCCACCACAACACAATATAGAAGCAAGTAGGAGGTTTCTTGCCCCACAGGAATGTTGCTGTCCCAAGTTTGCTTATTTTAAATTATAAATATGATGAGAATTTCACCAGCGTCAGAGCTGAGTGACTGTTTCTTGCTTCTTTGAAATCAAGTGAGGATGCTCTGCTTCCAAACAGGATTCCTGGTCCTGAGAACTTTGCCTAGTTACTTGTCTGCAGCAGTCAGCAGAGCACATCATGTAGACTGTCCACAACATATTGGTACAGAATTTGGAGAAATCTGTTTTCAATCCAGCTTTTCAAGAAAAAGAGGAACATGCTTTTCACTGCTCTGAAAGCAATGGAGTAAAACGGCAAAAGATGAGTTTAAATCACAAAGATAATCACATTCTTGTAGTACCACTGTGAAATAGAGGCCTCACTGAAGGAAGAGGAAGCAGCTGGTTTTCCCATCAGTGAACATGTAGCTCAAAGTACTCTGTCACAAAGCCCACCTAGAAGGTATTTTAAGGTACATTTAGGGCCCTCCTCGACAGTGGAGGGACAGAGAGAGGAGGGGAGGAGGGGACAAAGTACATAAGTATGCAGGGTTTCATTATTTCTGTGCCTAATGGAAAAACTCATTAGTTAGAAAAGAAATATCTGTAAAAAAACTCTTTCATGGTGAACCACAATAGCAAATCATGATGAGGTCACACAAATGGGGATTAGAAAGATGCAGAGATAAGGCTCAATTTTTCTGCCATCCAAATCTGTATGACTCTTGGTGCTCATGACCATACAGTAAATGAACCAAAAGATGAGAATTTCAAAGTACTGTAAAACATCAATTGGTACCAGTAATGACAGACCTGTAGTATTTGCCATGCTTTGGCTTACAGTGTTATTCCTTAGGGTGTGATGTTTACTGAGGGGAAGGCTGACATGGAATTTAATGGCTGTGCTTAGATTAGGGAGTTAGAAAACATGATTTCTGGATAATATCGCATGAATAACAAATATGCTGGCAGAAAACAAACATATTTTCATGCTATGTAAGTTTTAAAATTAGGAGCAGAAACAAAAGTGAGTATTATCCCATGTGAACTGCTAAGAGGAGCAACATCAGGAAGTATAATGGTCATTCTGCTGGGGCAGTTATTTCAAAGGTGAGGAAGGTTTGATAGGTTCTCCAAGCAATTGAAATGTAGCTCCAGTGACTGGAAAGTCTTGCCAGAAAAATCTCGAGGGAAAAGAAGGGAAAGTATTACCTAATATTAAACACACGTTTGATTGGTACCCTAGATCTTTCAGGATATCGCACTCAGAATCGCAGTGGATATATCTGTAAGTTCCCTGGCCTTCACACAGTAGCCTCCAGCTTTCGCCACTGTGGTATCCTGTGCAGCTTTTCTCCCACAAAGATTTAGTAGCGGTGAAGTTAGCAAAAAGACAGCAAGAATTAATTTTCCCCCATTTTGCTTACTTGTTTTGCTCAGTGAGATTGTTTATACAGGAGTCTATCCTCCCATATGAATAAAAGCGGCAGAATTAGGCTCTGGCAACAGAAACATTTCAAGCTCTCATCACTGCACTTGAGTCAGTTTACAAGAACTGAGGATCTGTAAACTTGCTGTGACTGAACTTGTCAAGAAACATCTCCATGGTGTTTTTGCAAGGATTATTTTATTTTTAAGTTGATTGATGATTGCATGTTCAATGCAAATGTAATTAAATATAGAAACTGAAATCTTGGTGATGATTTGGTAATGGATGTTTATACTGAAATACATGTTCCCCAATGGACACCCAAGTTTCCAGGAGATCCAGCTGGATTTCCTTACATATCTTCAAAACTGAAATGTCAAGGGAGCACCTTAAAATTAACTGAGAATTTTAGGAGAACGTATGGCAATGGCACAGTTACAAAAAAAAAAAAAGCACAGAGATCGTATATCTGAAAATAACTGGTGAGGCGTTGTAAGGAAGTTGGCTTGTCTTAGAGCAATTGTCAAATGTTTTGGGGGACAGGAAAGGAGAGAAAAAAGGAAAAGAGAAAAGACAAAATACCCCTTCTTAGCAGCACAGTATGTTGCGCTTGCAGGAAAATGCCTTCTGCAGACAGGGTAATATTCAGAGGTGCTCATGAACCAAATTGCTGATCATCTCCAAAGTGAGCAATTATCCCAAATAGGATGCTTTCCTATGAAAACTGCAAACACAATTGAAGTGGCACTAAGATAAATTATACAACAGTGAACAGCAGCATTACTGTGGTGAGGAAATGATGCACAATAAACAAAAGAGTTTCATAAATGTTTACACCACATTCATGTTTCAAGTTCTTATCATCTTATAGGGACTTTCATAAAGATATAACTTTCATAAAGATCTAAAATTACTATCATTTTGGATAAACATTTTATGAGAAAGAGACAAAACCATTGTTTTCACTCTGTTTCAAGTCACTTTTAAATAAAGAACTCTCCTTTCTGCTAGAGAAACTTAAAAAAATCCTGAAATTATTCAGATACTAAGAAGATATTCACGGATTTTGTGTAGGGAGGATAATTCTCTCCATCATTTATGGAACTGAATAATGACAAGGACAAATGTAAAATAATTTTGTCCAGGTAAAGACGACTGCTTAATTTTTGAAGATCGCAAGGTTGCTTGAAGTAGAGTGTGCTAATTTGGTTACAATATAAAACATTGTGCTGACAAAAGAAATCAATCAGCTGAATTTATATGTCTGAAGGAAGCATCATACACTTCTGTGTCTGGTGCAGCGAAAGTAGCATTTGAGACATGAGACAAGTTAACTTCTCCGGACTGTAGAGGCAGATTTCCATACGTTCCATGTTCCCACATTTCTACATGTGTGACTTTATTCCTCTTCTCAGATCATTCACTCAAAAACCATGAACCAGCAACAGTTATTATCCTGTCACTATCAGGTACAGATATTTGGGCAGGATTATGGACGTGCTTATTATTTTACCTGAGAATGAGACTGCCAGTGCTAAGATGCTCCAGCTGGCTCTAATATAGCTGCCTACATATTCAGCAGCATGGCAGTTGTGTACTTTTTCTCTTTTATGTGTACTTATGAACAGACTTTTTCATGGTGTTCCCTTCTTTTCTGTCAGTTAGCAGTGGTTTATTTAACACAATTTCCAGAGCAAAGATGCCTTTTTTTTTTTTTTTTTCCCCAACTCGGGAATATTATGGATGCTACCAAACAATGTTTCATAAATTACTACATTTCCTTAACTCATTAGAACTTTCACCTTCATGGCTGACAACTGTAAACACCTGGTTCTGGTTACTGAAGTCCCACTAGCCATTTGTTACCATCTCTTCAATGAAAACTATTCCTCCATGAACCATATTACCGGATTGTGCAAGTAATCTGGTTTAGTGCAATATCAGTTAATTTAATTGAAGGGACCTTCAAGAGTATTTTATTACTGCAGCACTGAAGAAGAGACAACAAGATTTTCTGGCCTGAGCCAAGATGTGCAGAAGTTGTTTCAGCATGTGGAATAGCAAAGAATGGTTGCTACATGGTGAGAATTTGAAGAGTAGTTGTTTTTAAAGTGGTTGTGTGTGCAAAACACAAACCTTTCTCAGCTGCTGTTCTGTGACTGTGAAACTTGTTCCCTGCAGTGCTTTGAATCATGATGAATCTCAGAGACATGCAGAACAAAATTTAAATCACCCTTATTGAGCCATCCGTGCTTTCATTAAGAGCAAAGACTAAAAACATACAAAAATGCAGGTCAAAGAAAGGTGACCTATAGAATGTAAAATTAGACATAAAGGGAAAAATTTTGTGAATACCTTTGGGTTACAGTTCTATATTGTGCTGTTGGTGGACTAGAAGCTGGGCATGAGGTGGCAATGTGTGTTTGCAACCCAGAACCCCCCGTGTGCTGGGCTCCCAGCACAGCAAGGACAGGGACCTGCTGGAGCCAGCCCAGAGGAGGCCACCAAGGTGCTCAGAGGGATGGAGCAGCTCTGCTGTGAGGAAAGGCTGAGAGAATTGGGATTGTTCAGGCTGTAGAAGAGAAGGCTCTGGGCTGACCTAATTGTGAGCTCCCAGTCCCTGAAGGGAGCCCACAGGAAAGATGGAGAGAGACTATTTACAAGGGCCTGGAATGACAGGACAAGGGGGTATGGCTCCGAACAGAAATAAAGCAGGTTTACGTTAGATCTTCTTGACTGTGAGGGTGGTGTGACTGGAACAGGTTGTGGATGTCCCATCCCTGAAGTGTTCAAGGTCAAGTGGGATGGGGCTCTGCACAATTTGGTCTCGTGCAAGTGTCTCTGCCCGTGGCAGGAGGGCTGGAATGAGATGATCTTGAAGGTACCTTCCAACCCAGGCCATTCTATGATCCTATGATTCCGTGATTCTATGAAATATGCTGTACATTTCAAGTACTGCCGAGATTAAAATATCTGGGATTCAGAGCTCTCTGACTACCTGACATCACCGTTCCCATTTTCATTGGAACTGGGTAATTGCTGACTTATTTGTGATACAAATGAGCAAGGACTGTCGACAGTCAGTGAAACCTTTGTAGAGGACCTAGGAATACATCTTTTATTTGTATACATTAATTAGACTGGGGGAAAGGGAACACATAATTTTGAGTTTATTCGTTTGTCCAAGGGATAAAAGAACTGAACAATTGCCCACATCTCTAATTCTCAAAATGGCCATGATGAACGTGCTTAGCTGTGATTTCAAGAGGAGATCAACCAATAAATAATGATAGCAAATTCACAAGAACATGGGTTTTGGCGCAAGACTTTTATGAAAGCATGTGATCTAAACCCCATAATTTATACCCACACTTATCTTTTAATTCAATTTCAGACCTACAACTCCAGAAGCTCTTATTCATGAAGAGACATCTGCTGCTTTAATGAGATATTCTGAGCTCTTGACATCTTCAAGCATATTGATACAGCAAGTGGTTTCAAAGGTTAACTGTGTTGGTTGCACAACACTTTCTTTCATTAGTTTTACATCTGAGTTTTGAAAGATTAGAGTGCTCAGTTTGGTTGCTCCACATGCTGTATTTTAAGAATAAACATTCTCTTATGGCTTTTCTAAGTGAGGTGATCCCAATTTACTAATCTCACTTGCTTTTCTTCCTGTCTTTCTAAAAGGTTTTTTCATTCTCCTTCTGCATGTTATAAATCTTAGTAAAGTTAGGAATTAAGCACACTACTACACATGAGAATGAACTCATGATTTATAGTGAATTATTTTTACACCCAGAGGTAATTTTTTTTAACAACTGCCATAGTCACCTTTCAACTGACTTCAAAACCAGATTGCAATACCACTTCTTCCATAACTTCAGAAAAACTATAAATTGGCTTTATGTTAAAATTTTAAACTTACAAGATCCTTACATAGAACAGAAAATTCCTTTTTCACTGCTTGCTTGTTCAGATTTTCAAAGTAAATAATGAATGTTTTCGATTAAATAACAGTTTGAGTTGGCAAATGTCAGCGTGTGAAGAAATTTGTCTTAAAAAGGAGGGAAAAATCTTGTATTTTTAAGCAAATCTACATTATCCAAAGTACATAGATGCATAAAATAGGATTTTTCTTAGGAGATATATAATTTTCCAGAGTTTTTCAGCCATTCAAGATTTAATTTTTTTATTACCCACATTAACAGAGTCTGGTATACCAAGAACAGTAGTTATAGAGCAGTAAATCTTGTAGGGCACTAAAAATTTTTTGCTCAAGGAAAAGCTCATTTAAAAGATATCTAACTTAAAACAGGGAAGTAAACAATCAGCAGTGCTTACATAGGTTGCTAAGAAATATATTGAAGTCACACTTATCTAAAATAATAATGGTTGTGTTTGCAACACACTTGCTTATGCCTTTTTCTGTTAAATTTCTTCTGTGTAGACGTAGTTACAGTTAAATAACAAGGAGTGAATAATACATTTTGAAAGAGAATTTTTACACCAAGTTTAACAGAGGTAAAATTTGAACACATTTTTAAAATTGCATGAATAATTTATTTAAAATGTTTGTTTGGGAGCGGTTGCATTTGGTAATTTTATCACACAAAGAAACCTTTTCCATAGATCTATGTGTAAAAAGCTGAAAACTTGAGAAAATCTGTCAGGAAAATAATCTTTAAAATGTATGAAGGCCTAATGCTTCCTGACTCTTTTATGGGAGCACACCTCAACTTTCTCAGAGCCTGAGAAAGCATAAAGGTCTCTTTCTCCTGAAGTAGTTGTAAATTATGTCCTCAAAGACAGATTTTCCAGGTGGTACAGTTCCTGTTCTCAGGCACACATGATGTCCATGCATGTATTCAGGCTCTTTGAACTTGGACAATTCCACAGTGGTAGTTACGCCCCAGAACAGCTAGAAGCACAGTAAATTAGACCAATTCTCAGAAATAATTTCAGGTCATCCTTCAAGTAATTTCTTTAGATCCAGCCGTTAACAATATTTTCAAAATTATCTCTCTCTTACAACTTCATAAGTAAAAGCCTCTGAGTTCTAGATAGCTTGTCTGAAAACAAAAAGAACATTTTAATATCTCACATTTATCATGGACAAAGCACGATGTTGCAGAATATTTACATTACTGCAAAAGAAGCAAGATTATCAGGGAAACAAGCTAAGAAATCCTTTTTCTGCAACAACCGTGCCAATAACACTGATGAAATCATCAGTTATGTTTTTGACAAGCAAGAGAAATCAGTGGACTGTATGCAGTGCCGTGCTGACTTGTACTTCACAGGAAAAAAAGGTGGAGTGTTGGGTAGGATCAATATTTTTCAGAAGGAGAGTTAGAAAGGAAAATATTACATAAGGGATTAATAAAAATACAAATTTTTTTCTTGAGGATTTTCAGTTTGTTTCTTAGATTTAGGAACTCAGCAGAACAGAATCAAATTTAGGACTGGACTGCTTCCTCTGCTCACAGAATTATGGGGAATCAAGATGTACTGAGGAGGTTTGGAAACGCAGAGTAGAACCTCCGTGGCATTGTCCACTTTGGACCCAGGGTACTTACCGAAGTAAAAATGATTTTTTGACTTGGGAGAATCCATGTTGTTGGAAAAGATGGTAAGTGAGACACATTCGGAGAACTGGGTTCCTCAGTACAAAAGAAAGAGAAGTATTGGAGTGAGTCCAGCACAGGGCCACAAGGGCAATTAAGGCCTTGGAGCAGCTGATACACAAGGGGAGGCTGAGAAAACTGGGAGGATTCAGCCCAGAAAGAGAATGTTCAGGGGGAATTTTATCAGTGTGTAAAAGTACGTGATGGAGGACAGGAAAGATGAAGCCAGAATCTTCTCAGCACGTCCCAGTGACCGAGGAAGAGACAAAAAGTATTCCTTAAATCTTTCTATAGTATTTTCCTTTCTCTCAGCATCCTGGTTGCCTCAAGAACCTTTCCTCCTATCGAGTGACTTCCATGATGCCAGAGATAGCAGCCAGAGTGGGAGTTCAGAGGTGTTCCTGGTTTTTCATCTACATTAATTGCCAACTAAATTTCTACTTGAAAACATTTAAGCAAGGGAAACATGAAAGTATTTCTTCCTTTTTTTCTTCCTAATAGCATCTTTGTTGTGAAATTTCAAAGAGTCATAAAAAATGGTCAGTATGAACTCTCAAATTGCATTTTTTATGCATGGTGAATTTAAATAATAATAGTAATTATTAATAAGCTCCAAGAAAACTTACATTTATTAAAAAAAAAGAAAAGAAAAGGACTGGTAAAGAGGAAAAAACGACTCTTTGATTTAGGCAAATCATATTATGTATTAGAAATGTCACTTGAAAGAAGTCACCCTCAGCTCGGGCTGTCTGTAGCTCCAGTAGTAAAATAAGTTTTTTTACTTATTTTTTAAAGTAAGTTTGAGTAAAATAAGTTTGGGAGATATCAGAACCTTTATTCAGTAAATTTTGTTTGCTCTTGTGAGATGTCTCTAACTGAAGTAGTGGTTCAGCTCACTTTTAGGGGTAGAGTCATCAGCCTTATCTGTGTTATGTATGTAACTGCACAAAAAAACTCTTTTCAGGGCGTTTCCTTGATAAGGGCTGATAAATACTCTCTGGTTTGACCTTTGATATCCATACCTTATTCTATATTCCTTAATTCTATGCTTTATTCTTCCATTTTCTCTTTTTTATTTTTTACTAAAATTTGCAAATTGTTCTCTTGGTATTTTCCTTTAATTTTCCCTCTTATAATTCTGTTGCCTTACCATCCTTAGATACCCATAAAAATATAATTTACCTACTCTATATGATTGCAGACTATGCTTGCTCTTTATTTTTATACTTCTTGGAATATATTTTGACCAGACTTTCACAGTAGCTGGGTACTCAAAATATTTTTTTGCCTCCAGTTATCATTCACTGTGCTAACATGGCTACTGAACTGGAGAATGCTCTTTTAAAAAAACTTTCTGATGGCCTGAGGATGCAAGAAGTTTGTGCTTGTTCTCCGTTACAAGAGCAGACAGGAATCTTGAGGAACTGACATGTATAGAAGATGTCATGGTGATGCACAGTACAGATCCAGTTCACATGCTGGCGCAGGCCTTTAGTACAAAAAAATACAAAAAGAGTTCTAGAAAACTTAATTGGCCACAATGTTACCATTCTTCAAGGTGTTTCAATAAATATTTCAATTTTATTTGCCAAAATCTCATTAATACTGCATATAACTTGAAGCCAAACTTTCTATTTCTCACATGCCATTTATTTACATTGTCTCAAAAATGGCAAACCTGACAATAATGTATGGTACAGTGACACTGAACCCTTCCTGAATATTTTATTGTCCTTCCTTTCAGCATTTCTACTTGGGAGTCCTGGAATCATCGAATCACAGAATGGCTGGGATTGGAAGGGACATTAGAGATCATTTCGTTCCCACATCCCTGTCATGGACAAGGACACCACTCACTAGACCAGGTTGCTCAGAGCCCTGTGTAACCTGTGCTTGGACACTTCCAAAGATGGGACATCCACAACTTCTCTGGAAAACCTCTTCCAGTATCTCACAACCCTTACTGTAAGTTTTTCTTTTTGAATGTCTAGTCTAAGCCTACTCTAATTAATTTTGAAGCTATTTCCCCTTGTTTTGTCAGTACATGATGGAATTATTTTGGGTCAGTGTTTTTGTTGTTGTCTAAATGGGATTTGAAAATACAGATCTGGATTTTTCTTTCTGTGATCAAATAAAACCTCCTGTGATTTTCAATGTGATTTCAAACATTTTTCCTATTCTCAGTGAATAAGATTTGCACAGCTGAGAGGATGCCTTTTCCTAGATATCCCTTTCCCTGAGAGTTATCAGAGCAGTCATGCTATGAGGACTCCTCAATCCTTAGGAGCCTTTTGAAGACAGAGAGAAATCCAAGCAGACAGTCTCCTTTTTTTGTTGTTTTACTTTAGTGTTTAAAATAATTTATGTAATCAGCTGAAGTGTGAAGTTGTACATTTGTAGTTTTATAGCTATACCACATTAAATGCCAAAATAACAGAATATCAGCATTTGAAAAGAGAAAAACTATTAATCTAGAAAAGATAGTATTTTCACAAAGATATGAAAGTAGATAGAGAATCAAGGTCTTTAGTAAATTAAGGTTTTATATATGTTCAGAACAGCTGCGATATTTTCACTTAAGAGACTACAATTCAAGTAAAGCAAGTACTTCACTTCCCTGTGTGTTCTACCAGTTATACACTGAGAGGCCAGTGACTCTTCAATGACTGAGTGTAAATACTCACTGTCTTGGTGTTTGAAAAGCCTCTGCCAGGAGAGGAGATTCACCTCTCCTTGAAGACTAACAGATGGATGTGCACGTTCTTACTTAGGAAGGAGATATCCTTGAGCATCTAACCAAGGAAATGGGTTTTGCATTTGATCCTAATTGTTGTTGGCTGTTTTATGAGTTTTAGTCCTGGAACGGAGTTCCACAGTCTAGATCTTGTTCATCAGATAATTCCCCTTAGTGTTTTTTGATCGTTTCTAGCTTGGACAACAGCATTGGGATTTGCTTGAAAGGCAGTTGCAGATCATGGAAGCCATAAACCAGGTAGGTTGCAAAGGACTTCTACAGGTCCTGTAGTCTTCCCTTTTCTACTTAAAAACCAATAATTTCAAAATTAAATTAGATTAGTCTGAGCTTTATGAAGGCTGCAGAAAGCCTGCCGTATTCCTGAGTAGCAAATACAAGAAAGCAGTTCAATGAATTTTATTCAGTAGAAAGTAACAACTACTGTGCTCTGCATTAGGTGGAAGCATTTTGAAGGTTTTGCTGGTTTTTTCCTAATTCTTTTAAAAATTAGTGAATTTAGAAACATCTAAAATACTGTTTGATGTAGGAACATCAGAATTGTTATAGCAGAACAGCAAATTTGCCACTTTAGTTCTTCTACTTATGAACCAATTCCCAACTCAATGAATGGCTCAAAAAACCCTCCAAACTAGCAGTAGATAGTCTGACATATGTCTAATATTCAAAAAAAAAAAAAAAAAAAAAGCTGATTTTTGCCGATATTTTTACTCACAGGAAAGATATATTCATTTTAAAAATCTTTTTAAATTTCCTTCTTTAGCAAAAATTTATGCCAACTAGTTTCAGAAAATTGTGCAAGAAAGGATTATCTTTAATCGTTCATCATTCTACAACATACAAATGGTATCATGGTGTCATTTATACTGCCTTCCTTCAAAACGTGTGTATTAAGCAGTACAGGGACAATATGCTTTTTATTGTCTGAAAGTATCTGCAGCTGAAAACTGGTCTATGAAAAATTAAAGGCGTGTTTAATGATAAAATAGTACTATCTAAACCAAAGAGCATTATGTTAACTAGTGATTACTTATTGATTAAGTTATCATTACTTAGAGATTACCTGGGGGAGCAACAGTTTAAAAACCAGAATGACCAAGCACTCAAGTTCTGGTCAAAGACAAAATTTCATCCTCTTGTCTGTTTGAGCGCTAGAACACACAGTCTCCTCAGTTTCAAATATCGTAAGGTGAAATAATCTCTTATAGTCAGTTTCTGCTTTCATATACTGTGCAAGAAGGACACTGGACACTATTTTTGATGAAAAACAAAGAAAAAAAGAAATTCACAGGACGTCAGTGCATTAACATCCACAGTCATATTCAGAGAGAGGAATTCTTGAGATCAAAAGGTATCTTGACAGTAGCTTCAATTGGATCAAATTTGACATATTTAAGGTAATGGTATATTATCATCAGTCTGTTTCTATTTATTCTTTTCTCAAAATTTTAAGTCTTAAACTTGATTTCTGTCTTCATCTGTAAGTTTATGATTCTTGCTACCATTCTAAAACTATTATTTTATTTATATCTCATAAACATATAGATACTTTCTTTTTATGATAAGTTTTTGGTACCTTTATGAATGAGTTCTTTAATGATATGAAGATCTACTATCACAGCAAATTACTTTTTTCAACTATACAGTGAGGGTCTGTTTTTTTCTTAAATTGCAACTAAGTCTGAGGATATTTTTTAATTCTCTAAAGGAGAAAAAACTCTTGGTAACTACATCCACAACTTCTGGGAAAGTGAAACTATTAGTGAACATTTTACTTTGGATTAGCTTTGCCCAAAAATTGACTTAAGAATGATGTTTCCCTGTAAAAGACATAAAATTGAAATAAAAACAGTTCATTTCAATTAACAATATCCATTAGAAGCCTTACACCTGTAAAAAAATTATAATATACATCCATTAGCGAAAAGAATTCATATTGGCCTATAGAAAAGCTGGAATCAACCCTAAATGCTTGTGTCTGTCTTGTTACATGGCCCATTAACCTGCTGAGATTTGTGCAAATGGGTGCTTATCTAAGTTCACAGAATATTAATTATTATAAAGTAAAAAAAAAGAAGGTCTGAATTAAAAAAAAGTAACACATTTATGCAATGAACAGGTTTAGGAGAATTCAGTTTGCCTGTGGTGTGCTGTAATTTGTCCCTTACTACCTTTCTGCTGAGGAATACTCCAATAAAAGTAGTTCTTTTTTGCTTCAACTTCCAGCCTAGAGATTGTAGTTAAATTTGCAAGGATAGTTTTATTCTCTGAAGAGAAAGAAACAAGAAGAAAACATAAAATAGCCCATTAAAACCAAATTCCTCTGTTTGTGCCTGGCCTGCTCATCAAGAACTGCATGCCCTGTAATTGAAGTTAACTACCCATACCAGCACATTATGTGAGTAACTCTACTGCTCTGCTATATTCCTCTAATCCAGGAGAGTAATGAAACATAAAGCAATAAATTTAATCAAATCCCAGATTAGGGGGGGTGAGAAGGAGAAAAAGAAGCTGCTGCAAGGTATTTGGTATTAAACGCCTGAATAAGAAAAGCAACTGCTGGGGTAATTTCCAGGAAGGTTCCCTGGTCATTCACTCCAGTGTTGTTTTCCATCACACATTATTTTTGCATCCTCTTTCAAGGACACTTTGATTATCAGTTATAGGAATGATCTGTTGAATTCCCTGAACTATGCGGTGAGTGTTTATTTCTTACAATTATCTTAGGCTTTAACACACACAAACAAAGCAGGTGGTTGCCAAGGGCTTGAAAATATTAAAAGCAGCAAAGTGTTCACTGGCTGAAAGAGAAACTGCACTCCATGAAATTCACAGTTTTTTAAATTTCTATTTTGGCAGTAAAAAATCTGAATGGAATTTGGTGTCAGAAAAAGCGTATAGAGTTGTGAGGGGAAGAAAAGACAAGGCATTTAGATATTCTTTTGTGTCTATCTGTTACAGGATGGAATTGTTCATTTTAAGTACACATTGTAATAGAATTTCCTTCATACTGTCCTAATTCTCAAAAGGAAGAACATAAATCAAGCATTTTTACTAAGACTGGTATACCCTCACTAAAAGGAAAAGGAGTTTTCAGGAACAGTTAGTTTTGATCAAAGATACAGGTAGAGAAGTTGAGGGATTAAGCCTCCCTTTTTTCTTTTTTTTTTAAATCAGAAAAGATAATCATAACAGGAGAGACACTGGTGCAAACCAGCTGGAAGAAAACGATAATAATGTGTCTGTACCTTTGAATCCACCAGATATGACGATCCATCCTCAAAGAGGCACAGTGCAAAAAACCCATCCCTAATTTAAGAATGGGAAAACCTCATCAAGATCAGTGGCCTTAGGGAATGCCTGCCCTGGTCTGGCAGAGAATTCCATGGCACGAGATTCTTGTTCAAGAAACTAAACCAGGCACAATAAGAGAACTTGAATTATTTTCTGCAACAAAGGTCACAATAAGAGAACTTGAATTATTTTCTGCAACAAAGGTCACAATCAGCTCTATGCTTAGTGTATAAACTCTATACTGACTTTTTAACTTAGCTGTGGATTACATATCTTGCCTGGGTTTTGATTTGCTATGTTGTCTTTAAGAAAGTTGTTAATAGGTTTAGTGAACAAGGGGAAGACTCCAGCATCTGGAAGTATTGACTCTTTCAGAATGGACATGATTAAAGATTAGTAAGTTCTTATATCTTTCATAGTTCATATTTCTTTTTCTGTTCCATAGGATCTTGTATTTTTCTTTGATTTTATAGCAGATACTCTTTATTACAATTTACCTTTCAAGTTCAGGGGAATATAGCAGGTTAATATAGATGGGAATATGAGGACTAAGCCTTGCAACTTCTGGTTCTCCTCTTCTTTTTGCAGACTTCATATTCAATTTTTAAGGTATTTGCAAATGTTTAAGCCTACGCTATATAAATATACACAAATAAAATGTATTATCTGCGTGCAATTCACATCCTTTGTATGTGTCTACAGCTGGGGATACCGTAATCCTGCATTGAGGACCCCAGTTCCTATTACTTCAGCTGAATCCAGCTATTCAGTTAGTAGTTAGAAATGACTATTCAGTCAGATACACCACTAAAATTAGATATCTCTTGACAAGAGCATTTGCTGCTCCTTTCATTGTTATCTTTTCAGAAGGTCTTTGTCTGAAAATGAAAGAGCTGAGTTACATTTTGCTGCTCTTATTCATCCTAAAGTAGAGTTATACTTATGTGGATTTTGATCAGACTCTTTAATCCATAGGGATGACAAAGTCAAGTCTCTATGATATTTGCTAGTCATAAACACCTTGTGTCAGGGGTTGTTACTTGTTTGGTCTTTTATGTCATGACATCCCACAGTGAGGCTTTGGCCATGAGAACTCGCACAAACATCAACTTGTTTTTCATGTCTTTCCTTCACACTTACTTCTCTAAAGGACACATTTTAATATAAACAATTTTGAGAGAGCAGTATTTGTTGCCAAAACCCAAGGGCATTTTTCTCAGGCAAATAAAAAAAAATAAACTATATCACCAAGAAGACCAGTTAAGATTTGTAAATGCAGTACTTCATATTTGCTCCTTGAACTGTTTCTGATGTGGAAACAGGCATTGACTCCATTACAGCAGGGAAGTATGGCTCTCCAAAGACATCACTGAATTGGCAGGAAATAGAATCATGTTTCATAATTGGGTAGAACTGGCATTTGTGAATGCATGCAGAGACCTGAAGGATCTTGGAAAAAAGGTACATACTGGGTAAAATCTCCATTGGTCAATAAGTGACAATAAAAAGAAGAGGATAGTGATTCAAATTTGCTGTAGATACCTAAAGGGAAATGTGCTATAAGACACCTTTGAACACGAAAATCAGGTCAGGTCAGGTCACTGCAGCACTTGCATTGCTTCTTTTAAGACTTGTCCTCCACTTGTTCGGGTGGTCTCTGCTAAAAGACTTCCTATAACAAGCAACTCAAATCATGGCTTACAACAATTTAAAGACATTGCCATTACAATCTTCACCCCTAATTGTTTTGAGCTGGTTTATAGTGTTTAAAGTTCCAATGCACTCCTCCCCTTGCTCCCAGCCTGGCTAGCAACAAGGGGTTCCTGCATAAGTGTAATTTCCATAACATGCAACTCAAAACCTGGATTGCAACAATTTAAAGGCATTTTCATTGCCATCTCCACCCTGTTCACTTTGGACCAGACCATAGGGTTCAACACTGGAATGAATTCCTCCCTTTTACCCTCTTCAACTTGGGCTTATCTGGAGGCTACAGTCCCTCAAGGGTGTACTCGCTCCAAGTGGAGCCTTATCTGTGAGCCACAGTCTCTCCAGAGCTATAGCTGCTCTGCAGAGCTATAACTGGCACAGACACTTGGAGATACTCCTGCTTTATTGTGTTCTTTATTCACAGCCACAGTTGTTTCAGGGTGTCCTGCTCATCCACAGGTCACCGTGCTCTGGACTTCACGCCGGAGCTCCAGCCTGCCCAGTGCAGCAGCACAGAAGCAGTGGCAAGGCCCTGGCCATGTGCCAGCCAGGTGCATGGCCACTGCTACTACCAGAATGTTCCCAGGGTGAGATGAGAAGCAGTAGAGCACCACGGAAAGCAGCAAAATAAGAGCAGAGCCACTAATGAGAATTAGTCTGGAATATACAGCAAGGTGAGAAAGCCCCACGGCAGGCACAGGAGCCTGCCAGTTAAAAGCTAAGCAGCAATGACAGCTCTGGCACATTTCTATCAAATCTGTTGCTATCTTGAAGTCTTTGAGCACCATGTTGTGTGCCAAAAAAGGACTGTCTTTAACCCCAGCCGGCAACTACACCCTACACAGTCACCTGCACACTTTCCCCCAGTGGAATGAGGGGGCAGAATCTGTAGAGCAAAAGTGAGAAAACTGGTGGGTTGAGAAAAAGGTGGTTTAATAGGGAAAGCAAAAGTCGTGCTTACAAGCAAAGCAAAACAAGGAATTCATTCCCCACTTCCCAAGGGCAGGCAGGTGTTCAGTCATTCCCAGGAGAGCACAGCCCAATCATACCTAATGGTGACTTGGGAAGAAAAACGCCATCTCTCCAAATATGTAATCCTCTTCCTCCACCTTTCCCTGACTTTATACGCTGAGTGGGACACCATATGGCCTGGGACATCCCACTGGTCACTGGGGTCAGCTGTCCTGGTTGTGTCTCCTTTCAACTTCTGGTGTGCCCCCAGCCTTGACACTGTGCAGAAGCAGTAGCTAAACAACCCCGTGCCAACAGTTTTGAGCACAATCCAATTCACAAAAGCTAATTTGGAAAAAAAAAATCTCTATCCCCACCAAAACAAGCACAAACACCTAGCATAAGAAGCACAAAATCGCATTACACACCAATGAACATAGCAATTAAAAAGTTTGAAAGACCTATAAGTTACTAAAAGGCTAAAACATACATATTAGTGCAAGGTTGTCAATTTAATGTTTTAGTGAGGTAGTCTACTCAGAAACTTTTTCATTAGAGATATCATCAAAACAAGCATTTTAAGGGGTAACTAGCAGTATGTCAATCTGATAGTGCTGCACATGCCTATGATACAGCCTTGAAATGTAACTGTCATCATAAAATTTAAAATTCCAATGTAACAAACATGCACAGAAGGGAACACTATATCAATTACTATTTCTAGATTTTGAGTTTTTAATTTATGAAAAAGTGTATGAACACAATATATACCCAGAAAAGTATCTTGTACTAGATGTGCTACTATACTGAATATGAGGAAGGTCACAATATAAAGAGCTCAAAGGAGCTTTTATGTATGTGTTCGCCTTCTTTTCTGATAGGTTTGCAAGGTTAAATGGCAAAATATGTATTAGTCATAGGGACTACTATCAGTGAATGAATAGGAAATAATAATTAAATTCAAACCTTGTTTGTAGGAGAAGCATGTTGTGATAAGCAGACCAGTAAAAAAACCCAAGAAATTAACCCCCCCAAAAAACCCCAGGGAACAAAATTACATTTCTTATAGCTCGACTGAGACTTTGTATTTATCTCCTAGAAGTGAGTTTGCTCCAGTGCCTCAGTTTCCTCTAATACAGAAATTACAGGCATTACTTAGATATATTGAGAGCTATTGCAGGAAAAGTTAATTGAAACCTAGAGCTAGCAGCTTAAAGATTAATAACAGCTAGAGTAGACAAAGCCAGCAGCTTAAACATCAATAGCTAGAGTAGGCAAAGCCTGTAGATTGTGGTATATGAACTGTAACAACAGTATTCCAACATGCTGAATAACTAACTAGAGAAGCTGACCTGAGGGGATGTGATATTGTGTAAGGAGACAACCACTTAGCAACTGCTTAGTAACCAAACAGGAAACAAAGCAAATGGACAAAAAACAAGGGGACCCTGGACCTCGCTATTGTTATTGGTCAAAAATTTTACATTTGGGGTGGAGAACTCAGATTGTGAGGCTGTAATTGCCCAGGGATCTTTTTGTGTGGGGTCCCTCTTTGGAAGCAGCCGACTCGAGCTATGGTGCTATTAATAAAAAGAACTTTCATAAAGGAATCTGTCTTTTGGCTTATGCAGAAATGTAGAGGCAAACCCTGTTCCAGTGGCTGGCATATGCAATTTCCATAACAGAGCTTAACTCATTAGTTATTATAAAGCATATAGGTCTTCACATAAAAGGTATTACTGAAGTGCAAGGGTACCATTTTAATATAAAAAGAATAAAGTGTGAAACATAAAACACAAAACGCTTCAAGCACAGAAAAAGATGGGGAGTTTATAGAATGAGGCCAAAGGAATGAAAAAATAATTTTAGGGAAATGTGAAGCCAAGAATGAAGTATTATTGCTGCAAAAATACCAGGGAGGAAGGGAGTCTCTTGTAGTTGATAACCTTTTAAGAGACATTAGGGATAATTTATTGGTAGAGGTGACTGTCACCAGAGGCTATTTACATGAACTCTTCCTTGAGCATTCTCTAAGGAAGAAAAAGGCTGGAAAGAGAACTAATACCAGAGAAATGCTTACACCAAATCAGAACAAGAGCAAAAGCCTGAAGGAACAAAGCATTACATGAGGAAAAGAACATAACAATTTGAAAAAGGAAACATATCTGCAAAAGACACTAAAATCAACAGGACCCAGTATAGAACAGCAGAAACCCAATGCACAAAGTGTGAGCCTTCCAGTATGAAGTAATCACTAAAAGAACCTCAAATAACACACATCCAAGTCTGGAATTATATAAAGAAAGCAAGAAAATGCTGAGTAAAGATAAAACACAGAAGAATGAACAACAACTTGTTTAAGGCTTATCAGGATGGTTTAATGAAATACCTTGGTGGCAAACATAACAGTTATATGTGAGCAAGTGATATATGGTATTTGTTAGAGAAATTTTGGACAGAATGTAAAGCCTTCAAAGAAACATTATAAAATCTCTCCTATTACTTGACCACCCAAAGATGACTTTCATCAAGGCCATCTGGTACTACAGGAGATATATGCAGTTTAGGAGGATAAAGAGCTATCTTGAGGAGTAAAGAAAAATAGCGTGAGAAGAAACAAGCAAAAATGGATGTACGTGTCACATGCGGTCCTGCAAACACCAATATAGGGTTCTGCTGTTTTCACTATGCTTGGCAAGAGAAGGATGTTTTATTTAGTCACAAAATATTAAAAGGAAGCAAAATGAATAGTGGCGGAAGACAGGAATCAAAAAAAGCTTGCAAAGCACTTATACTTAAAATAGCCTGAGTAGTAAAACAACTTAAATGCAATTAAAATGCACTTTTTTTTAATCCCAGAGCTAGTCAGAAAATGTTATTAAAATATAGTTCACCAACAAAAGTGGAAAAATAAGTATCAAAATAAAACCTTAAATCCAAACTAAAAAAAAAAAAAAAAAAAAAAAAAAAAAAAAAAAAAAAAAAAAAAGTCATCCTCTTTGAGGTTTACGGTGGTATCACACTCTTTTTAGCAGTGAGGACAAATTTCATGCACGATCAAAAGATTAAATCACAGTGTGTAAATAGTAAAAGAAATTATTACATAAAGATAATTTCTTTCGGGACAAGAAAAGTTATCTAGAGGAAGATTAGTGAGCAAATAATATAACTTTTATAATAAAGACTGCATTTTGGTCAAAAATACTGTGGACATTTTGCTGATTCAAGACAGTAAGTTGCCAATTATTGCAGATTCCTGGTATTTTGCAAAGGTAGAAAGTAAGCTGTCCCTTGATCTCTGATAACAAGTGATTATAGCAAAGTTATATTTAGTTTTATAGGTGGAATGAAAAATTAAGATCTTGAGAATATATTAATTTGAAAGTATTTTCCCCTTATCTTCAATAATGTGGTTTTGTAGATTTTTCCCTAATTAGATAATTTGCATTTTGCAAATATTGCTTAGGTGTAAAAGTGTGCTGCAGCATGTCATAAGGTTCAACCACAGTCATATGAAAGGGGAATAGCAAGCAGACAGTGTATTTTTTATTTTGTCTTTCTCCCCTGTTTTTGGAATCAGACATAATTTTGGCAAGTTCAAATTGCACAATAAAGGAATTATTTTCTTCCAGAAACATTTTTAAATTGGATATATATCCAGTTCTGTGCCACACTTGGGAGTTAGTCCTGCTTTTGTTTTACCTTAGCTTTTGTTTTACTTTAGTTTTTGTTTTAATTTCTGCTTTAATAAGAGACCCTCAGAATCCCTTTCTGTCATAACATTGTTTTAGAAAAAAACCCAGGTCATGACCTCTTTCTGCTACTGCTTTTGAAATATTTCTAATAAAACATGTTAGTGGAGAACTAGAATGAACACAGCAAGCAGTTGTGAAGCCACATTGCTGAAGCCTTATAAAAGTATGGCTAAGACTTAGAATCCAAAGTAGCTTGAACTAGTATGAAAAAGTAAATTACTGTTTGATTTTTGGTTTTTTGTAAGAGCTAACACCTGAAGTAGCTTTTTACACCACATCCAAGCAAACCATACTTTAAACCAGTTCTTTAAAATGCTTTGTGTTCCTAACAGAGGGACCCAGTTGCAACCCAATGTGCTGGGAGACAGGTCTCAACCCAGCTCAGACTGAGGATGCATCCTGCAGGCTTGGGACTGGGGGAGTGTCTTGGATAGAGTGATGCTCTTCACTGGTAAGAGATAAGCAGCAATATGTTTATTGATATAAAACAGAAATGTAACAAAGTTGATGGTAAATGTGACAGGGCCTTAACAGGTTCTGATGACAAGGTACACTTGATTATTTGCTGCAGAAAGGACAGGGTCAGACAAAACTGTCAGGGAGACCCTACTTTTGAGTCACAAGGTTCAGAAAGGACCTCCTTGCATTCTAATCTCCTCAGAGGGGAGTTAAGGTGCAGCTGGATCCAGATTTACTTCTGGACTTGGTCAGTGGTTTATGTCAAAAGGACTACATGTGCACAATCAAACCCTTATACCACTTAGATAAGATTTCAAAGTTTCAGTATGCTCATTCCCAATTCACTTATTGGGCATCTGATTAGATAAGGAATCTCTAAACACTGAGCAGCAGCCTTTAGAGGTATCCCTGCTCCAGGGTAGATCCTGCCACGTATCCCATGCAGGATAGCTCAGCATGCCCTGGGCTCTCCACTGTTTATGGCGTGAGGAAATGGGCTCGTGCCCATCATACCTGCACCCTGACTACAGCAGTCAGTGTCTCCCAAACGTGACTTGAGTCAGACCTTCACCAGCACTGGGGTTAGGTGTGCACGTGGCTCAAATTAGCCCTTGGCTACTGTTTTGTTATCTGTATCTTCTGAATCCATAGGTACAATGCCAAGAAAAGGACCTGCAGCTGAATGGGGCCGTCTCCTAGTGATAAAGGACATGGAAAAGGCTGTGCCACTCCATAATTTCTTCTTGAATCCCAGGCCCTGAGACTTGTGGGAAAGTCTGGAGCAAGAAGTGCTTACTGTCTGTGGAGGAGAATGAAATTAGGGACCATTTAAACTGGCTGAACATATCCAAGTCTCTCAAACCTATTGGAATGCACTCACAAGTGCTGAGGGTAATGACACCGAGGCCACTCCCAGTTATCTGCAGAAGACTATGGCAATCCAGGGAGGTTGATGGAGACTGGAAGAAAGAAAATATCACCTCCATCTTCAAGGGCAGGGCCAGGGAGCAGCAGGCAAGTCAACCTCACCTCAGTCCTCAGGAAGGGGATGTAGCAAATAATCCTGGTAACCATTTGCAAACACACAAAGGACAAGAAGGTGACTGGGAGTAGTCAGATTGGATTTATGAAGGGAAAATCATGCATGAAAAACCTGATAGGTTTCTATAATGAGATGACAGGTTTGGTGCATGAGGGGGGAGAAGTGAATGTTATTTATCTTCACCTTGGTAAGGCTTTTGATATTGTCTTCCATAATACTCTCACAGGAAAGCTGATGAAGCGTGGGCTACAGAAGTGGACAGCAGGGTGGACTGAAAATTGCCCGTGATAAGCAGCGCAAAGAGAAGCTGGGAGGTGGTCCCCAGTAACCTACCCCAGCGATTAATACCAGGCTCAATCCTGTTTAACACCTTTGTTAACCAGGATGATGGGAAAGAGACTTTACTCAGCAGTTTCCAGATCATACAAAACTGGAAAGAGTGGTTGATACAACAAAAGGTTGTGTTATAATTCAGAGGGATTTTGACAGGCTGGAGAAGTGGTTTGATGGGAGCCTTGTGATATTCAGCAAAGGGAAGCACAAAGTCCTGCACCTGGGGAGGAAAAAACAGTAGAGATTGGCAACTCTCTAGCTAGAAATTTTAAATTCCATCTAAAATAGAGAACAACATTTACTGTGAGTGTGGTCCAACACTGTAGCTGGGTCCTCAGAGAAATTCTTGACTCTCCATCCTTAGGTATTCACAACCTGATTGGACACAATCCTAGGCAACCTGCTCTGGCTGACCCTGCTGTGAACATGGGGTTGAAGCTGCTTTCCTGCCTCACCATTCTCACAGAATCACCATTCTGTGATTCTGTATTTAAAATATTCAATACTGACAGTCGTTGTGAAGCCTTTAAAGTTTTAAAATAGTCAGATGTATGATATTCATTATCAAGACAAGTGTTACTCTACACAAAGTTAGAGTGAATAGAAATTTCCTTAAAATTATATTGTGAAATAAAATCATAAATAAACTCTTGAGGGTAAATCTTACTGATTAAATTGGAAAGATTAAAAAATAATTAACATATTTATACGAAAAGTACCCTTTTGGATAGTTTTAAAGATAAAATCACCTTTAAACAATATAAGTATCAAGAGAAGATTAATAATAAATAAGCAAACAAACTAAAATAAAAGTTATAAACTAATACCCAAAATGCAGTCGGCTTCAGGAAACTGACTTTTCTGCAAACCATCTGGATTTCAACTCTTATCATGTTTTAACCTATATTAGAGATGTCTTGAAGGTAGTGTAAATGGTAAAGAAAATGGTATGGGATTCTTAAAGCACCTTATTTATTCTCTGTCTCTTTCAACACCGAGAAGGCTATGGGAAGATATAAGCAGATATTTCTTTCTAAGAGGCTGAAGATAGGAATTTTCTGGGTAATAATGTCTATCTAAATCCACCTCAGATAGATTTCATTTACAATTCTCTCTCCAAAAAGGAACTTTACTTTCTATCTAGTTGGAATTCTTAGGGAAATTATCTGCTCTGTTCTGTAGATTATGGTATACTGTGTTAGATTTTGAGATACTGTGGTGACATCTAACCTAAAATTGATTTTTTAAGGCATCAATACCTCTTCAATACAAGCAAAACCTTCCCAATCTTCAGAAACAGAAAAAGTGTTCTTCTTTTCAAAACCTGAAATTTTCATTAATTTTCGTCTGATTTTAAGAAATGCTGATAAAATTGTTGAACAAAACATGTAAGAGTAGATTTTACTTAGTTCATTTTCTATTATCAGTAGATAGTTTAATTTGTCAGAGAGTACTTACGTGCTTTGAGAAGGAAATGTTTACAGGTTTAATTAATTTAAAATTATATAGTTAGCCACATTATCAAAGTTAACAGAATCACAGATACTACTGAGGAAGAAAGCCTATTAGATTATTTTCCAGTCTCCCTGCCAAAGCAGGAGTGCTTCCTAGGCTATTGCTCACAACACTTGATTTTTAATGGAGTTTAAAATACATTGTAAATGGTGAACATATTTCAACCTCTCAGGAAAATAATGAGTAGAGTTTTGCAATCCTACATCTGCATGAACCTTTCAGATGTAAGGCCCTGACTTTGCAAATTTTATGCACTGTTATACATACAGTTTTTATGTACCAAGTTATTCACTAATGTCAACTGATGACAATCTGTGCCCACTGGATTTAGTTGCACTCTGCTGAACAGAGTACATAGGAAAAATGCTTCCCAGCTTTCCTGGGGAGTCTCATTCACAGTTTAAACATTGAAAGTTCAAAATAAAAGTGCAGTTTTGCTATGGTAAATGATAATATATTCATGATCTGAGTAAGGACAGTGCTCAGTCTATCATGAGGGAAACAAGAAAGGAAAAGAAATAAGAAAGGAAAGACTCAAATTCTGTAACGAAATTTCATTAAGTAAATGGTGGAGATGATGGGCATCCAAGGAGGTAAGGAAAATTTTTGTCTTGGCTACATATAGGATTAAAATAGCCACCAGATGCTTTAGCTGGTGTGTGTAGCCTCATACTTGGAAATCATCACAATTCAGGAGTTGACTGGATGTTGAGGGATCATAGCTGAGTCTGAGGAGAGATAGTGGGTGTAAGTCATAAGCTGTGACTCTTGATTAACCTTCTAGAGGCAGCATGATGTGAAGTGGTAGTCCAAATATAGCTCATTCCAAACACAGCTCAGGAAAAAAATTGATTTTAAACAAGGGATATGGTTCTCATGGCTACGTAAGAAAATTTGAGCTTCTCTACAGTTGCCTCATCAACTGTTATATACAAATACAGCGCTAGGCCTGGGAAATTCAGTAAAAGTGACAGTTTTTCAACAAAAAATACTGTAATATCAAATTCTGCTTGTCAAAACTATAGTTAGGAAACACAGATTTCAAGAGTAAGGAAGGTCTGGAAGAATTTGGGAATGAAGACAGTTGTTGGTTAGTGGTGTTCAAACTCATGTGACTTGTACTGAATCATTTTCTATTCATTGTAGAAAAGATCATGTGATGTTTGTCAGCAGATTATTCTAGAAAAAAAGAGTTGAACAGATTTCCTCAGTGTTTAGAAAGATTCTGATTATTTTTGTCTTTCTTTTGAACATGTAATTGAAAAGCTTCACAGTAATATTAGTTTAGGCAAGATGGAAAAATAAACAGTCCTGTGTTTTTCCAAATATTCCATATTTTCCTTCAGTAGTGAAGACTATTATCTTTCATCCCAAGAAGAAAAAGTAGGCTGTTATCTTTGCAACAAGTAAGGTAGCACAGAACACCGTTGCAAAGAAGGCTGAATTCAGAGATTTTCAGATATGCTTCTTGAGAAGATTGTGTATATGGTCACTGATGACACCTCTGACAGCTCAAACCTCTAAAAATGATTTCCATCACTTCCATTATCAAGCAGTGGAGCTGGAGGTGCTATCCCCTTTGAGTCTCATCTGAGTTTGTTCTTCATGGTGTGCTTAAATACATCTGCTAGAAATCACTGAACCGATTAGGTTGGAAAATACCTCCAAGATCATCAAGTCTAGCCTTTGACTGATCACCACCTTGCCAACCTGACCAGAGGACTGAGTGCCACATCCAGTCATTTCTTGAATACTTCCAGGGAGGGTGATTTTACCACCTCCCTGGACAGTCTGCTCCAATGCCTAACTGCTTGCTCATTGAAGAAATTCTTTCTGATGTCCAGCCTTAACCTCCCCTGGTGCATTGGAGGCCATTCCTTCTTGTCCTGTTGCTGGTTACAAGGGAGAAATGCCGAAGCCCCACCTGGCACTACCCTCCTCCTGCCAGGGAGCTGTAGAGAGTGAGAAGATCCCCCTGGGCCTCCTTTTCTCCAGGCTAAACACCCCCTCAGCTGCTCTTCATCAGACTTGTGCTCCAGACCCTTCCCCAGCTCTGTTGCCCTTCTCTGGACATGTTCCAACACCTCAGTGTCCTCCTTGCAGTGACAGGTTGTCTTAGGTTACAATGCAAGATGTAACCAAAAGTGTGTATTCTATCACCAGCTGTTAAAACCAGGTGGGGCAGGGTTCTTTATCTCTTTGATGACACATCCCTGGTAACTCCCTCCAGAGGGATATCTTCTGTTAATGGGCCATTGAGCCTCACTGCATGACTCATAAAATTACATCATCCCACTGTGAGATGATCCACTCTAGGGGAGGAACCAAGCATTCCTACCTGGATATAATCTGAGGTTTGGAACACCACACTCAGCCCTTACCTACTGGGTTCCCAGAGGACAAGAGCTACACAACCACCACTGGGCCTTCAGAGGAAGAGCAGACCCTTCTATAGCATCACCACCTCAACAGAACCATATCTACCAGCTCAAGAGGACTGCAGCCCCCACTTAATCAGACTGCTACCGCCACCCTGCACAACAGGGTGCCAGGTTGTATCCTGACTCTGTCAGGTTAAGCCAGTGATTCTGTATTATTGCCTTGTTATATATACTAATAAATAACTGTTATTCCCTATTCTCATATCTTTGCCTGAAAGCCCCTTAATTTCAAAATTATAATAATTCAGAGGGAAGGGGGTTACATTTCCCATTCCAAGGGAGGATCCTGCCTTCCTTAGCAGGCTCCTGTCTTTCAAACCAAGGCAGGGGCCCAGAACTGGACACAGGATTTGAACTGTGGCCTCACCAGTGCCGAGTACAGGGGGGCAATCACTGCCCTCGTCTTGATGGCCACACTTTCTGTGTACCTTTGTCCCCTATTAACCAAGAAGGTGCTACGTAACTTTGCAATGTTTCTGTGTTTCACTCATTCTTTCCTGCCAGCTGTTTCTATAGCATCTGTTATGTGATGCTGAGACAGAGCTAAGCACTCATCACATACAGGGACACCAGAGCACAAACCTCCCTTTTACCATCTGTTAAAATGATTTGCTGAATCCACCCATCACATTGACAGAGGCTCTGTGTTAACCAAAGGAAACAAAATGGTCATATATCAGTTCACTGCCAGTATTCACACAACATGCAGGACCCAAAATACCTTGTGATCTCACACCTATAAATAATATTGTATGTTTCAAAAATATTTTTCACAAATAGGAATATATTGGATTATTTTATATAAAATAAAGATATGAATATAAGCTAATATTCCAAGTGAAGGCATAACACAGAGCTAGCTACATAAATTTATCTCAGTACTGTGGTGGAAGAGGCTGCTCCTCAATCCCCCATTTTAGCCAAGAAAACTGAGAGTCTATGGTACCTGCTGTTGTACAGAGAGGTGTTAAAACTTCTTACAAGATTAACGCTCAATAAAAATAAGAGATGAATGAATAAGGAAAAAAAAAAAAGCAAAAAACTACTGCATAGCCTAGGAAAATAGGATTTAAAATAGTAAGAAGAATGGGCATTTTATGCAGTGTAGAACATTAAATCTCTTTATGAGTAGATCAGACGGTCCAAGAATATGAAAAAGAGAACTCTAGTATTTGGTTAACATTCAGATTTTAAAACAGAATGAAAGCATGCCAAGGAAATAAAATGTTGACACACTGACTAGATCCTTTACTTATTTAAATACATATTTATGGATTTCTCCAGCCCTGTCCCCCTGTAAGTCACTCACTTAGGTTTACATAGGGAGTCCTTCTAGGGAACAACCAAAGGCATCATACAAAATCAATACAAGAACAAATACGCTTAAATATTCATGAATACAAATGTATAATGCACATGGTCTCTGTTTAGTCTGAGAAGCAGGCAGGGATTCCAAGGATTTATTCTTTTCATATTGAAGTGTTCACAGTGAAGTGTTCATTAGAAATGCATTAGATTAGGTGAATACAAAACTGTCCAAACAACTACATGTTCTGTAAGAACCTGGCACCATTGTCTCTGTGGTGGGAGAGGAGCAGGTAGGGAAGAAAGCGTGCAGCTGAATCATAACCCTCACGGAAGCCGAATGGTTGCAGTGGCTATGAAGCTTCATGACCTGAGCTCACCATCTTGTAACATATATACCCCTCCTACACAAATCATCTTCTTATAAATGTATTTGTGCTACACAGATTTCTCTAGACCACACTTATTTCAACAAGTCCCCAGTCTCCTTATGTCGGTCACCCAATGTGTTTTATATGCAGTTGTTCCAAGGAACACTATTTTAACAGGCCTGAATTATGTGAGGTGCAGATGATGGATATGGCTGGATAGTCCTGAGCACGGTGCTCTAGGGGAACGTCCTTGAGCAGGGATGTTGGACTAGAGGGCCTCCAGTGGTCCCTTCCAACCTTGAACATACTGTGATACTTGATATGAAATCAGAGTTTCCATGAGATACAGAACTGTCGATGTCTCATTTCCACCAGACTCACATTTCCTAAACAATTAACTTTCTATCTGGGCAGTCTAACATTTTCTGCTGTTTCTGCATGTACTTTATAACCTCCCACAGAGTACTTTGGTGCCAAAATGAGTTCTATTTCCATTAGTAGCAGACTTCCTTTGATGTTATGCAAAAAAATCTTGTTAACATTTGGGCTAATAAAAGCTATTAACAGTGAACTTGCGACTCTTCAAGTCCTGTTTATCCTGCTGGCCCATTACCTATCTTTATGAAAGCTCACTAACATTAGATAGCTTATTAAGAATCTAAAAGTCATTAGAATAAGATAGAAAGACACATTTCTGAGTCTCCCCAATGACTCACAATGTCATAAGGTGCCTTCAAGGGTTATTACATCAGCCCTTTTTGAAAATCAGAATTTTTAGAGGTCCTGTCACAACATGCAGCTGTCTCTGGAGTAAGGACTTTGGAGAGGGCTATTCCATACCCAAGATCAGGGGAATATTCTGTGATAAAAGCTCAGCATCTCACTTCCTTATCCATTCTGAGCAAGACTTTGACTATCCAGCCTCATGATTTGCTAGAAAATGTAGTAACTTTTCTTATGACACCAACAGAAAGTGTTCCTTTGGTCAGACTGACTATTTTTTTT
The DNA here is from genome assembly GCA_013397175.1 of Platysteira castanea. NCBI lineage: Eukaryota > Metazoa > Chordata > Aves > Passeriformes > Platysteira > Platysteira castanea. Next base: position 138,357 of record VYXC01005155.1, on the reverse strand, counting down.
TTTACACATTTGAATATATTTGAAACTGTTTGCTCCAGAAAACTGTATTTGAGTGTATTGAGCCAATGTGTTCACTCCTTGGGTTGAAGGGAAAACACTAGAGAAAGAGTTTGATCCTAAAGGACACATATGTCTTGAAAATCCATCTGAAAATATCATGGCTTGCAGAGACTTTGTGTTGTGTTTGTCAGGTTACAGACTATGGTGTGATGTCCATCCAGGGCTTTCCATAATGTCCAGTTGCTACAGAACCTTTTATAGTTCTACAGATCAGGACTTGATTTGGATTAAAAAATACACAGAGACAGGTATGTATCACTAAAAAAAATCACTTATGCATATTTCAATACTGTATGCCCTGTGGATGTGTATATATAGATGAAAGAGGCTTGGCTTAACTTTCTGTGTGTACTGAAATTCCTTTTACAAAAAATCACAGAAAAAAACCCCAAACTTACTTATTTTGAAGCTGTATTGAAACAAAACATGGATTCTGGGGCAATGGGGCAGAATTTTTAAGAAAATGTTGAAGACTAATAAAAATATTTACTTTATTTCCTTCAGCATAATTTAGAGAAAACTATTTAATGATAGGTTCTGTAAACTAGAATTGAACAATTAGTACCCAATAAAAGAAAATCACTGTAACATGTTTTCTAGCGGAGGTTTGAAGATAAATTAAGTAGTAATATCACCTTATCTTCTCTGTGTAGCAAACCCCAGAAAAGGCTAAGAAAATTTGTTCTTAAAACCAACTAATCCTTATTCTTTAAATGACAATAAGTCATTATTGATGGTAGAGTCAGTGAGTTTGTTTACTATATGATCTCTGATTTAAAAATCTGAATTGCTATCTAAGAATTAATGTGTGACAAACTAGGACCTTCTGAAAAGTAGGTGAAGTATTTCCAGAATTTGTCTAAATACATGAATGCTTGGCATATAGAAGTGCAGTCTTGCAAACATAACTGGATCACATTACGAAATTTGACTTTGGGTGAAATAAACTGCAAAGATAATTATTTTTTGTCTTGTGGGAAAGAAAAGCGTCCATGATACTGAATTGTATCAGTAAAACCACAGTGAAAAGCCACACTTAAAGTTGAAATTATTCTTTATTACTTTCTAAATAAATTGTTGCTTATATTTAAAGTTTCTGAGCTTCTTTTCACAATGAAAACATCATAAACATTAATCTGTCCATTGTTCATATTTGAGGAGTCTTTTCTTTTTTTTTCCTTGAGTTCTTGGTCTACATACATCCTGGGGAAAGTGCATCGCTTGAAATATACAGAAGGCTTATTTTTAATTAGTCACTGATATTTAAACCAGACAGTCCTACCTGAGCCCTACTGGACTCCATAACCACAAGGGGGCAGAACAAACATTAATCACAGAAATCCAATTCTACTTTCAGGAAACTCATTCCTTCAGCATAGCACCAGATTTCTCTTCCATCTGGATTAAAATATCTTTGCTTCACTAGAGACGTTTTTCCTAGCAGTTTTTATGTCCTTATCTTTATTAATTACAATGTTAAAAAAAAAATAGGAAAAAAGAAAAAAGGAAAGGAAACGATAACATTATTTTCCAGAAATCAGCACCACTTGGGAACCAAGGGTGATTAAGAAAAAAGGATCATTTCTCTTGCCCTATATTTTCTCCAGTGGAAGCATTTTAGATTTTTATTTTGTTATTAAAACAAAAACAAAACAAACCCCTCACATTCTGAGAGTGCTCTCAATTTGAGCCTGAAAGTTTTATTTTAATTCTTCTGATTCAAAATGGCGTTGTTAATGTTTTATCCTGGCAAGGCAAAGAAGACATTAGTATGATTATAACGTGACTTATATTTAAGACACAAGAGTTAATGGTCTTTTCTGTGAATATAGAATGTGCGTGTTAAAGGTAGTGAAATAGTTCATTTTTGTTCGCTTGTTCTTTTTTGTTCATTAGTTCATTTTGTTTTGATGAATTCCTCCTACATAGCTATCATAAACCTAAAGGCCAAGATATCTGGTGCAGTAGTGAATTTTATGTGTTAATAGTTTGTATTCTATAAGGAAAAACATATCACATACAGAAAGGCTGGAATTTAAATACTGTTGAAGTAGGTTGCGGGTTTCAGCACTCACAGTTCTTTATTACTGAAATACAGCACAGATAAAAAGAGGGAGAGTGGATGCCCTAGGAATAATCTGCATCCAAAAAGTAGCAAGTCCTGTTTACAAACAGAATCTGTTTCAGAGCAGTTGGAGGTTATTTTCATAGAAATGTTAGCAGACCAATTTATGGCTTACATTCATATTTCTCTGCTTGCCAAATAATAAAGTGGTAGCCAGACTGAGATGTGTGCCACTTTCATTCTGGTTCCCAGGAAAATGCTTTGCTGAGGGCTTCTATGGAGTTTTAATGAGCTGGAGAGGACTGGGAGCATCTAATGCGTGGCAGGAGACCAATCTGTGTATTAATACAGTTGTACAAATATATTAAAAAACATAAAAAATCCATAATGCTCTACACATACCTGTTCTGCTTCTGATGGAAATGAAGTGCCTACAGAACCCCACATTATTGCAGTTCAGCTAATGGCCAGACTGAGAATAACGCTGTGGCTGCTAGACAGACAGGCTGCAAATTGCTCTGCCTAAAGGCAAAGAGTGAATTTCCTCATCTTCATATTATACAAACCATGGCCTCAATTTCAGGGCATTCTGTGGCATTTTGAGAGGACGCTGCTTTCCATACCAAGGTGGAATGTACTTGATCTCAAGTTACCAGCTCTTTTGTGGAAGAGCACACACTACCACAGGTGTTGCACATTTTTGGGATTGGGATTGGAATTCCAGATGATACTGGCAAACTGAAGAAGAGGTCTGTAAAGAAAATAGAAGGAAAGATAATGGAAATAAAACCAAAATTGTATTTGGCTGAAAGAATATGGTACTTGAGTACAAGGTGTCAGCTGCCTGCTTTCTAGGAGAGAAGCTAAGGGTTTATGGTCACAGTTAATCATCAGCAGTCTCAGGCTGCTTGGGAAAAGACAAACTAGGGGCAGTAAAAAAGAGCACAGGCTATCAGATGTGTAAATTTGTATTAATACTCCTTTATTTTGCATTGATAGGATCTCAGAGCATGAAATAGAATTGGAGTAGATAAAAACATTGTAGGCTTTTGGACTCCAGACGCTGAGAAAAAGTACACCCATTAATATTTATTCAAAGGAAACCAGTAAGGATATTATTAACAAATAAGGCTTGAAAGGGGTTCTTTATCTAACAGGAGGGAGAGGAAAAAGAAAGAAAAATTGCGTTTGTTTTCAGATCTGCAAAGGTTGCTTCCACAAGGAAGGGAGTACTTGATTCTTCATATCTGTATTAAAAAACATTATGGTAAAAAAGACTTCTAAAGCTCCCACACTGCTTAGGGCCAAGGCATCTTCAGCCAAATGGCAAAACCTATCAGCATGGCAGATAGACTGCTCTTGTTTTTATACTGTAACTCGGCACTTTCTGGCCACAATATTTTTGCCTTGATTGCAGTTCAGTTTAATACAGTTGGGATGATCTGATAAAAATCAAGAGTGAATTTAGAGAACAGACCATTTTTCATACCACAAAAAGTGAGTCAGATATTGACTTAATGGATTTGGAGAAGGCTTGGATGAGTCATTCTTCTCCTGGTTAATTGATATTGCTAGGACATGCTAAATGTATCCCTAAATAGCAAAATAATTTATAGAATGTGCTTTTCTGGCTGTTAATTGTGCAGCTGGATAACTGCATTTAAAAGCTCATCCAATTCTCTTGAAATCACTAGAAGGTTTTCCACTGACTCAGAGGAAGCTGAAGTAGCTTTTCAGGGACCATTGTCAAAGGCAAGGGGTGATCTGACTGTATAAAAAATTTCAGGAACTTATTACTCTGTGGGCTGTATCTTTAGAGTTGTTCCAAAGCTCCAAGGACAGAAGAAACCCTCCTTTATCATCCTTTTACTTTTCTAAGAAGGAGATAAAGCTGATGTTTGGTTTGTGTTTTCTTTTTTAAGGACTGTGACCTTTTCCAATAGCCTTAAAACATTTCATGCATACAAACTTCAGGCCACAAAGCAGTTGACAGTTTAACAGTTTGAATTAGAGCTCATTTGGGTCTCAAGACTTACATGGTATTATCTCCTCTTGATGTATGTGTTCTAAAGTGCCTATGTTACAAATATTTACTATAAGCTTTGCTGTAATAGTCTTTTTTTTTTTTCTCTGATGTTTAAACCTTTTTGAGTATTGAAGTTGTAGCAATATATGTTCTAAACCCGGAGTAAAAAATACAAAAAGAATAGTCAAAATTCTTAGAAGTAATGAAGTAACTTGGTCATTCATTAGTTATTGACATGCAGTATTCACTAATACAGTCCCAGGAAAAGCAGGAGCACGTCCTCTCTAGTGTTATTTAAGACAGACATTCTGACTTGCACTAATAATACAATATATAAAAATATACATGCTAATCTAGGAAAACAGGAGAATAAACACATTCAGCTACTGGGAAAAAATACAAAGCTTCTGGGAAAACAAGTCAATTACCATTATCTTGTGTAGATAAACTGAAATAGTGTGTGGTACCTTGTTCTGTGCAAACTGGTAAATTTTGAAAAGACATGTGAAAGAAATAATCCAAAAGGAGGAGGTCCTTTGTACTTACATGAATGTCAGCTCTGGCCTTTTTTATAACAGTCAAGAATTGAGCAGAAAAACATCTGAAGAAAAAGCAGATATGTCTGCTTTCTTTTTAATATTTAGCATTTGACTTTTTTGATTTTTTTTTTTAATCTGAAGGTCACAAGACTTGAGTTCTGATAAAATGCCAAAGGAGGCAGATTCCAGAGGCAGTCCTCAGAATGGCACACTACAACTGAGACACAGAGCTGAGCTTTCTTTCAGCTTATCTCAGCTGCAGTAACAGGGCTGGGGTCTATCAAGAGCTATAAAGGTCACAAAACCACCTTGAACCGTAGAAGAATGACAACATGAAGATTTGCCTTGGGATTAAATATTTAATTGTCTGGGTAACGAGAAGTCATCCATCATTCCAGCTGTAATAGGGTTCATGGTGTGAAAATTAGGAAACAGCTGATTGATTTTCAGCAGGAAAATGTTAGAAGACATGGTCACAGGGTCTGTTCCTAGGTGATGGGAAGTAATCAGGTCCCTAAGACAGTGCAGCATCAGCAATGTTTGCAGGTGTATCCTGTGGATTTCAGGAAGGGAGAAACCACAAAGGCAACCAGGAGGGCAGGGTGCGGGACTCCTTTGGGAGCTCCTCGTTGTCCTGCTCATGACAAAACTTGCCAGAACTTCTTATCAAAATCAGACCAAGGAAACATACAGACTCGGGCTTACTTATATATCATCTTCGTATAAGTAAACAAATATATCAAGTAACGTTTCAAACAACAGCTTCTAGGCAGGTAAGTTTGCTGACTTACAAAATGGGAAACTGAAATTCAGGAGTTATGCAGTTGCTGAGCTCCCCAACTAGTCTCTTCCTCCCTACAGAAAGTAGTTGGGTTTTCTGTAAGGAGCCAAAATTTTAGTCTGTTATAATCAAGGATTTATCAACAACTCAACATATCTGTTCATATGAAAGAAATTCCGTATGGAAGTCTATATCCAGTGAGAATTTAGGACAGTGAAAATTTAGATACACGTCGAGGCCAGGTTGGATGGAGCTCTGAGAAACTCAGTCTAGTGGAAGGTGTCCCTGCCCAGGGAAAGAGGTTAGAACACAAGGATCTTTAAGGTCCCGTCCAACCCAAACTCTGCTGCGATTCTGTGATTCTCTGTGTATCTTTTTTCCTTGATTTAGCTCTACTGAAACAACACAAGCTCTTCACAGAAATCTCCAGTGCCATTCAAGATGAGTGACTCAGCTTTCTGCAATGAATTAATATCCACTTAAAATAATAATAGTAATAGAAGTAGAAAGTGCAATAAGTGCTTAATAGCACTGTGCTACATCACTGAATGAATTTATACTTTTGAGTTTTAATCTGTTCATCTTTGGGGGATGGGTATTACTATAGACAGTGCTAGTTCTGGCCAGTGCTTTATGATTTGAGAATCATTTGAGCAATGAATTAGAGAAATAGAGGAAAATTATTCATCTGCATGTGAAATAGTCTGAGAAACCATTCTGCAAGCACAGCATGGACTAGAAGCCAGAGACACAGTAAAGACCATGAAAAATATTCTGTATAGAAGCTGTATTTGGCTCAGCTTTATCCAATTCTCTGTCACAGGAAAACAATGATCTTCAGCTTTTGACAGTGTGCAGAGAGTAAAAGGGACAAGAAAAACCATTACTATCACTATTTGGAGTCCTTTCAGCATATCAAAACCAAAGTACTTAACTTCTGCACCTCAATTATTCTACTGTATCTCTGAAGTACTTTGTACAGTGCCTTATCACCTAAACCAAGAAGGTGCATTTAAAGAAATACCAGATTAACGATTTTTTATTCCTTTCCTTAGCAAAATCTGGTATCTAGGCAGTTTTACACATTCTCATATCTGCATCTAATATTAATAGCTTATTCATTATGTCAGCCTCTGGAAAGTTAGGAATTATTATCTTCATTTTACAGATAGAGTTAGGTATGGGGGAGGCTCCAGAGAGCTGGGTGTACGCAGCTTCCTGAGTCAAGGCGAGCTGGTTTGCACAGCCCTTCTGAAATTTGAGTCATAAACAATTTATCAGTGACAGAGGACAAATAAATTCCAAAATTCAGATTAGGAAGCCTTAGGAAGAGCAGAACACTGAAAATAAAACATCTTTGATAGCCACATGGAAATTTGATTCATTTACGACTAATATTTCTTGCTATTTGGAAGTGCTTGAGTGAATGAATTAGTGCTTGCATAAGGTTTTAATAAAAAAGCCTGCTGTTAAGTAAAAATACCCATACTGCCACATGAGGCACACCGTCCCTTTGGCATTAGAAGTTCTCATCGTGCACTGGTTGCAAACCTTCTTACCTCAATAATTTAGCAAGCAGAACAATGACATGAGGTTTAGGTGACTGGCAGCACATAATGATGTGCCAATAGCAAACCCTGAGCAGCCGAATGACAGCTCATCACCTCCTCCCTCAGCTGCACTCTGCTGAGGCTGACAGCTCTGAAATCATTACAGTCTTCATAAATGGTTTGTGACTGCAAAGTCTGTTTACACTGCTACTAAATGGTCACTATGACCAGCTCTACCAAATTACTGTTATCATCGGGTCGTGGTACCTTCCACTAGAAACTTAAAGTACTTTGAACCTTATTGCAAAGGAGGAGTGAACAGTATTAATTGCACGCTTGGTCATAAAACACAAGGTCTATTCTTATCTAATGCCTTGTCCTTTAGCTTCAAAACTTGATAAAACTTTCTGCAACTATTTTAAAATATGATATTTTACCAAATATCTAATACTAATTTCCTATATTTTGTTAGTATTGAGAAGGTTTTCTTGATGTTTCAAGCCCAGTGGGTCTGAAAAACTAGGCACATCTATTTTTATACAGGCAGAAAGCAGTATAATAATATATTATTTGTTATTACTAATAAGATTCTGAGCTAGAAAACCACATGTATTTCCTTTGTTATCTCTATTGTTAAAATTGCCTCACCACCTTCAAATAAAACCTGTGATTTCAATGCTTTACTGAGTTCATTTCAATGACTCCCTTGTGAAACCTCACCTCCCACTCAATGCCAAAAAAGTGTAGACTTCTATGAAAACTCAGCCTTAAAAATGTCAAATATACAAATGTCCAATTATGCAAGGGAATGTTAATCCAGAGTATAACTTAACGTGACAAGCTGTACAGCCTGGTTTGATTTGCCAAGTAAATCTACGTAAGATGTAGGACTTACTTATCCTTTACAGTTTTACTGGGAGGGTAATAAAACAAACATAAATTAATTTGTTTTGAGGAGGACCACAACCTCAGTGATAAGGGGTTTTTTGTTAAGTGGATAATGGAATTCAGTCAGATTGTTTAAGTCTCTCATTCCACCTTGGAAAGGGAAACAAAACTGCTAGATTTTTTTCCAGTTAATAAATAGAAAAGAACCTCCAAAAACACTAAACAAACAAAACCAGCCAACAATTATGTCCTGCCCCACAAAGATGGGAAAAACAAGAAAGCTTCCTCCTGAATTTCAAGCTGCAGCTACACTCCCTCATGTAGTTATAGCTTCTTAGAGCCTTCGATCTGTTTTCTTTGTCCTAGCTGCCAGTTAAATGAACAGAAATGATAACGAACCTCCTTCTCCTCCTCTCTGAAGATTCAATTCTACTGTCTGCAGTTTATTACGTTCTGGTTTGTTTTCAGTAGCACTAGAAGATCACCAATACAGACCTTGGGTGCATGTTAAACCCATGTAATAACCATGCAACAAACGCATATCCCCATATGACTTCAAGAAGAATTTCAGTTGTTCGACTCTATTTGACAGGATAGTGCAGCTGCTTAACATTGTCATTACCTGCACATCACCACTCTTCATCTGCAGCCTACAGATCATTGCTTTCCTCATGCATAACTATTTTCCAGCATGACAGGAGCTTTAAAACAATAATTTTGTAGTCATCAAAGTTGTATGCAAAGATCATGGCCCTGCAGAAAAAATGGTTGTGCAAGATTTTTTTGCACCAAAAAAAGGAAAACATTACTTAAGAAACCTGTTACTAGACCTCCTCAGTGTTTTCAATGACAATTTACGTTTGTCAGAGACACTACAAATCTTAACCCAAGATGGCAACTAATTTCTAAGAGGGAAGAAGAGAAAGCAAAGATGAAGAAGGGATGATACTAATAGTATCTAATAGTATTTTATTTAGCGAATCAATCTATTTATTGAGTAGAACAATTTATAGAGTTCTGATATATTATCAGCATTTTGACTTGTTGGCTTTCTCTATTTATAGCACTGTCCTGGCTACATTATAATATCTCTACTTATTCTATTTAATATTTATTAATGCTATTTTAACCCTCCCATGGCCATTCATACTACTTCATTTTAATTAAAACCTATTACCTCCAGAGAAGACTAAATTACTGCTAGTTCGTCACCAGTATAATCCTCCCTTTTTTTTGCCAGTTTTAGCAGTCAGAATTTTATCAACTTATCTAAATTACAAAATTATCAAATGGAGTCTGATTTCAGGCCTAAGAATCAGGAACCTTTCTTACTCTCCACTAGCAAGGACTACTAATTTAATCTTATCTTTTCAACAGAAAATCATAACATACAAGAAGAAGGCCTCATAGCTACAAAAAAAGAATTAAGAGCTACTCTCCAGTGTTCAAAATTCTTACCCATGTCTTAAGTCATAAATTTTTTATCTGATGAATTCACTCTATAGATTTTTCTGTGTATTTTCTCCCTTAGATTCTTCATTATTCTTACTGCTAAACTGAAGCACATGGGCACACTTGCTGAGTCGAGGCATATATCAAAGGGTGTCCTTACTGTGTCCTGTCAGAGAACCACACCTCATCCTCCTTTTTCTCCCCAGTTTTTATTTTAGTTGGAGGCAAACTGCCGACTCCTGCAAGAATGGATTAGCAACCTCTGGAAGAAAGATTGCTGGGTGCGTTTATTAGAGAGCACTCTTGTCTCACATCTCTTTTGGGCTGGAAATCCAGGTGGTTTTGTCCAGGTGAAGCTCACTGCAAAATTCCTGTTAACTTCGGTGAGGATAGATAAGGCTTTTTTTGAAAAAGAAAATGTTCAGAATCTGCACTGGTGGACACTAACTTGGGAAAGTCTTCAGCTGCAGAGATCTCAGACAAAACTGGGAGAAACTCGGCTTCTTTCCCTCAAAGAGAGAAAGTGGTGGGAAGGTAGATTAAGAGACAAGCAAAGAACAACTGCCATGGCAGAAGAGAAAAATTTCAGACCCCGTATCTCCCAGGGCACCTAGTAGAAGCAGGAGTGATTTGCTTGGATCCATGGCTGTTCCTGGAGAGATGATAACTGCTTCCCAGTGACGCTGCAGTGGAACATCCATTCTCCCAGGCCTTACTGCCAGCACAATTAAAGGGTTCTGTCTTCTGAGAAGAGGGAATGTAACATGAGGCAGAGGGATTTTGCCATTCTTGCTTATTTTGGGGTCATTTTTTGGTGCTGCTCCAGCCATGGATTTATCAGATAAACAGTAAAATAGCTCTACTGAGAGCCGAGAAGAGTATTTCTCTGGATGCTTTGTTTTGCTTTCTGAAGAAGCAAAGAAAAATACAGACACTTTCTCAAGATTCAGCAGGTGACTGTCCTCTGTTGAAAATAAAGCCATAATGTCAGCTTGCCCCTCACACGATTTGCCTTCTCTGTATCTACCAGAACTTATATTCAGTTTGAGCTCCCTAGGTTTCTTCCAGGAGCCAATTTAGCTAAAATATTTGGACAGCTGGGACACAGCAGGGAAGAAAATGAGAGACAGGGCTGACTGTGTTACCAGTTGAGTTCTGTTCCTGCTTTTCAGACTGACTTGCATAATCTTGGGCATGTCATAACCTTTCTGTATCTTAGTTCATATGCTTTCAGATCAGGTACAATTGTAAACCTTTCAGTGTTTTTCTGGTGGTGGATTTTACACCAAAATACACGGCTGAGAGCAAGTCTAAGTGTGCAACTCACTATATAAACAAGTTATTCACCTCTAACAGCCCTCTAAAAAAAGAATCAGAAGTGGTTTTATATTATTAAATGTTAGACCTAGAAATATTATCTTTTTTCTAAGTATCACCGGAAGGTTAATGACTTCTCCTTTTGTTGAGTGCTGTGTGTCAGAATATTATTGTGTTTAATATAACCAGTGTGTAAAGTGCTGCTGTGCCTATGAACTTTGGGCACAGATGCACAATCCAGCTATATTCTGCAGTGATAAAAACTAAAGCAAATTCATCATTGCAATGACAGCTTTCTAGCTAATATATTATACAAAACATGCATTTCCGAAGGTGCACTCTAAAGACTGCATTTAGGGAATTAAATGCATAACTCCTGCTATTTTTGGAAATTAAGAAAAAAACCCAAAAGCAACCAACAAGCTACAAGCCTTAATTCAGGGAATACTGAAGATGTAGTTTGGCCTCTTTGTTTCCAGCCTGGGTTATTGAGACATAATGGGTAAGCATTGCTAACTGTCTCATCGTCAGCAGAGAGCTACACAAATTTAGGAGAAAAGCTCCCACTGACTGGGATCTCTTTCTGTCTGGAAACAAACCCTCTCCCCCTGCCCTTGCTTGCTCTTTTTCACTTCTCTTTTTTTCCTTTCTCTTCTCTCTTCTCACTCTGCTCTATAAGAAAGGAAAATAAAAATGAATAAAAACTCACAGACCTTAAATCTAAAGCTCAGGGTTGTCTTTGTTCTCATGTTTTGATTTTGGAAACTGACTATCAGTGTGTATTTCATTTGTCTTTGCACAATTTCTTGGCTGGAAAGGCAAGAAATCATATACTGCCACAGACTGATATCCAATACTCCTGTTTTCTTCAGGGTCACAATCCTGCTTGTTGAATTGATATACTTAAGGGACCAATCTTCCCCAAAAGGGCAAAAATGCAGAAGAAATCATAAAGTAAAGTATTTGAAACCAAAGAGAGAGAGATATGAAGTTTATAGAGAGGTGAAAAAGTCACTGTGAGCAAATAGAAATTAGAAACACAACAGCAGGAAGATGGCTATATAAAATATATACTTTCCTTCTTAAATTAAATTTCAGATTTCAGATAATTTGAGTTAAAATATAAGCAAATAAATATGAAGAATTCGAAACTAAGCAAAGAAATATAATCCATTTTGCCATCCCATTTTTAAGTGGGTGTGCTGGTCCCACACAAGGAACAGTGCTCCAGCAGATAATTAGCTTTTCACAGGAGCAAATAAAGTTTGCAGAGTTGCTACCTGTAAGGACCCGCTCTGCTTAAAGACAGTCAGCCCTTTGTCAGCCTGACACACACAGATGCCAAGATCAAAGGACCAAGCAGACATCTGCAATGTCCCACCCCTAATGAGGAGAGCACCCTAGGTTTGTACATGCTTGTGGTCAAAAGGAATAACAAAAGTCAGAGTGTCCTCAAAAGCTTACAAAGTTTCACCAGTAAATTACACACTTGGCATGGAAATTGGAATGTTAGACACCGACAACCCATATAAGCACATGTCAGTGAGTTTTGGATCATGGGTTGGGTGAGAGGGAAGCAGGAAAGAGAGAGATAGATGAGTTAAAGAGGCGGAGAGAGGAAGAAATAGACAAAGCAACAGAGGAAAAATCACCAGTTCTGGCTCCAGTGTTGATCCAGCTGGGGTGTCCAGGGACCTGCGGTGCATGCAAAGGGCAAGTGCACTGGGCATGGTGGGATACCTTTTTATAGATAAGTTCTTCCCATCCTGGAGATAAGTTTCTCACTTTCGATGCAAATTAGTTCTCACACACAGTCCATTCTTCCAGACCTTTCTGGAAATGAGTTGAAGGCTTCAGGGGTCTTTGGTGGTCTTCTTCAACCCCTACAGCCCATGCACACCTCTCAGCCTCATTCCTGAGCTGTGCTGTGTTGTGCTTATCTCCGGGAGCCAGGGCAAGGATGTTTGTCCCAGAAAAGTGCTGCCCTACCTCCCTACGGCCCCCGCTCCAGCCACATCTTTTCTCAGTGTGTTACTGCCAACAATCCTTGGCTGTTATTACCAACACTCCTTGGTTGGCTCCACAGGTATCTGGCTATTTTTGTTTGAGACATACACATTACTCCCCATGTTTTTTAGGCTTCTGCAACATCAATATCTGAACTAATGACCTTAATGCTGCCTTAACAAACAGTGGAGTAATGGAATCACTCTTAGAGCATGGTACAACATCTGTTGTGTCCCAGAAGTGCATGTTTATTTCATGGGCATAAGAACACCAAGGGCAACTTGCTTCAGAGACAGATGTTTGTAATTTTCTTTAGGTCAGCTGGGTTGTGTGCCAACTGGGAAGCCACTGCAAAACACAGATGGACATTTCCAATGCACTTGGATCTTTCAACCCCTGTTGCAACCAATGCTGCTGGGCTGTAAGTGGTATGCTACACGTACGCAGTGAGCTATGCTTTTTAAATTGTTCATTCCAATAGCTGTAAAGTCAGAACTAACATGAGTTTTCCATGAAAAGCACTACACCCAAATACTGTACCAGTCACTGAAATGTTATTTAAATTGGTGAAATTATGTATTTATTACTACATCTGTTTTCCGACCCAAGGTTTTGATTTTCCTGTTTTCTCATTAAATTTTGCTGTGTTTATTTGCCACATTCAGATCTTCATTACCGGGCTGGTGATGAAAATATTTGGCGCATGGAAAAATCCAGATATTGAGGAATTCAAACAAACTAGCTTAGTCATATAACTATGTAACTGGTATTTGCCAGAATAGATGAACCCATGATCAGTCCTGTAAGAGAAAAAGTCTGAAACACTGGTAAACAGTTACTTGGTAAACAATGGTTCCATGGCCATTACTGGGACACTTGGGTTCTCTTTATTTAGGACCAACTGAAGTGGTCAGGTAGACTACAGCTGCTAAAGGAGGAATATTCTGATGCAGAAAGTCAGAAGGTCTAAAACAGTAATAGAGAGAATCACAGTGTAACAGGCAATAATACTTTGAAAGGAGAGCGTTCCTAAATGTGACACCCATTTGATGGGTGGCAGGTTGGCTCCTTTTGACTCTTTCCAAGCAGTAAATTGCATGATGTGAACAGAAGGAAGCTCCCTATGTCTCATATAGATACTGTATATTTTTATGATATATCATACCAAAATCTGTCCAAATACCTAAATGGAAGTTGTTCTGCCTTCACTGCAGATTTGGAAATTTCTGAGAAGGACTTTAGTGTCTGTCTCAACCACATGCCTCTGTAACCTTAATAAAAAATTGTATCTGTAAAGTAGAGGGAGCATATCCCACCTTCACATCAGATAGGGACAATAAAATCCAGCAATGACTGAACTGCTCAGAGAGTAACAAACAAAAAAATGGCTGAGAGAATTGAGATTGTTCAGCCTGAATAAAAATTGCAGCCTTCCAGTACCTGAAGTGAGCCTAAAAGGAAGATAGGGAGAGATTATTTACAAGGGCCTGGAGTGATAGGACAAGGGGGAATGGCTTCAAACTGACAGACAGTAGGTTTAGGTTGGATATTAGGAAGAAATTCTTTACTCTGGGGGTGCTGAGGCCCTGGCACAGGTTATCCAGAGGAGCTGTGGTTACACAGTTCTTGACAGTGTTCAAAGCCAGGTTTGATGGAAGTCTGAGCAGCACGGTCTAGTGAAAAGTGTCCCGACCTGTGGCAGAGGGTTGGAATGAGATGATCTTTAAGGTCCCTTCCAACCCAGGCTGTTCTATGATTCCATGAAAATACAGACAGGCCTGACAATGGTCAGCTCAATAGTGTCAAAGGCTCAAGTACAGCAATGTACAACTGAAAAAAATAAAGTAAATAACAAGAGCTATTTTCAAAGGCCCATGTGCGACAAAGAATCCTCTCTCTCCATGCTCCTTTTATTACACTTGTGTGCATAAATAGCCATATATACCTTTAAAACTCTGAAAGAGGGCCAGAAAACAGCAAATATTATGCATGGTAATCAGTTTTACAAGTTAGGCATGAAGTTTTAACAATGAGGTGATCTTTGATATAGATACAAATGAATTTAAAATGTTCCATAGGAAGCAGTTCCCACCCAAGGGATGTAAACAAGCTACTTCTGCAATAACAAAGAATTTGCCTCGCATCTAGAGCTTCTTAGGGGGAAGAAAAAGAGAAATCATAGATTTTATGAAATGCCTTATTAGAAGACATTCCCAGGGGAAGAAGGGGTATGGAAATGCAGAAGCAGTGTCAAATGTAGTAAGTTAATAAAAAGCAAATAAAATCCATATGCTTTAAATAAAGCCTAATGCATTATTCATAAAGAAGATCTTTCTCTCACAAAGAAAGTTTAATTCATCATCCTGTTTACTATATTTTACAGCATCAATTAGAAAAGAAGGATTCTCTTCCTCTCCAAAGTTAGTATTACATCTTCACAATACGAGAAAATTTATTATGGCGTTTAATAGCTTGATGAGAGATGCATAAAAGTAAATCAGCAAGACTGAAAGAAAATCTGCATGTGAGAAAGGAAAAGCCATTACTTTATTGTGAAAATTCATTCAGTTTGCAATGACTAGGTGATGGCAGGCCTGTTTTTCTCTTTTGGACCAGTTCACCTAAGCTGTGACTGTGGGAAGGAGCAATGGAGGAGGACAATGTTGGTTCCCAACTGCCCCCAGTCTTTTCCTTCTCCAGAAAAGGACCAGATAAACTGTGGGCTCTGGGTGGGTGTGGGAAGACACAAGGAAAAGCAACAAAAAGCAGAATTAAGAAGCACACGTGGAAATTATTACTTAATTTCTTTTTGTAGTACTACTGCTTAGGATAATATCTACCTGGGCTTAAAGCCTGTGATACACAGATCTAGCTGGGCTGTAACTAAATTTTAAGTGTTGTTAATATGAATATTTTGTCATTTTTAAGCTAAGAAAAGGAAACAACTTCCAAAGACATCCTTCCAGAAATATATTACTGGGTTCACTATGGACATATTTTATGCTTACAGATTTATCTTGTGCTTTTAAGATTGTCTTTTCTTTTATTCTTTTTTCCAGCTGCTGTAGGCACCTAACAACACAACTATGCCATGCCAGCAGGCAGATACAAAAATCGTCATGGACCATTATTAACTAGAACTTGAATATTCACATGACATGAGCAAATCTGTAAGGAGAATAGATTAGGTTTGAAAATATAATATATACAGTGTGACAGTTTTGAACCTAGTCAGCCCTTAAATGTTCTTATTCAGAAGTCTACTCATAAGATTACATAGATTTTGGGTAAATAGGTGACAAATTCAGCTTTTACACTGCAGCTGTTTGCAGACATTTCCCAAGTATCTTTAAAAAAATTGCATTGGAGGGCTTTTCACAGTGAAAGAGCTTTCAGGACTTTCAAATTTGGGTTGCTTTTCTCTACATCACATTTTCTTTTTCCCTGACCTCACCATATCCATTTATTAACAAGTGTGGTGATAACTCCAAGTGAACAGGAGTTAAAAAGAACTTTTCAGGAAAGTTCTTTGAGAAGATGCACTTCGTCCAGTCGAAAACTAGCTGCATGCACCAGCATAATGGGACACAATCAGACATGGGAAACACAATTGCATTTATATTTCAAAAATACTCCATAGACTTTTATATTTTAAAGTCTTCATTTCCATCTTCAAAGCTCAGTTCTTAGTGTTCCTCAAGAGGCTAAAATCTACTAGGAAGATTTATAGGGAGCAAGCAAAGAATCTTTTTAAATACTGGTAGATATGGTTTCAGCAAGTGAAGATCCGTATATCTCATGCACTTCAGAATCCACAGGGCATGTGTGAGGAGCTTCCACAACCAAGCCTTTTCAACTGTGTTGAGAACAAACTTGTCACCTCTGCTCAGGTTTTCCCCTGGCCTATTAAAATCTCAATTACATTTATAGAGCCTTTCCATCATTGTTCCATTAGTGGTTAGACTGGCTCCCACTGGGAAAACGAGGGAATGTGGGGCGCATGGAGAAGGCCCAGAAGATGCCAGAGATGTGTGACCCCAGCAGATGTGTAATGTTGGGACTAATCCTCGATGGCAGATACTGAGATGCAAAGGTAACGTGCCCCACTTCCTGAAGTCCCTTTACAGCTCCATTGTATCATCCCAATATATGCAAGTGCTGTGAAGGTTCTCAAATTTTAAGGCTTCCAAAAGAAGATTTCAGTGTGTTATCACCACTGTGCAAAATAAAACATCCGTCAACTGAAAGCTCTTTTTAAGTGTTAGCTAACAAATCGCCAGTAACAGAGGTACTCTTTCAAGCTGTTCTCTTTTCCTTCTTCATTCTTGCTTTCCCAATGGTTACAAATCCATCAAAGTCCCCGGCTTGTCCTGAATTCGTCTCTCTCTAATTCAATTCATTGTTTTTTTTCTTAAACATCCATGACCCAGGATGTTATGAATGGCAATTCCTACTTTAATTTGGAAAACTAGTTTAAATAGAACTTAGAGATGGGATGGGGTGCTGGGAGATATCATCTCCCTTCACTCCTACAATCTCAACCTGTCCTCACCCCACGCTTGGGGTTGTTCAAATTTGCCTCTGGTTATAGGCTCTGCTGCATAAGGACCTTTGCTTGGGTCTTGAAAAATACTGAAGATGTTGAGGGTGCTATTAGACAGAAAGTACAATGTAAGTAATATTTGATGTAATAATGATGAGAGTAAAATTGCATGCTTTTTTTTAACAAAAACTTCTGACTCTTCTTGGGTTTTGTAATTCATTAACAGAAACATCAGTGCATGCAGTTAATTCATTTTGTTATGTGAACAGAAGAATCACAGAAGGTGCATAAACATTTGAGTGTATAAACACTTAAAAAACTTTTATCTCTCTATAGGAAAACATAAATGAGGTTATAGGAAAAAAGCAGCTACTAAGCTAAAAACTTCCGAAACAACTTAGTAAGTAAATAGATTGAGGATAAAAAACAAAAGCTGGAATTTAATTTAAAATATATTTAATTCTGTTCCATTCTAATAATATTTGAATGAAATATTTCATAATATTTAGTGTAAATCTTGAATATCAACTTAAAAATTGATTATCAGTTTAATACTTATTTTGCTGATAATGTAACTAAAGTGTAGCTTATCAGAAAGTTCCATGGTAAGGTTGACACTTATGAGAAGACAAACTGACTCATGGGACTTTTAGTACAATAACACTGAAACACTTTGTTTTAATTAAATCAAATTTCATTTAAGCTGTAGCTTTCCTTTACTTACATTTTAATCTTTATATTTAATTACTAAATTGGTAAATACCAATTTCCTATAAAATGAAAAACTCATTGAGTGAGAGTCTTCTGACTTATCTGGGGCTCCTGAAATTGGCTTTAGAGATATTATTCCAGCTGAAGCCTTGGGATCTTATCTCAACATTGGCTGTGACTTAAGGGGATAACAAAACAATAAAGAGAAAGTATGGAGAGGTGTAATAGAGGTATCATTAATGAGAAGGTACCATTAATGTATCATTAAAATCAAGGACATTATAGCACAGAGTTAGCTATTTCATCAATGAATGTCAAGGAGCTTTAAGGAGTTCAAAGAAAAGAAGTCAGCTGGGAGCTGTCCCCTAAGTTAATTTATGGGAGTGAGTAATAATGGGTCCGGCCAAAAAAGAAAAATGAAACGGTGGTCACACATATTAATGATTCAAACTATTTTTCCTGGTTCTTGACATTATAAACATAAGTCTAATGAACAATTCACAGGAGCTGGTTTCCACACGGAGTTTCAAGAGTCTGCGGATTTTTTACTGAAAAATCAGGAAATATCAATTCCCCAGGTCACTACATTCATCTGACTCCACCCAATAATAAATTCTGTGGTTCAAACATCAGTGACCTAACAAGTCAGTTTTAAGTTTGTAATTTAAGGTAGAAGTCCAAAGAAGAGAAGAAAAATTGGAACAATGACAAATCCAAAGTATTTTGAAGATTCATTTTTCTTTGGCAGCATATCCTTAAATTTCAGAATAGAAAAATGTGTATAGAAGAAAAAATCACAAAGTCATTTTGCTCAGTATTAGCATAATACTTATCTTGATTGCTTTCATAGACAATGCACCCAAGTATCTTCATTTCCTTTGGATTACAAAATAGGAAAAGAAAGAGAAAATTCTAGCTAGTGATTTATTCAAGCATTAAGGTAATATGGTTCTGGGCATATTATAAATACCTCTGTGTGTTATTACCACTACATCAAAAAATGTCTTCTGCCAAAAAGGCTGAACTCCCTGAAAGCCACTTCTGATGAATCAGCAGGAGATAACAGTAGAATTACATGAGACACACCATTCTTGGGGGATCTAAAATCAATACTTTCTGGGTGATTTCAGCCTCCGCTGGCTCCATGAGTAAAATGCTGGAGTCTGTAGTTCTACACTAAAAATTAATTTGGCTCACTATGTCTGAGGCTTAAACTTCAGCCACACAGTTAATGATGCATGATATCACTAATCATTTCCTCTATGAAATAGCAAACTGTAGCTAAAAAATAAGACATGAGATGACAATTGCTTATGAGGTTAAGAAGAAAAATGTTTTGAGACCTTGGCCATTTCGCAATGATTACTCCTTTAAATAAATTTTGGAGGTCTCTCTGGGCATCACGACTGGCAAATATTGTACTTCATTAATTTGACAGTACCTGTTTTGGCAACATTCTCTCTTCAAATAAGCAGAAAAACTCCACATTTCAAAGGCTTGCAAAATGCAACCTCGTGATAAGAATATTGCAGCACTTACTCTTCTATTCTAGTTTGTCTCTATGGGAAAAGTGCAGAACTCTGAAGAAATCTACTTCTTTCTACAAGTGCTTATTTTTTTTGCTTTCTATCACCACCTAGAGACAAGTGCTATTTTGATCCCCATTACCAACCAGTCTAAACAAGGCATAATTGATCTTTTTTAACCATTACCATTTTCTTGGGAAAAAAATCAGAATAATTTTCTCTGTAGTATGTGTTTATTTAAGAGAGTATAGTTAAATACTTTAGAGATACCAAAGTATTTCAGGAAAATTTGGTACAGTTTATTACTTAGAAACAACAACCAACAGAACATTGTGTAGCAACTTAAGGGCTTTATCCCAGCTTTAACTGAAAAATGCAAAATGCAGATTTTTTTTTCAATTACAGAGGACAAGGATGACTTAAGAGTTCTTGGCTTGGCTCTCAAGCACAATGACTTCATTTTTCTGCATGTTAGTCTGTTTAAATCTGATGTCACAGGACAAAGGAGTTACCCACCATAGTGGCAGGCAGGGATTAAAGTTCCAGAGACAAAGATGCCACTTGTCACTTTTATCATCTGAGTATCCAGTATTGGATTCAATAAAACAGAGACAGTAAAAAAAAAAAAAACTATTGTGTGCACGGTGGCAGGTTCTGACCTAAATATCCTCCTTATAGCTTCTTCCATGGAACATTTGCCAGAGCAGGACCAAGCACATGTGCTGACAGGGCAATACCTGGTCATCCCTCCTTACATCATCACAGCAGAGAAAAATCACTCCTCTGATGAGGCGTAACAATAGATAACCCAGATGTTTACTAATAGGTAGTTTCCCACCTGTTTTTAGACAAAATTGGAAAGAAACCAAATGCAACAATTGAAAGACCATTCAAGACCATAGAAAAGACCATCAAAGACCATAAGAAATTTGAGTGGTGCACAAGTGACCTTTATTAAAAACAAAGTCATTGTAGCAGTTCTAAGCAATAGTTCTTTTTTTTAAACGGAAAAATCTATAGAGGAAGACATAGTACATTATTTTATTTGGACTATTGCATTATCTTCTGGGGGCGGAATCCTATTCTACCATTTTTATTCATGGTATACTGATAACTCTGCTTTTAAGACCAGCCCCTTCTTTTCACTTCGAGAAAGCTTATTCTCTGCAGATACTTTAATGAGAGAAAAGCTGATTGTTTGAAAACCCAGCCTGATACTTATCATGTTGACAGATGGTATTAATTTGTGGTGAAATTATACTGTACTCTTACTCATAATTGACCCTAGAACTGGAGCTGTTGGCTAGAGAAATGCATTGGGTATACCATAGATGCCAAGATTATGATCATTGAAATAAAGCTCACTTAGGAAAATATTTTAAATAAAATATACTGCCTGAAAAGTCAGGTTAGTAACTAGTCCTGTCAGTACTCATAATTACTAAATTTTACGGGTATAATTATAAGAAAGAACAAAAAACTTTTCAGATTGAGTAATAATCTCTAACATTTATTCAGCCAATGTATTTATATGGCAAAACAACAAAGATAATATGCTGTGGACAATCAGTGTAAATGGCAAGTCAGCAAATATCTTCAGCTTTCTATCTTTTATGGAATAAATGTGGTAAAAATAACAACTGACCACTATGAAAATCATTGGTAGAGTTGGATTTCCATGTAATACCTTCTCACAAAAATCTGAATATTAATTAATACAGTGAGCAAGAATATATTATTATACAATTGGGTTCGAAGAATAAATGAGACTTTAAATACTGGAATGGCCTAGGAATTTTTTTATTAACTTCACCATATTACACACTATGAAGTTGTTCAAATGCATGCAGTTAATGAAGAGAGCTCAACTCAATTTAGTACTTTTTCCATCTTTGTTGTCTTGAGTACAGTTATATTTTTAAATTACAGAGCTTCAGATTTAACTTTTTTTATTTTTCTATGCTTCCACTCCCTTCCCAGAAGTGAAAATGTGAATGAGCAATTCCAGTATAGTCAGTAAAATTCACTGATAAGTTCCAGAGACTTCTCTGATACCACAGTGCTAATATGGTGATACTCAATCATTGCCACTCTGGACATATTTGTGGGGTTACTTGTTTTCCCTCTGCAGTATAAACAAGATATGAAGGGCCTCAGTGCTAGTGCACTCTGTGACTAATAAGTCCTAATTTGATTAAAAAGTGTCTCAGCTTTGAAACTCTTTTCCTTATAATTCATATGTAAA
The DNA here is from genome assembly GCA_013397175.1 of Platysteira castanea. Taxonomy (NCBI): domain Eukaryota; kingdom Metazoa; phylum Chordata; class Aves; order Passeriformes; genus Platysteira; species Platysteira castanea. Next base: position 116,647 of record VYXC01005155.1, on the reverse strand, counting down.
ATACAAGAATTCTTAGACAAAAGCAATTTTTCTGTGTTACGATATTTTTTACTGTGTCATTCTAATTCTAAATTCTAATCAAGAATTTCACCTCACTTACGAATAGATTTTACATTGTCTTTTTTAATTTATCAGTTACATTTTTTCATGGTAAAAAAAATTACAGATTTTCCTCATTAATGTGTTGTCTACTGTGATGGCTGTAACGATGGCTATAGGAAAGGTTCTTAAAAGTGTTTAAACCTCCTTGAGACCTGGGTCTTTTGATGGGAGAAATGAGGAAAAGATGATGCTGCTTCTTGTAATTTGGAATGTTTCGGTTCCTTCCAGTGCAGAACTACACTGATACAGAACAAGATAGTGTGTCATGAATACATTTTTTTTTTGGAAAAAAAGTCCTCACCAACACTCCAGGAAAGAAAAAAAAAAAAAAACAGAGAGGAAAACCTTTAATTTGACCACTGCTAATCTACATCTCACAAGAAGGTAGAGACAGACAGAAAGACAAAAAAAAAGATAGGTAGATATATGAAGACATCAACTTTTCTCATTCGTGTTTCAATCAGCAGGCTTAGCAATGATAATGAAAAAGAGAAAGATGAGAATGTAAAAGTCAGATTAAGTGGGAGATACTGCAGGAATAAAGAAACACAGGTAGGAAAGAAAAGGGGTGGTTGCTGCAGTTAAAGATCTGTCAGAGGCTTTCCATTACAACAGCACTACAACTGTAAAAGAATATAGGCAGGAAGCCATTTGGAAGACCCTGGACAGACTTGAGAAAGTGTGGCAAAAATAAAACAAACTGAAAATACAGATGAAACAGACAGGAGGTAGGAAAGTGGAGGATAGATACCACATGATTGAAGGATGGTAGCAACAAATCCACATAAGTGAGAAACAGGATAGGAAAGAAATAAAATTAATGCTTTTATCTCATCTATTTCTTTAGCAGCTGAGCAATAAAGAAAAATGAACTAACATGAGAACACTTATTTTTTTACGTATAGCTTTCTTTTATTCTTGCTTACTTGAAAACCCATTTAATTTAAAATATGTATGAAGAAAAGGGGAAAGCTGTTAGTCTATAGCCATGCACAGTACGGTTCAATTTGAAGCACTTTTTTTTAATGGACAAGTTCCAAAGAGCAGTCAAATGGGATTTACAATGCCAGTGTTGACAGGATCTTAAGCATAACAGCATTAGATAGCTGCCACCATAACTTTTCGGGTAGAGATAGCTACAGTAAGTTGTAGGCTACAATTAAAGCTCATTCGTTACTCCTTTCTTCTCATCATTGAAAAGGTCAAGGGCGTAGGGATTTCAAAGCCACTAAATTATATTTCTGGTTTAGACTATCCATAAATACCACGGAAAAGCCCAAGTAGTTTTCTTTTTTACCTTTGAGGGGTGAATTTTTTCCATTAGAAAGTGGTGAAAGGACAGAAAAAAAGGGAAATATGATGAAATCCAATGCAGTTGAGATTTATTTAGCCAAAATACCTCCTTTAGATCTTGCTGTTCTAGAAGTAATTTTTCTTTTCTCTTTTCTTAAAAAAGCCAAGCCCCTACAAAGTGTCTGGACTTTTGGTCATTGTTGTTGTTGTTACAAATTGTAAAGAAATCAGAAATACTTGTGTTGCAGTCCGGTTCTGGCCTGCACCCCCTCTGAAGACAGCTTTGACCCGTAGAAAGAATCAGGAACAATATTTCTGGTAGATATTCATGGATGTTTTATTTCTCTGATGGCATGGCAGCCAGGAGAGACACAGACCGACCACGTGGTAGCCAGCCAGGCACAAAACCTTTTCCAACTGTCCCCGAAGACCCAGGAATCATGGGACAACCCCAGTTTTTGGGGCGGGGAAAACACCTATAACCAATAAGGCACAGGATAACACCAGGGAGCTCGTAAACCCCGTGTAACCATGCTGCAGCTTCCATGGCCATCCCCCCGGGGGGAGACCTCCACATACTTGCATATATTCTATTTAGAAATCTGAACTGACAAAAGGAAAGTAAGACTCTGGGCAATAATTTGCCCTGAATATTGCCGGAATCTGTCTGAGAAGTACCATTTCAGGCAGCTGATAGTCATACACTTCTCAGAATCTGGATTCCCATCAGCTAACTTCGTAAGAATTTAATAATGCATAATGCATTATGCAACCTAAAAGACCATTGGCTGGGTGGTTCGAGTAGATAGAGTTATCCTATTTTGTTGGATTCTGACAATGAATCATCACTTCCTTCGTATAACGTGTTGCTGCATGCCTATCTGGTTGATAGTAATCTGAATCTGGAAGGAAAGTGCTTCAGGCCATTCTAACAGAAGTCTTACACTAAAAATAGGTCAGCTGTAAGTTTTCGATTATGGTTTTCATTTGGCAAGAGACACTATGACAATCTGAATACAGATTTTAAAATTTTATAAGCTTAATATTGTCAACTAAACCAATATTATATTTTTCCACACGTAGTACTGAATTTTCATTTCAGACACTGTAGTCTCAGGATAAAACATTCCTAGCAAAAGCTACTCAGTGTCACGTCTGGGCTAAGATAACTCATTTGCACTGGAGCCCAGAGCAACCAGCAATGTTGCTGGCCTCAGGATACAATGTAGAAAACACATTTTGACATAGCTCTCCTGACATGGTTTGCCTGTATCTCATTAAATAAATATAAACAAGAATCATTTTCAGTCTGCTCAAATGTAGGAACTGAAAATAAAATGGAAACTACAGCTGGTAATAGACTGAAAGCATCCCAGTGAAAGGCAAGATACCAGTGACACTGTAAATTCTCCAAGGGAATTAATAGGGCGGGGGTAAAATCAGTTTACATGCTCCCTCACACTGGCCATCTACTCTGGACTACTCTGAGGAAGGGTTCTTCAGTCCATCCTAACGTCTGGCCTCTTATAACTACTCTAATATTGTATTTTAATTGTTTTACTTTTCCTGGAGCCTTTGAATAAGACAGTTTTCTGGAAGGTGTTGTTGTAGAAAGCTCAGTCTTCAGGCTTCCAATGTTCTGTTATTTCAGATCAAGGCTTGAGCAATGCTGCTTTATCTCACAGGGGGTGAGCAGCCACTGGTGAAGGAAATTCAGAAAAATAGGTTCTGAAAAATAAGTAAAAAAAGAAGGTTAGGAATTGAGATTATTTAAGATTATATTTGCGCTGAAAAATAATAAAATAATGATCTATGAAATGTGCAATGACAAAGTAATGTCAAAGTACTTTAGAAAATACAAAGTTATGATAAAAAATGACATATTAATTCTGCGAGACATCCCTTTCTCTCTTACAACACAACTTCACCTATAATTGTTAGAAAATCGACATTGTTTTTTTCAAGAGATAATATCCATAACAAAATTATGTCCATCATTTTCCCTGAAAGATAAGAATTTCTATTGGCACCAGGAACTGTATAGAAGTCAAGGAAACACTGAGGTCTGTGGCAGCCCAGAATACTCCTCGGACTGTACAGGGGGGTCTGGAGCCCTGCCAGGCAGTTTCGGAACTCGAGACTAAAGCACAGAACTCTATGTTTGAGCCGTGTCATCGGAGAACGCTGCCCACATTGAGAGATGAAATACAAAATAGAAAGAGAGTGTGTAATTAGCTTATGTTATCGCTGGGTGATTGTAGTTTTAGATTTATGGAGGTATGAGGGAAAAAAGTTAAGATGGAGGGCAAAGGGCGGTGGCCTTCCCCTTCCTCTTTCTTCTCTCCCCTCCGTTTTCTGCTGTGACGAAGGTGATGGGGGATTGGTGAAGGTAGCATTGTCATGTTAAGAAAAGGTAGAAGTGGAGGGCAAAGGGCGTGGCCCCTTCCCCTTCCTCTTTCTTCTCTCCCCTCCGTTTTCTGCTGTGACGGAGGTGATGGTCATTGGTGAAGGTAGCACTGTCATGTTAAGAAAAGGTAGAAATTAATTGGAAAAGATTGATAAATAATTATACGTTGTAGAACTTGGTTGGTTTTCCTGAAAGAGATAAAAAGGTAAAGACGGCCTTCTCAGGCGTCATTCCTGCTGTGAATTTTGGAGAAGCAGGTCCTGCTGTCCTTGCTCCAGACTCTGAGAGGTAAGAAACAATAAACAACTTGAACACGAATGCTCAGGAGTGTCCAGTCTCTTGGCTCGGGACTTTTTAAGATCAAGAAACAGCCATAAAAAACCACAAAGAACACTAATAAGTGGTCGCTAATAGAGGTCCCTTCCTAGAGGAGCTGTCAGGTACTGCAACAGTGGCAATTTTTATGATAATTTAATATTGATTGTGTTCTTTATATACAGTACTTAATAATGTCATATGTGTGCATATTATCTCTGTGTAATTTATTTTGAACAATTTTATACACTGTTCATGGATTTTTTTTTCATTGAGGTCTGAAGAAAACACAGAAAGGAAATGCAGAAAGAAAAAAAAACAAAATTCACCCAGATCTAGAAATCAAACAAAACTAAATTTTCCCTTACCTGCCGAATGTAAATGCTTTTACAGACAAATTTGTAACTCCATACAACAGTTCCAGTGATTCACATGTTTTGCATGGTTGTAGCACTATATATATGTGACTGTTTTAATGAAACCTCTCATCTTCAGGCAGAGCAGCTGAATGGTACTGCCATGTCCATTTTACGGCCCTGACTTGTAAATGTTGTACAACTCGTTATTCAAGCTGTAGGTAGCAAACTACCTGTGAATTATCAGCTTTGCCAACAGGTAGAGCATAACAAGGATTTAATTGCTTTCGCCTTTGACATCCTTCACCCTCGAGGGATGGCAACTGTTATTTCAATTGTAAGACAGAGCAGCTACTTAGTGGTCTTTCACCTGGAAAAGGATCAAGAATGTAACTGTTAATTAATCAAAATTTGAGTCTGTCAACTTCTTTTAACTTCTTCTCCAACCCTGCAAGATTAAAATGTTCTTCTGCAAGAGTCTGCAAGCCTCGGGGTCTGTAGCTGCCTTGTGGTTTTTGAAAATTGTGTCCAGGCCACTGGTAATTGAAAGGTGACTAGTCAAGGAAAGCATTAGAGGCAAGGAAAACATTATTGGCTTCTGCGCCACGTCTTTACAGTTTCCTGAAAATCAGTTCTCACAGCAGAGTATCCCTGGGATCTGCGCACTGGGCGGGCTGTTAGGTGTCCTGAGCCCATCCTTGGTTGAGCAGTGATTTTTTACTAGTACCACAGAAAACGCTGCAGCAGATTGGCGGGGCAGTCCTCTCTCCAGGCAGTTACATCCCAGGCTTTCCTCTCACAAAGGGCTGCAATCCTGCAGTATGGCACGGCCACTGCCATGAGCACTGTACTGAGTTTACGAGGCCCCAGCAGTGAGGTTTGTCACTCCCGCTCTGTGTGAGCTTTTCTTGACCTGCCTGCAGTTTCGTTTCACTTGCTTTTGCTGTGACAGCAGTTTCTCAAACTGTCTAAGTGCCCATGGCTAATTTGTCCTGCTTTTGTTTGTCTTGTGTGATACAAGTGTAGTTTTTACAGCAACAAGCACTTTGTGCAGAGTAAGATATCTACAACTAACACAAAGACAGTGCAGGGAAGCACAGCGATGTTATGATAGTGAAGAAGCAGAAAGATGTCAAATTGTCACAAAATCCATAAAAAATGATCCAAAGTGGATTGTAGATCAAGGAAGAGGCAACAATCCACATCAGCATCGTACTCCTGTCAGTAAAGGACTCCAGATACTGAGGACTCCAACATCACACCTCCCCTCTCAGCACCAGCATGAAAGACCTGACCCCAGGAACCAGAGGAGCAGAGGGAGAGTGAACATTGCTCCAGGAGATGGGCCATGTATGTCTAAAAATTTTGACTGCATTATTTTTCTTTCTGTAACAATTATGTCTGGATTAGTAATAATTAAACTTAAGATTTCCATTGTATTAACAATAAATTCTTGGTTTTATGTACATACAGTTGTGCTGCAATCTTTGCCCACAAAAAAATTATAAGAGGATAAAATCTTGGCTTCATGGAAAAATATGTAGAAACTATTTCCTCTTACTTCATTAGATTCAGAATTTCAATGTATGCTCCTGTGTATGGAGAATGTTGCATGAATTTTATTAGTTTTGAAAAGATTTAGATAATTTCACTACTTTTACCAATCTACTCTCACTCTTTTACCAATCGGTCTCAGACTTAAAAAATTAGAGTTTGCTAAAGTTTTAGAAACTCTGCTCTCTGGAAACATTTTGACAATGATGTCAGTCTTTTTTTCCATTGAAAACATATTAATTTCATCACAACTTTTGAACTGAGAGATGTCTCTTGACAAGGATGGAAGCTCTGATCAAAAAGAGCAAGGGGAAAACAAGAGAGGGAAAAAACTCAGAAACTACTGGCTAATTTGTTACTCTCTCATGATTTTAACCTCTTTGGGGAGTTGTTATTCAAAAGCTGAGATTGAGTCTATAGCAATCAAAACCCCTCAGTTAAGACATGGAATATTCATGTTCGAATTTCTGTCCCCAAAACTGTACCACTGTGGGACTGGAAAAATGTTTGACATGCCTAGATTTCACAGGAAAAGTAAACTTGCAACTCGAGAAGAAAGCTAAAAATTAGTCCCACAATGCACTATCTACAGCAGAAATACACTACTTGCAGCACCTTTTATTTTGAGCTGTCACTACACTGACGTATAGATTGATCTTTCTGAAAAGTTCAGCTCATTTTCTTCTTTGGAAAATAGTCTCCTACGTAATGATAAAAAGGTTCCTGTTATATCAATTAGACCAGTTTTAAAAGCAAAGTGAAAGAAGGGAGAAGTAAGTTTTCCTTTCAAAGCATACTTACTCCCATCCCAGAAATCTTAAAGATAATTCCACTATTTGGAATGTATCTGGAGGGCTAAGAAAGAATATCTCTGAAAAAAAAATCATCAATTTGTAAAGGTAATTTCTGACAAGTTAGAGGATGTCCACACCAAAACCACCTGTGTGTTCTTCAAACTTTCTTGCACATTTACTTGAAAACAAGCTCTGGTGTGCATAAAGAGAAGTTTAAAAATAAAGAAATACAGGTGAAACTTAAATAAATACTGATACTACCCAGTATCTGCAGAAGTCCTGCTGCATGAGAACATTTAGATCCACCTCACATAGCTACACCCCAACCACTGGTGGCACCAAGTTGCCATGAGAAGTATTTTACCAAGAACTCACCCACCAGGGTGGTGTTCAATAAATTTTATCTGGTAATTCAGAAGTAAAATTAGAAGTACTTTTACCACACAAATGATTTACTGTTTGCACTACTCTGTTACACAAGGTATCTTTTTAGGAAAAATGCTTCAAGGTATAAAATGTTCTTGGATAACTATGGTAAAAAAACTCTACAGAACCCATAAAAATGAGGGCCAAAGAAATCCTAACCTATGAAACTCTGGACAGCCTAAATCAAGTTCTGGCAGAAATCCAGTCCTACTGCTGTGTGCTGTAGTCAATATCATATACAACACTTACATGTGTCTTTGCATATCACCATCTGTATAATTTTGCCTCTTCCATATTTAATGAAGGTTTAAGAATTAAATCCTTGACGAAAAGCTTGGAACAGAACAGATATGATAGAAACAAAAATAATACCAACTTTCAGAATTAATATAACTTTGAAAATGCCACTGGAGAGGATTGGGTACTAATTTGGTCTGCGTGTCTGTTCCTGGCTTCCTCAGAGTGGCTTGCGAGGTGTGTGCCTTGCTGGCGCTCCTGAAATCTCTGCTGCCAAAAAGGCACCTAGAACCGTGATGCAATCGCAGTCTGCAGCCCCAGGGCTACAGATAACCAGCCTGTTAGAAGGGACAAAGGCTGCCTAGGCCACACACCTCAGGCACATCGGTTCTTCCCTGGGGTATATGGCAGGATTTTCTATTTTGCTTTATTACAAATACTACAGGCTATACTGTTCCAGAAGATGTATCTGAATAAAAGCAGCTTCAATCAAATTTTTACCATAATTCTTAAACCCAGAAAGGGCTGAGCTGCACATACAGAATGACACATTCTGCTTCTCTTCACTTTTTGTGGGTTTGAAACCGCAGACTACTGAATTAAACATTGGATACTTATAGGTATAAAGAGTAGCAGTACAATTCTACTTACTGTTCCCTTTTACACATTCCTCCAGCAAAAAAAAAAAAAAAAATCAAAAAATCCACCTAATTAGAGTTTATGACAGCTATGGAGCACTGCTCTGGATGTTTTATTTCAAAGGTCATTTATAGTGCAGACTTTTATTACAGCTTAGGAGAATGAAAAATGTAAAAAGTAAGTTTCTTTTGTCACTATCAGGGTGTGATATAAGTTTGCTTGAGAAAGTATTTGAGTGGCGTGTAAAACACATACAGAAAAGCATCTCATAGCATTGGACTGGATAACAATTAATGCTTTTATATTACTTTATTTTCAGTTCCAGGAATTTGCTGTTTAAGAGTTTTTTAGATAAAGCTTTCTTCTGTGTTGTAAGTAATTACGATTCTGGAGAAGAAACAACAGGATTGGCAAAAAAAAAAAATTACCGTTGTTTACTTTAGAGTTCAAAGAAATTGCTCCATTATTTCAATTTGTCACTTTATTTACTTATTTATTTATTTATTTAATGTGAGTGTTTTTATTGAGGCCTATTTTTATTGGCTTTATAACTTACAGAAATTACAGTGATGGCATATCTTTCTATGGTTAATGCTTTTAAAATTTCCTTTCAACATAAGAGTAATGTAAATACACAGCTTATTGACACACTAACATTTGGTTCAGCATGCTGGGTAGTAAATTTGGTATTACTGATATCTACTCTCTTCACATTTTTACTGGTGTGATGAATGATTGTTACAATACAGAATTTAGATTAGATTTGTCTCTTCCAAAAACCAACAAGATTGATATATTCCTGACTGATGACTGAAAAAGGAGAGGAAAATATTCTTCCCTTTTGTGATTCTGAGTTCAGAGAAAAAGTATTTGGGTAATTCTGAGGACTGTTGAATGGTGCAGTTAAAGTGATATTTTTATCATGTAAGAGCTTTCCACATCTGTGTTTTCTCTGCAGAAGTATTTAGAGCCGTGATTTCCAGACACACTGGATCTTTTCAATTCAGTTGAAGTCAAGAGGAGATGGAGATTTTGGAAAACCAAGCTCAAGTCAAATATGTGCTACATGCAGAAGTATAGAAAGACTGGCTGAGAAAATTGGGGACATTCAGCCAGGAGAAAAGAAGGCTCCAGGGAGAACTTATATCAGCCTTGTTATCAGCAGCTGGTGGGACCCAGAAAAGAGGGCCTTTGCATGATGATATGTAGTGGCAGGATTAGGGGGAATGGCTTCAAACTGACAGAGAGCAAGTTTAGATCAGATATTAGGAAAAAATTATTTACTGTGAGGGTGCTGAGGGCCTGGCACAGCTGCCCAGAAAAACTGTGACTTCCCCATCCCTGCAAGTGTTCAAGGCCAGGCTGGATGGAGTTCTGAGCAACCTGGTCTGGTGGAAGGTGTCCCTGCCCATGGCACTAAATTGGTAAAGAATATAAATAACTCGTTATATTCTAACAAGTTCTGGCAACATACTGCCATCTCAAACCCCTCTTCAGCAATATATTCCCATACCCTAGCTGGCACTGCTGTTAAGAGTAACATTGTAGGTTATCATATTCAGCCTTCAATATTTTCCCCTAAACGTCTATAAAAGCTTATACAAAAATTCATTTATGTAAATTTGCAGTTTTTCAGTCTGTGTCTTCTCATTGAATACTTTCTGCTTTACTTTTAGGTTTGGATTTGTTTTCTAAACGAGAATCCTTGGAAATAATTGAAAGATACCTACCACTCCCAGAGAAAGACTTTGCAGCAGGGATCAGTTGGTAAGAACAAATACCAAGAAAAATCATGATGAACTGATCTATTTTTTTTCTATTTGAAATGTACAGACTAATTAAAGAAAACTACATGCAATTCACCTTGAAAAGCACATAGGTCCCTTTTAAAAATGTTATGTACAACATAAATCTCTTGTAGCGAGAATACATATTCCATAATGTTTGTGTTTATTAAGTTAAACAATAAAAATATATCAATCACAAGACAGACATTTAAATTAGAATTTTTTGGCTTCAGAATTCCCATTCAAGTTCTGCATGCAGAGGGGGTTTTTTGCCTTTCCCTGTGCTACAACAGGGTGTCATATACTGGAATCTACTTCTGCAATGTTTAAAATGCTCAAATACAGCTGCCATTGTAAATCTTACTGGAACAACAAATTAAACCTCTAAGTGAATGCTAGAATAGAAGGATCATAATTCCTATTGAATTATGTCTTTCTTTAAAATTGATTTTAAGAACAGTCTAGGTTATGATCAGAGCTTATCCCGAATGAAGAGCATTTCTAAGACTGCTTGGAGTGAGTTAATTCCCTAGTAACCAACAAAGGATTTTGCCATGTCATGAAGAGGAAGAAAACATTCATTACTGAGGCTTTTCCTTCTATTTAAATGAAAATCGTGGGTGATCAATCTTTGTGATACTTCTTTTTCTTTTGAGTTCACAGGCATTAAGGGAAGCAACTGACAAACACAGCTCCTGTGTTACATGACTCAAGTAAACCTAATGAAGTTCTTCCAAAGGCTAAGTAGAAGAAAATATTTCATGGCCACATTTTGACTTTGTAAGATAAATACCAGTGTATCCCAGTTCAAGTCCTTTTATTGCAGGCTTAAGAAAAGTAAATATATATAAGTAGCTTCTCCCTCACCACCCTACCAACTTCATTTCCGTACCTTTGTGTCATGGGGTGACTTTGTGCTGTTATATTAGTATCCCATATCACTGCTTTATGCCCAGACATGATTCCTGTGTCTTCTGTACCTGTACCCTTAAATTGTACTTGTCTCCTTAAATTTAGCCAAAACTACAACACTTTGGAAATGTGAAAAGTTTATGACACTTATCTTGGCATGATGAAATCTAATTTTTAGGCTTACGTTTCTCAGTTTCCTTCTCTGAGTTCTTATGTTCAATAACTCTTATTCACAGCTTGTTTGTTAGGAAACTGCATCTTCTCAAGGATTCTTACATATTGGGATTAAGGCTGGAAGGGCCCTCAGGAGGTCTCTGGTCCAACCTGGGAGTAACATACCCCTTGTTTTCTAAGATATATCTTATTTTCATTCATAAGCAGGGGAAAAAAGTCTCTCCTAATCAAATGACAATAGGCTAAATAAGTTTATAAATACAAGTTATGTGCTCTCTAATTTTTAAGAGCAAATCAAGCTACTTTTTTAGCCTTGATACTCGTAACAGTCTTAAGCATTGCCAGTTTAGCTTCCAGTCACCTCATTTCTCAGAGAGAATTTGCATAGTCAGCTGGAAATATCCTAAAAAAAGCCAAGTCCAATAAATAGATAAAAAGATAAAAGATAAAAATGAAATAAACCACTACTAGTGGAGAATTAAATTGGCAAATCAGAAGTGCCAAGTGGAGGAAGTAATCAGTAACCCTTCTGTTCTCCCAGACATACGTAAAACTACACTTCAGATCTCAGACTGGTTTCTGCCCTTCAACACATACTACTATTTTTCCTTTCAGTTTGGATACCTGCCTTACACTTTTCTTTTAAATATGTGACTGTACTGGGGAATTGGTGGTGTCATCCATTTCCATTGTAATATATTGACTACACTGAACTCAGGTTAGGTACAGAGAAGTTTGCTTTCTTTTTCCCAAAATTTGTTGGGGATTTCCCCCCACCCCCCCAGGCATATTATAAGGCAGAAACAACTGGCAGATAGCAGAATACTTTGAAAAAACACAGTCATTTTTCATCAGCAATTTAATTTGTGAGTGGGCTCCGTGCTTCTTTTAGGGCATGAGACACAAAGATAAGGCGTGCACCACACATTTACCTTGGTGCTTTGTACGAGATGGACAAAAACCAGGGAAAAAGCTAATGTGATGTTCTAGTACATCCTGCTCGACCCACCAGTGGCATGTAGGAAGCAGCAGAGAGGTGGAGGGTGCACAAAGTGAAATGCTAACAAATATTTGAAAGAATATTAAAAACATTGTATTTTCAGTAGTAATGTATTGTAAATTCATTCCCACATAAACTATACTTTATAATTTGTGCAGACTAAGAAAACAAGAGAAGAAAGAGAAGTATATAGTCATTGGCAGTTGTTGCAAGAGAATAACAAGTATGCCTGAGGTTTTTATAATCTTTTTAAAGAAAACTACAGCAAAGTATGCCAGTGTACATCTTTGCATCAATTTCTTCTATATGCAGGTAATTATAACAATTCAAAATTCAAGACTGGTGCCATGTCCCTTCAACACATCTATTTCACAAACAAAAGGAGAAAGGTCCTACTACCAATGGCAAAATACTAGTTAAACTAAGCCACTAATCTTACTCACGTTTAACACGTTAATATTAACACTGATTTCCCATTTAAAAAAAACAACAAACCCTCATATGTTCTACTGTGTTTAATTTTTTTAAAATACAGACTTTTTACCTATTTCAGAGTTATTTCAAAGTACCTATTAAATTTTCATATATAGAGGTAAGAAAAAGGAGGAGAGAAGAAAAGAAAAGCTAGCAATGGGAAAAGGCAAAAGCCACCAGGAAAAAAGTAATAATTAACAGACATAGTAATCTGAATATGAATTTCAGATATACTTGTACTTCTCTGAATAGCTTCTGAGGCAATAATTTTTTTTCAATAGCAGTTTCTTCACTACTTGTGATGTTAATCAATTTCTTTCATTTTCCATGATATCAGAATTATTAACTTAGCCACTATTAAACCAGATGATAGTTTCTCTAGGAAATGAAGCTGGGTGTTATCTGAGAGTTGGGTTCTCTTTGTTATTGCCATCTCAGAGAGTTTTATACTGTGAGGATTAACCTTAGAATGGGACAAGTGTTGGCAACTCTTGAAACGTTTATCCCTCTCCAATATAAGTGACAAAATTTTGGCCTTAAAAATAATCACCGCAAGGTCCCCTGGGACGTAGAAATAGGCAATTAATGTGGAAATAGAGCCTCTCTTTCAGGTGCCTGTACTGATGTTAGTCCCTCCTGTGTTGCTGGATGGAGAGACAGCTGGAGCAGAGAGGCGCTGCCTCCGTACTTCCCCCAGGAGCTCTTGCAATCTGGCCTTCAAAACATATTTCCAATTTTCTCTGTCATTTTTAATTGTAATCCCAGTTCTCTGACAAAAAGTATTTTTTCACTTAACTGCCCCCCTAGCTCAGCACATCACCTCTACCCTTCACTTTTGATACATAAAATCTTGATTGGAATAACAGCATTTAAGGTTATTAAAGCAACATGTTATTTACAGGTCAATGTTATTATCACTTTTATGCCTTGCATGCTTATATAAATTGAATCATGGAATTGATATATACTCAGATATAAACTCAAGCTTTGGAAAAAAATAAAAAAGAAGAGAGTTCTCTGGGGTAAACCAATAGCAAACACCATCTGTTGTTCTTCTGAGCTGAGAATGATGAGACATATTCCTGAAATTTCATGATTGTACAGTGTCCATGGACAATTATATAAAGAAAGATTTGTATGACATATGATACATTATAAGAGTACTTGAAGCTCATCACTAGGTACCAAAGGGAAAAAAAAAATCTCAAGTATGCCAAATTTTCAGAACTATATATTAACCTTATCCAACATAACCTTCAATTTAAAGCACGGCCGCTCTAGTACCTTTCTATTGGTCACCTTTTTTTTTTTTAAACATTATTTTTAAAAAGACACCATCACCCTCTCTGTATTTTTCTAAACATGTTTCTATATCCAGGCTCCCTGTCAGTACATTTGGGATCAGTTTCTGGGCAGGTACACTTCTGGAGTGATCTTGAATGCAAAGATATGTATTTTTACATGCCTACATCTTCCAAAACCACTGACTTTCTGATATTTGTCTATGAACATTTAAAACACATACCTATCATTCTTGTTTAAATTTTTTTATTTGCTTAAATGATCTACTAAGAATGTTTTACCAAATATGACCTTTGTCAAACTACAAGCACTTTTAGAATGATTTTTTCCCCTTTAAATATATGAGGGAAGGCTAAAAAGGAAAAAAGTATCAACTTTAAGAGAAGTTATTTTTACTTTTAAAAACAAAATACAAAATATTTTTATTCAGAGATTTACTCAGTTGCACTATGATACTTTTGGTGCCTTATAATGAATGAATCTACGTGACTATATCATAGAACACATGGCAGGCTCACAGAATGGTTGAGGTTGGAAGGGACCTCTGAAAATCACCTGGTCTATCCCACCTGCTCAAGCAGGGTCATTTCGATCCCATTACCCAAGGCAGTGTCCAGATAGCTTTAGAATATCACCAGGGATGGAGACTCTACAACCCCAGTGAGCAACCTGCTCTAGTGCTTGGTCCTCCACATGTTGCCCTGGTTTTTGCTAAAGCCTTCTGTTTTAATTTTGGAGTCAGAATTCTTTTTCACACAGATTCATGTAAATAATAGCCAGTGTTTACTTAACGGTATTTTCTGGTTTTCATTTCTTTTGTAATAAGAAAACTTTGATGAGCATCTTTTTTCTCCAGTGGGGTTGGGAAGAAAGTGACATGTCCTCCAATCCCTTGTGGAGCTGAGAGTTGTATAAAACGTAACATATGTAAATAAAGTAGTCTTTCCCCTCCTTTCTGCTGAACCTAGCAGGTGCGAGAGCGTCTTTATTGTGTTTTCCCAGACACATCCACACAGTGAAAAAGGGTTTCCATACGTTCAGAGGGAACCTTCTGTGTTTCAGCCGGGACCCACTGCCTCTTGTCCTGCCACTGGGCACCACTGAAAAGAGCCTGACTCAGTCCTCTCGGCATCCTTCCTTTAGGTATTTGTACACATTACTGAGCCTTCGCTTCCCCAGGCTGAGCAGTCCCATCTCTGTCAGCTGTTCCTTATGTGAGAGCTGCTGTAGCCCTTCCATCATCCTTGTGGCTTTCCAAAATATCCATAAGGACTATCTAAGAGCCAAAAGAGCTCCAGCAGCCTCATCATAATCTCTCTGAGTCCCTGGACAGGCAGCAAACCTTCCTGAAGAGAAGATTGCATCAGCAGACAGAGACCTCCATCCTTCTCAGGAAGGAGTCTCCCACTGCCATCCCTCACTCCTTCCCCATGGAGCACCTGTGGGGCTCAGACCTGAGCAATTCAGGCACTTTCTACCCCTGAATTGAGCATGTAACAGGTGTGTGTTTCATGTGAACTGACATTCTAGTCAAAAAACAGGGATAAATCTCTGTCAGTTTATAGGGAAGGATGTATCCATGTGGCAAACCCTCAGGAAAGATAATTAAAACTCAAGTGAACAATGCATCCTAATGAATGCCAATGTCTATAGGGCCCTTGGAGAGGTGCCAGAAGAATTTGGTTGCAGTTTGGAGAACTGAGCTGTATCCAGCTTCTGGACTTTAGGTTAAGCCACACAGCATAAGTAAGAAAATATTTCCTGCATGTGTGGTTGCATCTAGCGTTTGCTGGATTGAGGTTCCATACCTTTGCAAAATATGTTCTGTATCAATTTAGAAACAATATGTCAACATTGCAGATAACTTTACTGCTTAGGATCTTTTATCTTCACATTTTCTGTTAGATTTATAAATCTTTGACCCCAGATTACAGCTTGTTTCTAAACATCAGAAACTTCTAGAAACATTCCAACACCAAATAGCCCATAATAACAGAGATAATATGTACAATCAAAGAGGCAAAGTAGCACAATTACCCAGAAAGATCAGTCTTGCCATTTGTATAAAGTCACAGTGGATGTAGTGTTGTCTGTTCTATAAATTGTTTGGAGCACAGATACCTCACTTCTTATCTGAAATAAAAATTGTTAGGTTTAGGGTTAGGGTTAAGGTTGGGTTTAGGGTTAGGGTTAAGGTTAGGGTTTGAGTTAAGGTTAGGGTTAGATTTAGGGTTAGGGTTAGGGCTAGGATTAGGGTTAGGGTAAGGTTCATTCAACCAATGGCAAAGGATACATAAGAATAAATTTTACTGCCAGAAGTCAATGATGTGAGTGTTAAACAGACCTCACATGCTCAACATGCTACTTTAAAAAAGGGTTAGGATTAGGGTTTAGGTTAGCGTTAAGGTACGGGGTTTAGGCTCCTGATTAGGATTAGGGCTTGTGTTTGGGTTTTGTTTTGGCTTAGGGTTTGGGTTCAGGTTAGGATTTGGGTTAGGGTTAGGGTCATTTAACCAAAGACAAATCATACATAGAAATAAATTTTATTACCAGAAGGGAATGATGTGAGTGTTAAATAGGCCTCACAATCTCAACATACTACTTAAAAAAAAAATCCAAGAAAATACTGGGGTTTTTTTCATAGAGTAGATCAGAAGGTTTCTGCTCTGCACACATTATGCCTTTCCTCGCCAAAACCAAAAGAGATTCACAGCATGTGGGACCTTGCATATCTTTAGTACAGGGAGATCACTAACATTTGTGGGCTCTTTGGAACAGCATCCATAATAGACTGGCCACATTACTATCGCATCCATGAAGAGCATTTATAGGCAGCAGTGGCATTCCCATTCCATACCTTGGCACAAGTGCCCTGAACACATTGGTCTCTTGACTTGTGGAAGCTGCTGCACTCGAAGCTGTGAGAGCAACTCCTCTTTAAGTTCCTCTACACATTCCCCACGTGCTTTGGAAAGGAGGTGGCACTTGAGGGAAGCCTGCTTTTCACTCTTGGAAGTCCAGGGGTAGTTCTTGTGCAGGTTTTCATGTAGAAAAACTGACAAAAATTGCACAGATCAGGCAGGGAGTGACTTAACCTCTTGTGATGCTGTGCAGAATAATTGCCTGCTTAATATAAATCCTCTGTCTCTTGAATTACAATTTACAAAAATCTCAACATGCAGCAGCATATGTAGATATTTTATATGCCTCTGAGTTAGGATGGCACAATTAAACCTATTATTGCAGAAAGCAAAAATCAACAAGAGCTTGCCTTCGATTTTCATCTGAAGGTTAAGGGTAGCACTTAGTAGTGGAAGTTATTTTTTCCTCAACTTGCATGATTTTACTGGTATGCCTGAAAATTTTTTAAAAAATGAATAACACCTAACTCTGAACTGTAGCTCCACAAATGAAGTTATTGTTGTCTGCTACAGACACAACAAAATAAATTAAAAATCCAGCCCTTACTTCTGACTAGTAATCTCTTCCAAACCCAGAAAACTATTTTATCACAAAGAACTATAAAATGCCTGAGATATGAAGTTTAATTAGAGTTCTGACTTGACAACCTAACAGTAAATGCTGCCATTAGTCAAAAGGAATGATATAATGAATATACTCTGTCATGTAATAATACAAAAATTGTTATTTGTTTAAAAAAAGTTACATTTCCATATGCCATCAGACTCTGTAAACCGCTTCCTTAAATAACAGAAAGCTGAAAGGTAAGTGGAGTTAAGGTACTTCTGTGGCCTCCATTAATATAATGACACCTTTCAGACAGACTAAGGTCAATAAAGTGTACCTCTGCCTCTGCTCGTTCCCTGCCAGCAGCTCCTGGTCCACCAGCAGTGTCACACTTCACTCAGTTCTGCTTCCAGTTTCAATTCCTTATTATTCTTGTGGCTGTCAGCAACAACCATGGACTAGGCAACACTGAAAGAGTGTGCAGGGTGTTTTGCTGAATTCTTTGAGAGCTTGTTCTGGCTCAGTGACCACCTATCCTCCCAGATGGAAAAATGGCGATGGGTTTGACCTCATTCCAGAGCAATACAAAGCCAAGCATGTATCCAGCTACTTCTCCATGGACTGGATTTAAGCTCTCAACAAAGGGAAGAAGCCATGTGTATTGATCCCAGGCATTACATGATCTAACTTGTAGAATTTTATGGAGTGACACAAGGGTATAATCCTTTAGCTCCATATCCATATATGTTTATATATGGATATGGACATATCCAGCTCTGTTTATGACACTCACCTTTGGCAATTAAATACATCTTATATGCACTTTAGAGTGAAAAGTAGGGGTTTTGCTATTAATATTACTTATTTTCTTAAGTAATCAGTAGAGAGAAATGGATATACTCAGATCCAAGGCACTAAACTGACCCTTTGAAGCTAGATGATGATGGGAATATTGCCTAAAAGTGCTCTAGGAATTCCTGCCAGATGAGACTCCAAGGGAGGGAACACTGCATTTACTAATGCTAATGCTTTTAAAGAAAGGGACAAAGGGTAAATCGTATGGATTTGTGCACACTGTGAGTTATAAACAGGAAAAAAGAGAGGAGAAAATAAGAAAACAGAAGGAATAGCAGACAATATATGCTAGTTATAGATTTGTGTATAGGAAGGCAAACAAAATACAAATATATATATTTATACATTTGATTGCATGCAACTGCAGTGCCATACCATAGATGACTTGCATTAATAATCTTTTAACAGATAATAGAAACAATTATTGAAGATTAACAACAAAAAGAAAAATAAATGAGGACAGGAATAGGAAAAGAGTCTGAGCTTTTAAGTATTCAGAGGTGGTTTCAGAGTAGAATATTATTATTATTAATAAAAAAAAGTACATGTCCTACTCAATATTTAATTTGTCAATATTTCCCTTAAACAGTCAAGGCAAGTTTGGAAGGTCAGAGATGTTTAAGATCTTTAGATAGAGATTTAATTTGTCATCAACTTTTGGGGGTTTTCTTCCAAATGATAATGCCCTGTGATCATATAGCACAATTGCTACTTTGAGTTAACTGGCCACTTGGTGCAAATTCTCATACGGGCCTTTAAAATGGATTAAATTCTTTCTATTATTTCAGTATGAGTAAGGTTCATGAATAGCCTTTGTATCAGGTTGGCAGTCTTCCAGCTACTTTCCTTCATTGCCTATATTATTCCAACATTTTTTAGTGTAACTCTTCTGCTCTGGAATTGGCTGGATAAAGCTGACTGTGGATACCTTGCCTTTGCACCTTCCGAGAGACACATACTTAAAAATGTAATATGCACTGGGACAAGAGAAATACATGCTTGCAGAACAACAGCCACTACAGTGGAAAAGACTAGGACAGCAAATATGAAAAAAAAAGTACATTCTCTGGAGTGTAGTCAATGCAGCAAAGGCAAGAACCTCAGACAGACTTTGATCCTGTTTTCTTTTCCTCTTATTTTACTCGGACAGCACTTCAGATAGCTGCACTATAGGGAGGAGCTGGATACAACATCCTTTTTCCAGAGACCATCAGGGAACTTTTGGCAAGATAGCACCTAGAGTGGGGGCTGGCATGGCCCAGTGCCTTGGGCAGTTATTTCATTCAGCACTGCCTAGGGCAGAATCTATTGATGGATAGCAGATAATTGAGATGACAACAGTCCTGTGTTATGGGAAAGTCAGCTGGGAATTAGATTGTTTAATTGATATTTAACTACAGATATCATTAAGGCATTGGTGCACGATACATATGATAGGGGTCATTTCTGGAGACTGACTTCAAACTCTGAATGGTTTGTCTATATGCTGAGAATGACAATCACGCTTAAGGACATTAGTCCTAACACAGAAAAGAGAACTCTGAGATTTTGGCAGTCTTTATGGTTCAGCAGGCCAGTGTCCACTTCCAGTATATCAGTTCCTGGCTCTCTGTCGTGGCCTGACCCTGAGTGCCCACCAGGTGCCCACCAAATGCTCTATCACTCTCCTTAGCAGGGCAGGGGAAGAAAATACAATGGAAGTGCTTGAGGGTTGAGGTAAGGACAGGGACATCACTTACCAATTACTGGCACAGGCAAAACAGATCCAACTTAGGGGAAATCAATTTAACATACTGCCAAATAATAAGAGAGTAGGACAGTGAGGAATAAATACAAAGCTAAAATCACCTTCTCCCCAGCTCATTCTTCCCAGGATCAACTGCACTCCTGACTTTTCACCCTCTATCCTCACAAGTAACACAGAAAAGTAGAAAATGGGAGCTGTGATCATTTCATAACACTTCATCTCTGTTGCTCTGATGCTCTTCCCCTGCTCCAGTGTGGCGTCTTTAACATGACATCCAGTCCTTCACAAAGTTCACCAATGTGTGTCCTTCCCACAGGCTGCAGTTCTTTAAGATATGCTCCAGTAGGGGAGAATAGGGAGTTTTATTGCCATTGTGCAGTAACTTTTCCCTGCTTCTTCAATAATGTTATTCCTGAGGCACTATCACTATTGCTGCTGGGCTCAGCCTTGGCCAGCTGCTGATGCCCCTTGCAGCCAGCTGGCAACTGTGATTCTCTTGGACAGGGGGGAAGCTTCTGGTACCTTCTTACAGAAGCCACCCCTGTAGCACCCCTGCTACCAAAACTTTGCCACGTAAACCAAATGTATTCCATCCCCCATAGCTGGGAATTATGTATGTAAGAATTATCTTTAAAATCCACAGTCCTCACATAATCTTCACAAACTTCACTCACATCAACAAAAAAAAAAAAATTGTGCACTCCAAAATCATCATCACAACACCAAACAAAAGTGGACAATTTACACATAATCCAACACTCATCCTTTTGCCCCAATTATGACATGAAACTGAAATTTCTCTAAGATCTTTTCACTTTCTAACACTTTTCAGTCCATATTTTGCCCATTACCTCTTCCAATTACTATATTTGTTTGGAATTGGTCGTGACGGATATTGAATGCCAAAAAATGACCGTGGGGGACTGACCTTGCCTGGATACCAACTGCCCACCAAGATACTCTACGACTCCTTTCCTCAACAGGACAGGAGGGGAGAAAATAAGATGGAAAAAACCCATGGAACAAGACAAAGGCAATTTAACAAGACAAAGAAAAGGATGTATGCAGAAGAAAAGGAACACAGAAGATTTTACTCTCTAATTCCCATCAGCTGACAATATCCAGGTACTTCCCAGGAAGCAGGGCTTCAGCACAGATGGTGGTTCCTTTGGAAGACAAATATCTTAATAATGTATGTCCTTCCTCTTCCGCCTCTCTCTTAGCTTTTGAACCTGAACAAATGTTGTATGGTATGAAATATCTCTGTGGTCAGTTTGGATCATCTGTCCTGGCTGTGACCCTTCCCAAGATCTTACCCACTCCCACCTTACTGAGCGAGGGCAGCCTTCCTGGTGTATTGGAGAGATGGCCCTGGCACCGTGGGAGCACTGCCCAGCAGGACCAGGACATGGGTGTGTTCCCCAAACCTTTCTAGATACCAGTGCAAAGCACAGACCTGTGAGGTCTCCTGTGGTCTCAGTCAGAGCCAATTCACCATATAGACCAAATACACCCATTTGTTGCTGACCACCTCTGGCCACTTTTCTTGAGAAACAAAGCTGGGTTTGGATGGTTACAATTAAGAAAAAATTCTCATGTAAAAATGAAAATAGAGCAATGTAAAAGTTACTTGAGCTTTCGGTGTATTTTCAGAAATTCTAATTCTCATTCTTGTAGTTTCCTTGGTTCAGTGCTACTCTCAGAAAAACACCAGTGCATCAAGGTTCTCAGATGCTTGCCTAATAATAATTCATTAAGATGAACAGTGTCTAAGATACAGGACTGTCACTGCAGTACTTTTGTGGTCATATAAAACAAAACTTCTGACATAGAGCTGAGTGGCATTTCATACCCCGTTATGATCCGTAGGATCTTGGAGATCCCATAGGATTCTGGGACATACCATGACAAGATATACCTTGGCCTTGGTGCTACTTCTTGTGTTCGAGGAGACACAATAAAGACGCTCTGACACCTGCCAGGTTCAGCAGAAAGGAGCAAATGACGTCAGTTTATTGACACTACATTATTCTTATACACATTCCAATACCACAAGGGATTGGAGAGCATGTCACTTCCCTCTCCATCCTCACTGGAGAAGAAAGGTGCCCATCCAAGTGGTCTTATCACAAAAGGAATGAAAAACAGAAAATACCGTTAAGTAAACATCGGCTCTATTTACATAAACTGTGTGAGAAAATATCTGACTCCAAGGTTAAAAACAGAAGGCTTACAGAAAAACAAGGCTTTAGCAAAAACCCAGGGCAACAACTTCTCTGTCCTTTGACTGGGTGAACAACCCCTTCCATTCAGTTGCTTATATACCATCTCTGATGGAAGTGCTTCTCAGTCCAGTGCAGGAGGAATATCAACCTATCAAACCCATCAAAGGTATTTTCCAACCTAAATGATTCTATGATTCTATTTCCTAATTGTATCCTACTTTTCCTTATCTCACCATTTGTACCCACAAACCAGGATTTCTGTCCACCCTTTGCTCTTACTAGTGACATACAAATTCACTTGTGGTGAGACTGTAGGAGTGGCACACAAGCAGCTCGCAAATTTTATCCAATATAGGAAAAAAAATTACTTGAGATAAGTGCCCAGAAAATTAGGTAGCAGATGACTTATCTTCTGGAAGATAATGAGAAAAGATTACAGAATAAGTGAAATGTTTTATCAGCGTTCCTATGGAAACTGAAATAGGTGCAATAACAAGCTTTTAAATTTCATCAAGTTTCCTAAGAACATAAAGTTGGATCCTGCTAACAGCCAAGGCTGAAAGCCTCCTGGGCTAGAGTAGTGTTCAGTCAGCCTCAGTGCTCAACCTCCCCATCTATGCATAAGAAGGAGAAAGGAAGAGCCTTGCTGTGTGGAGACTGACAACTGATAAGGGAGAAGGACAGGGAGTGTGCAAAAGCAGGCCCAAGAAAAAGATTTTGCTGCAGATTATGCTAAAGAAATATTTTTACAAGCATCACGGCCACTAATATTGTCAGAACCCAGTGATATCCTTCATCCCGCAATGAACTCTGCTTTCCGAAAGCAAGAGCTCCCTCCACAGGCTTTTGGCCAGAAGCCTGGTTCATAACCTCGAATGAAGAGAATGATGAGTTCTGAAACTCCCACCCTGTTCTTCAGACACAACATTTCCACTAGGAAATGAATAATTACTGTAGGTGTAAGTCTTCAGCTTCCTGTTTTTCAAGATGCTATCTTGCATGAGTGCCTCTCACTGCTATAAAATTTCAAAAGCCTTTTTTGTTTATAGTGTGTCAATCCAAAGTTCGGCTTGTTTTGCCTTTTCTTCTTCTGACTGACAGTTTATGCATCTAATATCATTAGTACTTCCACTGTTTTCTAAAACAGTAATTTTTGTAAGAGGAGAATGAAGCTTCATTAAAAAATTTTCACATGCTGTCATAGAGGATTAAAGAGAAAGTATTTGAAACTGTCTAGTGTTTTAAGAGGAAAAGCCTAACATGACAAGATCTCTGCAGCTCATGTACAATACAGTATGCCACACTGTACAAAATACAGTAAGCTCTAATGCTGCGAGGGAGACACTGCTCAGCGTATTCACAGCCATTATAGGTTTCCATTTCCCTCTCAGTCTTCCAAATATTCTCTACTGTGGTTTTAGAGCTACTTTGGCTGTGGCAAAATAGGCCCTTTCTCTATCCAAATGTTCAGTAAAAGATTTCATTAACTAAGGATGCCAAGACAAACTAAATTGGACAAAAGAAAAGGACTAAGATAAGTTAACTTTGTATTCAGAAGTCACTGAGCACTAAGTTTCAATTTTTCATTAACAAAATCAGCTGCTGTCTTCTGTAAACCTTCCACTTCTGATTTTCCTTTAGGCCGTATTATATTAGTGTTAGTGAATCTGTGACAATAGAGAATGCATACTAATCAACATTGAGGTATGCTGAAGAAATAGGTTTCAGAGAGGTACAAAGCTGGGCAATTGCCATACAAGTTCACTAGTGTGTCCTTACCAAGGACTATGATCTTGCAAAAGTATCAATAAACACCTAAAAACATTATTTTCATTCTTGTGCTTTTGGTTCCTTAGATCTTGGTCTATCCCAAAATTTCAAGTACATATCGAAGACACACTCCTTCTCCTCCCCCACTCCCACTGTTACATCATGAGAAAACCCCATAAATATGTCCCTGAGCATTTCTGGCCATATGACCAAATGTCTTCTTGCTTCCAACACCAGCCCCACCCCAAGCATAAGTAGCTTGGAGTTTGTGATAGCCCAAAGATCTTTTTAGGTGGTGTTGCTTTCTACATGATTGCACCTGTCTTCCTTATTCCCGCTTGATTAATATAATGTAATTTACAGGTGATACATCATGTCAGGCTTCCCTGTAGAAATCAGAGGCCTTCCAGTACCTGAAGGGAGCCTACAGGAAAGATGAAGAGGGACAGCTTACAAGGGCCTGGAGTGACAGGACAAGGAGAAAGGCTTCAAACTGACAGAGAGTAGGTTTAGATGAGATATTAGGAAGAAATTCTTTGCTGTGAGGGTGATGAAGCACAGGCACAGGTTGCTCAGAGAAGCTGTTGTTGCCCCATCTCTGGAAGTGTTCAAGGCCAGTTGGATGGGGGCCTGAACAATCTGGTCTAGAGGTTGGAACTCAATGATCTTTAAGGCCCCTCCAACACAAGCCATTCTATGATAAGTTATCTGCACACATTTCGCAGCCAGTCTGATAGAAGCCCCCCGTGGAGACCTTGAATATGTCCACAGTTTGTCAATGATAATCTGGATGACGGAGTAGAGACTCTACCTACATTTTAGGTGATACCAGGCTGGGTGGAGTGCCTTCTGGAACAATTTAAAAAGGAAAGTCCATTTATCAGAGTGTGATAAAATTGCAAAATCTCTCACTGGGAGAAGTATTTCTCCAAAGAAGATTTCTCAGACTTCAGCTGAAGACAAGTACAGAGGTGCCTGTGTTGACAGAGGAAAATAATTTTTCTACACATCTAGAAAACAACTGAAGAATCAAACAGCCTGGTAGCAGATGTTCCATCAGTGTGTTGGAACAGCTCAACAGCAGTTTAAAAATATTGTTACATAAATAAATGAATGAAAAAACAGAAAAAGAAAAAAAAAAAAAGAAAAAAGAGAAAGATTTTAAGATTCTGAGATTAGGTCCCAGCAGATGAAACATTTCAGTCTTAACCGGTAGTATGCCTTGGAATGCAAATAATCCAACAGAAATCTAGCATATCATGGCAGTATGCTTTTCACAAGGAAGGAAAAAAGCACAATTTGCTAACACTAGTATTCAATGACTACTTGTAAAAAAGACACTAGGTCATGAAAACAATGTTAAATAAATACATGCAGTAAACACTGCTACATCTTTACAGAAATAATAATATGTTACATAATTATAATATAACAACAGGGAAATCTAAAGGCCAACACCTCACAGGATATTGGCCCAAGAAATTTCTTGTAAACTTAGAAAAACAAAATTTCTAATGAACTCTGATAAGCTACCACCAATAATAAGGCAGGTATAACAATTCTGCTTTTGTGATGCTTGTGTATTTTGCAGTTATCCTTTCAGGTATTATACTCGTGAAATAAAAGCTTTGCTGAGTCTGCTGAGTTCAACAGATATTGACCTAACTTTTTGATCCTGTCTGAAAGCAGCTTCTAATTTCATTACAAGCCTGTAAAAATTTAATTCTGCTTGCTTGAACCCATACACCTCTGGTTCTGCATAAGAGTATGCTCATATTAGAATAGCTTTTACAGTAAATATAATTAACTAATTCCCCTTGAAAAATAAAGGATTTTGATGCTTTTGATATTTTACTGGGGGCTCTGAATGACTGAAGGTCTTTCAGATTTCAAAGTCATCCTCTACAACTGAAAGTATAGCAAGAGTTAAGAATGACTTCGCTTTCACATTTATAATGGTTGCACCTTACCTAGAAAACATTCCTATAACATAATTTCTCTTCATTACTTCAAAGTAGTGGAAACTCAATCACATTCATTTAAATTATTATTAATATTTATAGGTAAAAATCTGATGGAATTGAAATGTATTTGATACAGATTTAAGGATGTCTGAGGCTATTTGGATATATCCAATTCAAGCTATACACTAATTTCTTTAAGAACAGATACAGTTTTAATTAATCTCAGCACACATTCTGCCAAATCCAGGATTTTTGCACGTCTAAGGTGTCTTAGCAATGCCCCATTTGGCCCAGTTAGTTTGTCGTTAAGAATAAAGCTTAGCTTTCAATTATATGCTAAAGAACTGACCTGAAAAACAGATTATTCCCTTATGCATTGATGCAGTATCTGTGGCAGTATAAAGAAATCCAACAATATGCCTTTTAAATACTCTGCAGAGAGCAAACATCCCTTAAATTCTGTGAGGCACTAAAACCTTGCCACAGCCCCAACACATCTGCAAAGCAGCGCCTCCCGTACCTACCTGTAATGGTTTAAACTAACAACTAAACCCCACACAGCCATTCACCTATTGCCCATGTTGGGATGGGGGAAAGAATCAGAAGGGCAAAAGGTAGAAAACTTGTGAGTTGAATATTATAAAGTTTAATAGCGAAAGGAAGAGCTGCGCAAATCAAAGCAAAATAAGGAATTAATTCACTGCTCCCCATGGGCAGGCAGGTGCTCATGATCCCCAGGAGAACAGGGATCCATCACATGTAATCATGTCTTGGGGAGACAAACACCATCACTCCGAGCGTGCCATCACTCCCCTCTTCATTCTTCTCCCCTCAGCCATATATGCTGATGGTGCCTTATAGCACAGAATATCCCTTTGTTAGCTGGGGTCAGCTGCTTTGGCTGTGCCCCCTCCCAGCATCGTGTGCACCCCTAGCCAAATTGCTGGGGGGGTGGCGAGAAACTGATGCTCAGCATTAGCTAAAATATACCTGTGTTATCAACAGTGTTTCCAGCACAAATCCAGAGCACAACCCCATCCTAGATACTGTGAAAAAGATTAACTCTACCCCAGCCAAATGCAGCACGGCCCTCTTCTCTCCAAACTGCCTTTTTACTCTTTGTTGTACGACACAAAACAAAGCTCTGAATATAAAACTGTATCTGTTTGCATAATCATTTTACAAACTAATCATTTCACTGTGAATAACTCCTGATAAAGTTCATTGCATGCTTATACTTGATTAATCCATTATTACAAGTGAAAGCCAAACACGGGTTAAACACTTCCTAACACAGTGGAGAACAAATCTAGGATTATTTAAATAGCTGTAAGCTTTGGATACCAACATTTTCCTTCAACACAGGTTGTTTATTACATTATTAATGCAATAGACTTTGTGAACGAAAAGAGTAATGATCAAATACATTGCCTTCAGGTTAGCTGCGAGCCCAGACATAGGGAAATGAGATTGCAAAGAGGGAAGGAGGAAAAAAAACCCAAAAGCCAGATTGAGTTGTGAGTTACATACATATTTTGCTGAGCTGTGAACACTTTCTATCACCATTGTTTATCTAACTACATGACAAACAGAGAAGGCTTACCTAACAAACCGTTTAAGATTATAGATCTTCTATGCGTTTTTTGTCTCTATTAAAAAGAAAAAAAAATATTGTATAACCCATTTTCAAATAAACTGCTTTTCAGCAGTCACTGAGGAAGCATGTGCTAATTTGCCTGACCTATTATCTCTGGCATCTATTTGTTTGTGGTCTTTGCTTTTAGAGGAATTGGCATTAATTATAAGTATGGAAGTAATTTGAAATGTCAGTTCAGAATTTTACAGCTTGGAACAGCTCATCCTTCAATAATTAAGTCAATAAAATTAACTTAATTTAATTTAAACAGCAGTGCTTCTTTTTAGAACTTACAGAATGATTACAATTAGTATTTCATAATTAGTATTTTATTGATGTCCATACACTGGATTGCCAGGTGTCATCAAGATACACCGATGTTTGAAACTAATTTGATAAACATTCAGAACTGTTGCATTAATGGCATGCCTCCCAATTATGCATTGAGTTAATGAATGCATTTAAATGTTATGGAGATGAATTTAAAGGACAGCTCAGCCTTAATTACTATATCATTTCCTCCCTCTTCCCATTCTAATTATAACTTCAGTAGTTATCACCTTTTAGTATAAAAACATCACATTCCTCTGTAAACGCAAAAATAGAATATTTATGTTATTTTTATTTCTTTTATTTTTGAAGGGTGCTAACAGTGTTAAAATAACAAGCATTTGTGTTCTCATAAAATAAAGACTTCTAGAAATTGAGAAATGATCTTTTACCAGTCTTCCCTCATTCACATTTAATTTTCTTAAAGGCTAACAGACAGAACAGGGTAGAGAGTAAGTGAAACCCTTTCAACCAATATCTTAAATTTTCCCCCTATTCATTAAAGAACACTGAGAAATAGTGGAAGAATTAGGATCCCTGACCAGCAGGGTGCTTGAAAGTATGTACAGGCAGGTAGGGGAAATCTTTGCAGCTCTGTTTCAGCATAATTTAACATCAAGGGGATGATCCTGAATGCTTTAAAATCTATGGGTCCCAAAACCCACAATGGTTTTGCTGTCACATGGAAATGATTTGGCCCTAGAAAGACCTGTCATTACCAGTGCTTCCTCAGAAGAGTATGGCAAGGAGGACAGTAGTTCAGTGAAGCCTCTGGAAGTTTATTCTCTTGTGAGCACCGGCAAACCCAGCTTTTAAGGAAAATCGAAGCAAAATTTCTATCTCTAAGGGACAGAGATGAATCATCAGCTACCAGATGGCTAATTCATGGCTGCAATTTCTTAACTTTGACATGTTTAAAGGTACAGCTGATGGAAATGGATGCCAGGAAACATTCCTATAAAAGTTGTCTTTGCCATTAGAAGATGCCTTCCTGTTGCCCTGGTTTTTGTAAGCCTTCTGTTTTTAACCTTGGAGTCAGATTCTTTCACATAGTTTCGTGTAAATAATAGCCAGTGTTTACTTAACGGTATTTTCTGTTTTTCATTCCTTTTGTGATAGGAGAGCTTTGATGAGCACCTTTCTTCTCCAGTGGGATTGAGAAGGAAGTGACATGCTCTCCAATCCCTTGTGGAGTTGGGACGTGTATAAGAATGAAATAATGTAAACAATAAAGGTCTATTTATTCCTTCCTTTCTGCTGAACCTGGCAGGTGCGAGAGTATCTTTATTGTGTCTTCCCAGACACGCCTTCCAGACCACAAAACTTACTCTAGCACAGAAAACAGACTTAGGAAGAATATGAGGGTTCTGCTATCAGGTGTTCTGGAGCTTTATAAGAGAGATACAGTTTGCACCAATCCCCTAACACATTATAAAACTGGAAGGAACAGAAGTGTGTGATATCCAAGGGCATTATGACTTTGCAAACTGCCAAAAATAGTCCATTGTGCTTTTCAATGTCTTTACATTTCATAGAGCTTTAAAGGTCCTGATAGTACACAGTGAGCACTATCTGCATGGAAATAGAGTAAAAGGAATATTAAATAACATGACCTTACTAGAACTTAAAATTTATTACTTGCTACCTTGTCCGATTCCTTAATTCCTTTCTCTCCCCTCCCTTATTTAGTTTTTCTATCTAGTTTCTCACAAAGTTCTCACAGATTTTCAGAGAATAATTTTTTTGTTTGTGGCTTTTTTGACCATTGTTTTCAATGTATATTACTGATAGCAGTAGTAGTTTTGGGAAGAGAAAGATCGAATTTGCTGCTTCACTCTAGAAAGAGAAATTATTGCTAAAGGTAGTGGGGAATGAAGACAGTGTCCCTAAATAAAGATTTAAATTCTACCTACTCCCACCCTTGTACAGCTAAAGCAGTGCTGTCTGTGGTGAGAGACTCTTTCTCCTGTGCTGAAAAGGCAGCGTCTGGAAGACAGACGACTGCACAAGTAGTACGAAGAACAGGCTGAGGCAACACCAATTCAGCATCCTACTTGATGTGTCTGCTCCTAAATTATGTGTGTATCCACACTGAAGAAATAGGACGTGTGCAAAAGAGGGTGATTTGACAGGAAGATATATTTATTAGACTACTCAGGCTTCTCACTGCATTTATGTAAATCCTTGTAAATCCTTTGCCACTTGCACTTGTGCAATTTTTCGAAGTGCAGTGAAAAGAAGGGCAAGTACATTCGGTCTTTATGATTTTCCATGACAAACATGGGAATTTCTTCTTGTTCAAACACGTTGACACGTGAGAGAACTGTGGGTGTGTGTGTTCAGGTCCCTTCCCACCAGTCACAAAAAGTCTTGGATATGCACCACTCAGCAGAAATCAGGAGCATGGAGGAAAACGAAGGATGTACTAGTCCAACTTGCCTAAATTTATTGAGAAGGTAAGATAGGAAAAGAGACCTAAAGGTAGATTTTTCTACATTTAAATAGTGGATAAAGTTACAGTTAAACAGCATTATGTTCCACTTCTATTCATGGAGCAAGCCACAACTCTCAGTAATTCAACATGAGGCTCAAAGTGACTCTTCTATAGCACTTAGAATCATCTCTGCTTTTCCCTCCTACATGAAAGTGCAATTTGTCTTTCAGCATTTGAGTTTCCCTTAAGAGCTTGTACTTAGACCAAAAAAAGCCATTGCACTTTGCTAACTAGTGGTGTACTGAATGTGAGAAAATCACGATCCAAGTATATTCTAAAGACTCTGAAACCAGACAATTAACAAAGTGCACCCTGTTTTTAGGCAGCAAATGCACCTTTGGAGACCTTACCTAAAATTTTTTGGACTTCTGAGGTGGGAAATAACTGGTGCTACATAGGCCAGTGGTAAAAATATTCAGTACAAATGAATTGCCTAGACTCAGCACATGTGTCAAATTAATGTAGCATAATGTCACTGGGTTTTAGGTCAGGATTTATTTTACA
This sequence comes from Platysteira castanea, assembly GCA_013397175.1. Lineage (NCBI taxonomy): Eukaryota > Metazoa > Chordata > Aves > Passeriformes > Platysteira > Platysteira castanea. The sequence continues at coordinate 85,882 of VYXC01005155.1, read as the reverse complement.
AGACATTCCTCCCAGTTTTTATGAAATATGCATTAAAAATAATATATGAGTAAATTACTGTAAGACTAGAATCCTACACACTGAACATATCTAATTGTTGCTTAAATCTAATCACAAATGGGCCAAAAAAGCTAAAGTAAGTTAAAAGTCATTTTGCGATTGTGTGATTTTCTTAGAGTTTCTAAATTTATGTATTTTCTCAAATTCAGTTGGCAAATATGCCTTTCTGGGGCATCAAGATATTAAAACTTTGGAATGGCAAAAATCTAGCGCAAGGCTTTATAAAGACGAAGGGTTTAATGTGTTTGCATCTTTAATCAAGACCACATTTGGACTTAGAAGCACCAACAAATGCACGGGAATGGTCTGGCCAGGTTCACATATATAATATAGAAGGAAAAGAAAAAAAAGAGATGGCAGCTGTCAGGTCCTCATCACATTTCATGAGTTTTCCTTTACTGCTGACAAATCACCCATAGTGTGGTCCTACCAAGGTGCAGACTTTAATACAGACAACATTTCTCCATTTTACTACAGTGAGCACCATCCTGGAAGCTCTGTCCTGGAAATGGTGCTCTCTACCATCAACACAAGCCAGTCTTAACCCCTGTTAAACATGTATTTGCAAATTCCCTTTGGTATTATGTTCGTACTGATTCCTCATGTTTTTTACAAAGCTCTAGAGAATTTACTGAATTCAGAATGAAGGTTCTTCTTGTGTGAATCTCTTGTGTTCCATTCTAGCACGAGGCCTTTAAATGACCTAATTTGAAGATAATATTTCTATTAGTTTCAAGTTCATCAATATTCAACAGTTTCACATTTATAGATGTAAGCCTATCTAAAAGAAAAAAAACCCCAACCCACAGAATTCAATTCCCCAGTTTGATACGAGCTGTGATTTATATCCAATTTCCATGAAACATTGTGCAAACAGTGAGCCATTCCTGACTGTGGTTTTTTTTCCCTTTGTAAACCAGCCTGGGTTTTGGCTTTAATCCCCTGTATAAAATCAAAATGTAATAACAAGCTCTTTGAGCAAAATGTCATTCTGTCTAGCAACTGAGGCTGCAGCATCAAACTGTGCTAACTAGATCACTGACAGTTCAGCACTGTCAATAAATGACAGTATTGCTATGAGTAATGTGTATACTTAAGGCTACATGTAATGGGAATAAAGTGTTCTTCTATTGTCAAAAGTGTATCATTTCAGAATCTTCATAGCAGAAGCTTGCTCGATAGCTCAGCAGGCTGGCAGACAAGGGTGCCAGCAGATAAAGACCAGCCCAGTGACAGGTATAGCTGTTACATATTTCTGGAACATCATGATCTAACTGAAACCTTATTAGATAAACAGAGGTGAAAGGGAAAAAGAAAAAGAAAAAAGATCTTTAAAAGGAATTGCCTCAAGCTTACAGGCAGCAGTACATGTACTGGATACAATATAATTCTTAGCCCAGTGATAGAGGGTTGATGACAATCGTAATGAAGAAAGTCTGGTTTTGGTCTCACACCCTCAGCATTACATCCAAGTTACAAACCAAACAAATACTGCCACACTCACAAAACTCCCCAGACAATTTTCATAAAGTTATTTTTAAAATCATAGAGAGTACCATCACTATCTGTATTTGGTCACTTTAGTACTTCTGACAATATTCAAATATCAGGCCTGATAATGTGAACCAAATCTCTGGAAGTCATTCTGTTTTCTTACACAAGCCTCTCTCTTCTTCCTGCCAGGCTGTTGAGGACATTTACAGCTACACAGGGAGCAACATAATATTGCTGCTATACTGTTTGTCCTTTATCCCAGGGGGAAGAGAGCTAAAAGACACACATCTGGAAGGTGTGACTGACATATTAAGAAAAAAATACTGTGAAAGTGCCTAGGGAAAAGTTTAATTTATTAGAACAGCTGTCCTAGTTACGCCTCTTTCATGGCTACTGATGTAGCCTTTATGTTGATCTCCCTCAAGTTCACTGAGCGAAGCTTTCTCGCTGGGGTGGGTTGACCTTGACTGGCTGTCAAACCCTACACAGCCACTCTCACAAATCCCCCTCCTCAGCAGGGCAGAAGGCGAACAATGTAATCTGGAAGAGCTCATTGACCATGACAAAGACAAGGAGCATTTATCAGTTATCGCCACAGGCAAAAGAGGCTCAGGTTGGGGAAAAATAATGTAGTGATCACCAATTAAAATATATAGTTGCATAGCAAGCAACAAAGACAAAATATCTTTCGCCGTCCTTCCCAGGCTCAACTTCACTCCTTCGACCTCAGTTTCTCTGCCTACTGCTTGAGCAGTGCAGGAGCCATGGGGAATGGAGGTTGTTCTCCATGGGAGTCAGATGAGAGGCCAGAGGTAGAAACTGATCCACAGGAAGTTCCACCTGAATATGAGGAAGGAATTTACTGGGCAGTGACCAAGCACTGGAACAGGCCACCCAGAGAGAGTGTGGAGTCTCCCTCACTGGAGATATTCCAGAACCATCAGACACAGTCCTGTGCCACGTGCTCTGCGATGACCCTGCTTGAGCAAGGACCAATGTGGTCCTTTCCAACCTGACTCACTCTGGGATTCTGTGTAATATGGGACACCGTGTCTCTTGTCAGTCTACATATGACATTTGTCTCCCTTATTGCTGATACCAGGTCTCAGCAAGAAGATACTAAGTGATATAATTAATAGCTTAAGACCTACACAAGTAGGTCACGTTCAAAAATTTCCATCTGTATGCTTTTCCCTCTGTTGTAAAATCTTGGATATATGCAAATGGTTCCAAAATAAGGCTCCTTATAATATCTTCCTCTAGAATTTCTAAGGCCTTAAACCATAATTTCTTGTTACTTGGGGGGAGCGGGTGGGGGGAAAAGAAGAGTTTCTTTCCTTGATCAACAAAGTTACAAAGGAAAATTACAGGTCTGGGATTTAAGCATTGACTATTCTCCTAAGGAATTTAAGCTGAGAGATTTGTAATGTGATTGTACTGGTAACACAAAGGAAATGAAAGCAAAGCAAATTAAGCTAAATTTAGTCCATCACAGAACAAACTGTTCAGGAACAAAAACATTGGATATGAGGTACTTCGATGACGAGTAGTATTTTCTGCTTTCTATTTGGCAACTAACATCCTAACTCCCTAAACCAAGAATCAACTGGAAAAATAATGAAAAAGGGTTTTTTTTCCCCCTCACTTTAGGGATTCCCTGTGCATTTATTACTATCTTTTGTTAATTCAGAAGGCAGCATTGGATTCAGCACTTTAAAGTCACCATCCTCTAGGGATTGGAAGTCCATTGGAGAAATAGCAAGGATCTGCAGAAACAGCTCATTCTAAAGGAATGTCATGTTTTCTTCTACACACTTGGTCTTCAGAAAGTAATTTGTTGGAATATACTTTAAGTTTTAAATAAGTCTCATGACATTTCAAAGTGTCAGCTGTTCCCTTCATTGAAAGAAAACAAGACAGCATGATACCAAAACCAGCCTTAGCCTTCTCTATAACTTGGTTGCTCTTGAGCTTCCTTGGATCAAATGTCCACATGGATTTTACAGGACTGTAGTTTAATGCACCTCACAGAGCAGTACCTAAATGTAAAAAGCTTTCATAGGGTTCAAGCTCCTGTTTCCAGGGTGAAAGAGGGTAAAGGGAGAATAAAAATATTTTTTTTCACCTAGTGTAATTGTGTGCATTTCGGGGTGGGGAGAGTTCATCTGTGTTGTAAGGTTTTAGCTAAATAAGTACAGAGTTTGATTTAGCTGTTTATTTTAAAATAGGTAGATTACTTGGGAGATATAACTGTGCACTTGGACAAGAGATGGGAAGTGCTCTTCACTGCTTGCAAGTAGCCTATGACACTGCTTGAAACAAAAAACAAACTAAAAAGCCACAAAACCAATGCACAACCTCCTCACACCCCTGAATCACACATTATTTCCCAGTGTAAGAGGAAATCAGAACAAATAAAGAGCTGAACAACTCCAGAGAGATATGTGCATTTGGCTTACCTTTGATAAGTTCAGTCTGGCAGTCAGCTACACGGGGCTAACATCAAGATACAGGAGATCTAGGACTGAAGAAATGAGGCAGAGGTCAGAATATAGCATTAAGTTACTGACAGAGATTCAGAAAGCAATACACATGTGGACACGAAATTTCCCACAAAGATTATTGAAGAGAATCATGAACCTGAAACCTTACAATTCACAAGAACCTACACAGAAAAAAAAATTATTAGGGAAGTTGAAGGAGAGTAGAGGGAAATAAGTTTAAAAAAAGATCAGAAAGTGTTAATACTATTAAGTTTAAGGAATCTGCTATTTCTGCACAAGCAGAGAAAGTATGGCTACAGTGTACCACAAACTTTGGGAAAAGCTGTTAGTGTTTTGCAACGGATAGAGGAAGAGATATGCTGAATGAAAGCTGAAAAGAAGCTTCAGGCAAATGCTTTAAGCACTGAATTCAAAGGGCAAAAGAAAAGAAAAAGGAAGAGTTGATATTTGCAATAACAGAGTATGTTTTGAAGAAGGGAAATATAGACAATGCTTGTCCAGTTTGTGAGGCAGTCTGAAATGATGCTGAAGCAACTGGATTTATAGGTAAGATTCCCAAACTAGATTTCATTACTTCTAATAGTTCTTCAACACTGATATATGCAACATCAGAAATACAAGTGTTACCTGTTGGATAATCCTGAACTGAGGATCCTGTTAAGGATTGATCTCTTTAGAGATTTTTCTGTTTGTATGCTTACATATAGCATTTCATCATATAATTTTAATGATGGTAATAGTTCTAATATACTTGTCTTTAATAGTCTTTCTAGAAAGGAGTTTATATTATGAAAGAAAAGTAAAGAACATGCTATTAAGTAGCTGCTAGGAAAGAGATATATCCACAATGTCATTTTTAAATGCAAAATTTTTCTCTCTGTCTTAAATGTAAAAGGAATCACAATCCCTGTGTCTCATGAATCAAATAGGAGGAAAAAAATCTGGCTTGACACTTGTGTGGGGCAGCTCTTTGCTCTACAAATACACCTGAACAATGAATTCAAACAGCTTTTTATCTTGTTTCAATAAGAAAGCTGATGTAGACAAAACCTTGCATTTAATAGCATTATGGCTCTGATATATGCTGACAAACCCCTGAAAATTCAAAAGCAAGAGCATCTTTTAAATTACTTATTTAAATTTGAAAGCTCTGGCTTTTGTGGTTTGCTTTGTTTGTATGCTCCGAGCGTGGCTTTTCTCTTTTGTCCAGTTTTAATATATAAATTGTACTTTACAGTCTCCAAAGGTTGTGAAACCTTTCTAGCCTGCCTGGATGGCAGACAGATGAATGATTCACAATAGCTGAATTCATTCTGAGGATTTTTTTAAATGTTTACAATTTAACTGGCTAACCTCAGTTTTGCAACATATGATTTAAACAGGCTTCAGGGCTCTTGGGTATATGTATTTTGATAAACTTAACAATTACATAATATCATTTACTACTACAGACAATAGTAGCTTCTATCTTTTGTCTAAATTCTTTCATTTTGTGGATTATAAATCCTGAGACCAACTGTTCAAAAGGCAACATTAAAATCTTTTAATTCTGATTCAGTTACTAGGCACATGTCCTACACTGATGTCTAAATATCATAATGAAATTTTAATTGCAAAGAAAAGAGCATTTCTAAAATGAAATAATGTTTTGCATTTCTACAACACCCTGGGGCAATAATTCACTTATAGACTAATGGCCTGTAAAATTCTGCTTGTTGACTGTTAACTGCAAAATTCAAGCAGTGAGTAAGAACATGAAATGCTTCCTGTAGAATACTGGCTTTAGAATCATAGAATGGCCTGGGGTGGAAGGTACCTTAGAGTTAACCTGGTTCCAGCACCCTGCCAACATTTCCACTAGACCAGGTTGCTCAGAGCCCCATCCAACGTGGCCTTGAACACTTCTAGGGATGAGCCACCCCCAGCTTCTCTGGGCAACCTGTTTTGGTACCTCACCACCCTTACAGTAAAAAATTTCTTCCATACATTGTAATCTAAATTCTCCCTCCTTCAGTCTGAGCCCATTATTCCTTGCTCTGTCTTTATAGCCCCTGAGGAAGTTCTCTCTGGCTTCCTTGCAGGCTCCCTTCAGATACTGGAACGGTACTGTGATGTCTCCACTCAACCTTCTCTAACTCTGGAGGCTGAAGTCAGTTTATTTAGTTATTCATCCTTAGTAGGTCCATGTATGTTACCCATCTTACTTCCTGGTTTTACCCTGACATTAAAAGTAGTATCAGGTACTGCAACTTGCATTCGACACCTCGCCTCACTGCCTACAGCAACCTGTAGACAACATCCCTGAGATAAACCTTGTGAATGTGTGTACTGCTTCAGGACTTGTGTGAACAGAAAAATAGAAGATAATTTTTTTAGCTCTGAAAAATTCACAGTCTTGTTTGCAAAGATAGAAGGTGCATGCACATGTAGGGAATACCTATGAGATTTTAAGTGCATCATGTTCAGACAACTTGCTGCTGTAGGAAAAGATAAATACCCTGTCACCTCAGTTTGTGTCCACTATTACTGTTATGCATGATGTATATACTCATCAGTTGACCTCCCTCTGTCTGTTATGTTCTTAAAAGTCATAAATGCAGGGAAGTTTCTCCATGGAAGGCGGGAAAAGCACAGCTTATGTTAGGGCAAAATTTTTCATATGTTATTCACTCATTAAAGGATGGAATGTCACTTGAGGATATGAGAAACATAGTGCTGAGTCAGTTTGGAATGAAAGTGCTAACAGACAAATAATGGATTTCCCACACCACCATCATTCTTGTGGGGAATAACATCTCAGGTGCAAGATCAGGGGCCAGCCTGGATACAGAATCTGCAGCTCCTCAAGTTCACAGAAGAATCAAAGCCCAGGAAAATAAAAATTCTGCTTTCAACTGGGCAGAGAAATTTGATCCTTACTTGAACACAACTACATAGTAGGTTAGAGACTGCACACTAGTAATTTGCCTTTCACATGTACTTGTACAGATGTATTTTCTACACAAGTAGTTCCAGAAGTTCTTTAAACAAACGTTGAGTGTAAGTACTTATGTAAGGAGAATCTATCTTAAACACACATACATTTTTTTTCTGATTAAAGAAAAATACCTGGATATATAGCATAACAATGCCACACAGTTTTTAAAAATATTTNAAAATTCACAGTCTTGTTTGCAAAGATAGAAGGTGCATGCACATGTAGGGAATACCTATGAGATTTTAAGTGCATCATGTTCAGACAACTTGCTGCTGTAGGAAAAGATAAATACCCTGTCACCTCAGTTTGTGTCCACTATTACTGTTATGCATGATGTATATACTCATCAGTTGACCTCCCTCTGTCTGTTATGTTCTTAAAAGTCATAAATGCAGGGAAGTTTCTCCATGGAAGGCGGGAAAAGCACAGCTTATGTTAGGGCAAAATTTTTCATATGTTATTCACTCATTAAAGGATGGAATGTCACTTGAGGATATGAGAAACATAGTGCTGAGTCAGTTTGGAATGAAAGTGCTAACAGACAAATAATGGATTTCCCACACCACCATCATTCTTGTGGGGAATAACATCTCAGGTGCAAGATCAGGGGCCAGCCTGGATACAGAATCTGCAGCTCCTCAAGTTCACAGAAGAATCAAAGCCCAGGAAAATAAAAATTCTGCTTTCAACTGGGCAGAGAAATTTGATCCTTACTTGAACACAACTACATAGTAGGTTAGAGACTGCACACTAGTAATTTGCCTTTCACATGTACTTGTACAGATGTATTTTCTACACAAGTAGTTCCAGAAGTTCTTTNATATCCACAATGTCATTTTTAAATGCAAAATTTTTCTCTCTGTCTTAAATGTAAAAGGAATCACAATCCCTGTGTCTCATGAATCAAATAGGAGGAAAAAAATCTGGCTTGACACTTGTGTGGGGCAGCTCTTTGCTCTACAAATACACCTGAACAATGAATTCAAACAGCTTTTCATCTTGTTTCAATAAGAAAGCTGATGTAGACAAAACCTTGCATTTAATAGCATTATGGCTCTGATATATGCTGACAAACCCCTGAAAATTCAAAAGCAAGAGCATCTTTTAAATTACTTATTTAAATTTGAAAGCTCTGGCTTTTGTGGTTTGCTTTGTTTGTATGCTCCGAGCGTGGCTTTTCTCTTTTGTCCAGTTTTAATATATAAATTGTACTTTACAGTCTCCAAAGGTTGTGAAACCTTTCTAGCCTGCCTGGATGGCAGACAGATGAATGATTCACAATAGCTGAATTCATTCTGAGGATTTTTTTAAATGTTTACAATTTAACTGGCTAACCTCAGTTAAACATATGATTTAAACATATGATTTATCACATGAGTTAACATATGATTTAAACAGGCTTCAGGGCTCTTGGGTATATGTATTTTGATAAACTTAACAATTACATAAAATCATTTACTACTACAGACAATAGTAGCTTCTATCTTTTGTCTAAATTCTTTCATTTTGTGGATTATAAATCCTGAGACCAACTGTTCAAAAGGCAACATTAAAATCTTTTAATTCTGATTCAGTTACTAGGCACATGTCCTACACTGATGTCTACATATCATAATGAAATTTTAATTGCAAAGAAAAGAGCATTTCTAAAATGAAATAATGTTTTGCATTTCTACAACACCCTGGGGCAATAATTCACTTATAGACTAATGGCCTGTAAAATTCTGCTTGTTGACTGTTAACTGCAAAATTCAAGCAGTGTGTAAGAACATGAAATGCTTCCTGTAGAATACTGGCTTTAGAATCATAGAATGGCCTGGGGTGGAAGGTACCTTAGAGTTAACCTGGTTCCAGCACCCTGCCAACATTTCCACTAGACCAGGTTGCTCAGAGCCCCATCCAACGTGGCCTTGAACACTTCCAGGGATGAGCCATCCTCAGCTTCTCTGGGCAACCTGTTTTGGTACCTCACCACCCTTACAGTAAAAAATTTCTTCCATACATTGTAATCTAAATTCTCCCTCCTTCAGTCTGAGCCCATTATTCCTTGCTCTGTCTTTATAGCCCCTGAGGAAGTTCTCTCTGGCTTCCTTGCAGGCTCCCTTCAGATACTGGAAGGTTACTGTGATGTCTCCACTCAACCTTCTCTAACTCTGGAGGCTGAAGTCAGTTTATTTAGTTATTCATCCTTAGTAGGTCCATGTATGTTACCCATCTTACTTCCTGGTTTTACCCTGACATTAAAAGTAGTATCAGGTACTGCAACTTGCATTCGACACCTCGCCTCACTGCCTACAGCAACCTGTAGACAACATCCCTGAGATAAACCTTGTGAATGTGTGTACTGCTTCAGGACTTGTGTGAACAGAAAAATAGAAGATAATTTTTTTAGCTCTGAAAAATTCACAGTCTTGTTTGCAAAGATAGAAGGTGCATGCACATGTAGGGAATACCTATGAGATTTTAAGTGCATCATGTTCAGACAACTTGCTGCTATAGGAAAAGATAAATACCCTGTCACCTCAATTTGTGTCCACTATTACTGTTATGCATGATGTATATACTCATCAGTTGACCTCCCTCTGTCTGTTATGTTCTTAAAAGTCATAAATGCAGGGAAGTTTCTCCATGGAAGGCGGGAAAAGCACAGCTTATGTTAGGGCAAAATTTTTCATATGTTATTCACTCATTAAAGGATGGAATGTCACTTGAGGATATGAGAAACATAGTGCTGAGTCAGTTTGGAATGAAAGTGCTAACAGACAAATAATGGATTTCCCACACCACCATCATTCTTGTGGGGAATAACATCTCAGGTGCAAGATCAGGGGCCAGCCTGGATACAGAATCTGCAGCTCCTCAAGTTCACAGAAGAATCAAAGCCCAGGAAAATAAAAATTCTGCTTTCAACTGGGCAGAGAAATTTGATCCTTACTTGAACACAACTACATAGTAGGTTAGAGACTGCACACTAGTAATTTGCCTTTCACATGTACTTGTACAGATGTATTTTCTACACAAGTAGTTCCAGAAGTTCTTTAAACAAACGTTGAGTGTAAGTACTTATGTAAGGAGAATCTATCTTAAACACACATACATTTTTTTTCTGATTAAAGAAAAATACCTGGATATATAGCATAACAATGCCACACAGTTTTTAAAAATATTTTTTTAGATTTAGAATTGCAAAGCATGAATCTAAGGCATGGTGTCCTGATGGACATTTTGATTAAGTTAATCACCTTCAAATACCAACACTGTAAACTAAAACTACAAAGACAACTCATCTAGTGAGTTCCAAAAGAACAAAAAAAAATAAAAGAAGAAACCCTCAACCTCCCTCCCTCTAAAACACAAAAAAGAAACTTATTACTAAAACACAGAAACTAAACTGAGAAAGTCTAATTTCCCATATTAAAAATGAAGGAAATAAGGCTTTCTAATAATTGGACTACCAAGTTATTGATTAATTCTATAGCCAGGATCTAGCACATGTGAATATATAACTAAAAACATAGATCTTTTTTTTTCTGGTGGAAAGTTTGCTTTTCTAGGGCATGACTAGCAGGCTAAATGAAATGTAGAAATTCTTTAATTCAAATACTTTGGAACTATCCTTAGTGGTTTTTTGGGTTTTTTTCCACTTTGGAACATATTATGGGAAAAAAAAAAAAAAAAGCTAGTTTAAGAGTTCTCCTTTCTTATTTCCACTACTTCTGCCTGAATAATCCTTTTGACACTTGACCTGTCTACATGCCCATCAAATATCATGAGACTGACCTGATGTTATGGAAATTTTACATGCCAGCCACCATAACAGGATTAGACTCTAGGACCCCGCTGAGTCAGGAAGCCAAGAAGATATTTTTTTAATAAAGTTCACTTTATTAATAGTGCCACAGCTCGACCTGCGTGCCTCCAAAGAGGGAACCTGAACAAAGAAATCCCTGCGTAGTTGCACTGCTACAATCCAAGTTTCCTGCCTAAGGTAATAGTTTGGACCAATAGTTATATTAAGATCTGGGGTCTTACATCTTATTGGTTTGATTTGTTTGTTGTTTCATGGGGGAAGATATATTTTTCTGCAAGATAAAGTGCTTCTCTCTTCTGTTTTGCCCCCTCTTAGGCTGGTTTGAAGGGGTTTGGTGGTTATCTTTTCAGCAACTCCAATGCAGTTGTTATAGTTCATGTATCACAATCTATAGGCTTTGTCTGCTCATGCAAACTACCATTGCTAAGTCTTAATTATATAATGGTCCTCTCCAGAACAGTCCTGCCTTTGTTTTTATTAACATTCGTGTTATTTATTATATGGGAGTAGAACATTTGTAACCTCCAAGATGTAAGCACAGTTGAATACAGCAGCTGTTACAACGTTAAATATAAACAGTATGACAAAGATTATTATAAAAATCAATAACCCATAAAGAATTCATTTTGTCCAGGCTCTTAAATCTGATATCCAGGAGGTGAGCCAAGCCCATACTTCTTGTAAGCCTGTTGAAGTATTATCCAATAGCATTTTATGCATTAATTTTACTTGCTACCACAACTTCCAGATATCAGCAGAAATCCTCCCACTCTGGTCAAAAAACATGCAATGACTGGTATTAATAACTGTACACACTCCCCTTTGTGAGACTGAGAAAGTTTCTACTGACATTCTATTTTTCTGTGAAATTTCAGAGAGTTGTGAAACCTTTTTTTGGAATGTCACAATTGCATCAGCAGTATTATTGCCTAGAGTTTCTATTGCCACTGAAATGTTAACTAAGGCCTTTTCTAATGCGCTCACTCTCAATCAGAGAAAAAATATAAGGAGTGGAATGAGGTTGGACTTTCTACTAATGAATTACTACATTTATTTAGTATGAACAGATGTTGTATGTAAGTATGTCCTATGAACAAATGTTTGTACCATGATCCTGATATCACAGCTAAATTTGAGAACAAAAAATATTAGGAATTGAGGCTCCTAAGACACAAATTCCTGACCAATCTCCTGATAATTTTTTTGTGATCTCTCTTACCACATATCCCAGATCACCCTTTGACCTCAGGTACGGGCCAAGGTGCATGGAAAAGTCCCTAACTATTCCTGTTATTTATATGCCCATTGTTTGGTTACAATCATCAAGGCTGCTCACAGGAGTAGTATTAGTCAAGGAGTATAAGTTGAATGGGGCAGGTGTAATGTTTTACTTGCTGCATATTTGTTCTTCGTTTCTGGGACTGCCACCTCCCACGGTCTTGGTGGAAAGTGATATCTGAACACAACGTAGTCCATGAGATATTATTTGGTACAGGGATCCCTAACAGAGGAGTGCTTGAAGCTGAGTGGCTTGGAAGGAAAGTACATATCCAACACTGAGTTTTGTTAGTAATTTGGACTACGGTTTTTGGTCGGTTGAAATAAGAATTTTCCCTCCTTGTAACAAGGCTGTACAGATTTAGATAGTTTCTCATGTAAAAAAGCATGGCAAAGGTTACCAACTTTACACGTAGGATTTCCATAATTTCCTCAGGCACGTGGAAACCTCACACCCAAGTAGGTCTGAAAAACAATAAAATCTATTTCAGCTTTTAAAATAGTGACCATGGTGGATTCTTCCTGCACTTGTTGGTGTTCATCCATTGAATGATCCTTTGACAACCACTTAACATGCAAGTGATGGATCCAAGCTTCCTGTCCTCTAAATTTTACAGCAAAGTAAGAATTTAATAAGACTGTCTGCAGCCACTCCCACATTCCAATTTAGATTTATGGGAAAACACTTTTAATAAAATTTTATCTCCAGGCTGCAAATCATGTGCCTGTATCTCCAGAGATGTGGGTTAGTACCACTAATCATGATCCCTTTTAATTTTGAAACTTTCCTGTAAGTTTAGGACATAGTGTGACAAATGCTCATCTGCATTCAAGAAGCTGTTTTGGGCTGGGATATAAGTTCCCGGTACAGACAAAGGTCTCCCAAAAAGAACTTCATCAAACAATAGTCCAAGGCAATGTCTTGGGGCATTTCAAATGTCCCATAAGGTTAAATTTCATGCTTTAGACCATTTTAACCCTGTATATCTGCAAATGTTAGCTGTTCTCTCCTTAATAGTGAATTTATCCTTTCTACCCACCCAGATGCTTGAGGGTGATAAGGGTCTGCAATCTTTTTAATTCTTAACCTTTTATAAAGTCAGTTGATTGTTCCTGCTGTGAAATGTGACCTCCTTCTGATTCAGATTCTTGTATTATATATTTAGGAATAATTTCTTTAAGGAGACCTTTTATTACTCTTCTAGTGCCTGCTTTTCTTATTGGGAAAGCATCCACCCATACTGACAACTGGTCTCCTATAACTACTAAACATTTATATCCACATATTGTGGACATAACAGCATTGTCTACATGCAGTCTTCAGAATGGGGAAAAAGGTTGATTTCCATAGGGTTTATATTTCATAATTTCTTACAGGTAGGACAGGCATTAATACTTATTAGTGGCTGCATAGACACTCAGTGCCACTCATACTTGTAACACTTGCTCAGCCACTTCTTCCAGTCCTCCATGAGCTTTACCAGGGAACCACTTGGTCACAGTAAGTTTTTCAGTACGGCAGGTTTTCCCTCCCATTTTCCATATTGTATTTATCTTCTACTCTTTCCCATTTTCTTCAATGTTCTTCTCGTGTCCTTTTTGATTGATATAGTTTATAGTTTTCTTGGATGGTCAACACTGGACCTCAAGTTCTTGCCTAAAGCAATTATCATGATCTTTACCACAAGTTGGCAAGACGCAGGTTTTGCTGCTATATCAACTAAGGTATTCCCTTTCCTAACTACAGAACTCCTTGTATGGGCTGGCCAGTAAACCACAGCAATCTCTTTGAGGCACTGGAAACTGTTTCATCTTTTTTCAGTAAATTGCTGGGAGCTACTGATCTCAAAAGAGTGACTGGACTGGGTCTTACTACTCAGTCCATGTTGAGAAATTCCTCAAACTTTACAAGGATTTTTCGCCTCTCCCATCAGTAATTGGTAGGTGTTACAGTGCCCAGTACATCTGAGCTCTCACAAGACAGACCTCTTCTGTGACAGATACCTGCAGCCTCCATATTGAGACTTAAGTCCATTTTTTGTGGCTACGGCACAAGACAAATGCATTTCTAATCTGTTACTTGTTTGAACCATCTAAATAGTTTACCAGCTGCAAGTGCTGACATTTCCTTAGGGGGTAATTATTCAGGAATTAGTACTTTCAGTATTCATCCAACTTTGCTGTCCACCACCAGTCTGCATTCTGTTAGAGCACATTTTCATCTTTTGCCTCCTTTTAGTTTACATTTAAGTACCTTGGTTTGTATTTCTGTTTCCTTCTTTGTTATCTTCTCAGTTGGCACTACCAACTCAATTTATGACAAGCTGTGAATGTTATTAACATTATATCCCCCTCCCACTTCCACAGCAATAATGATGATGATGTGCAAATGATTCATTCTATCCTACTGAAATAAATAAGTCTTAACTCTGATTTACATAACTTGGAAGAAAGCCCCTGAAGAACACTTGTCAAGTTTTTCCACTTTTATACAGGTACTTGAACTCACAATTTACTTTTTCAGACAGTTCTAATACGCATCACCATTCCAGAATAAGTTGTGTTAAAGCTTAAGGAGATGATCCCTTCACTCTCCCAAATGGATTCATTAAAAAATTCAAACAAAACAGAAACACATTTCTCCTAGATATTCAAATATTGTGCTGATATTTATGGAAGTTTAATTTACAAATCCAAGTGTTTACTGTACATGTGCACATCAATGGTGTTAGATGTTAAGGGCACTTCAACTCCATCAACATAACTTTGAAAATATGGTTTGTAATACCTGCTTTGGACATTTCTGCACTTTGTTCAGGAGATACTGCAGTTTGGTATGTTTGGTTGGGGGGGGTTGTTTTGTTGCTTGTTGTGTCTGGGAAGACACAATAAAGACGCTCTCACACTTGCCAGGTTCAGCAGAAAGGAGGGAATGCATGTTTATTATTGACAATCTCACATTCATATACACATCCCAACTCCACAAGGGATTGGAGAGCATGTCACTTCCTTCTCAATCCCACTGGAGAAGAAAGGAGCTCATCAAAGTTCTCTTATCACAAAAGGAATGAAAAACAGAAAATACCGTTAAGTAAACGTTGGCTATTATTTACATGAACCTGTGTGAAAGAATCTGACTCCAAGGTTAAAAACAGAAGGCTTTAACAAAAACCAGGAAAACAGCTTGTAGAGTTTTTTTCAAGCCAAGTCCATTCTTTATAAGTCTATGACTATTACTTGACAGTAAAATAAAAGGTTTACAGTGGCACACAGAAACCACTGTTTATGCATCAAACATCATGCGAGAAAGGGAGAATTGACCCATGCTTATGTCATTGTGGGATTTATCCACCATAATTTACAGACAAGAAACACCCTAACAACTTAAGAAGAAACAACCTAAGCAGCATCAGCAGCTCCAGCTTTGACATGCTGCCAAATCTCAGGCAAGTCACAGTTTCTGATGCCCAGTTGGACCATGACAGGTTGGGAGTCATCTGCCTGACAGTACCTTAACTCACACCTAGAGATCTGTGGTGCAATCCTACAGGGTTTATAGCCTGGGAAGAGAAACAGGAGATCACGGGCATGACTCACATCCTTTGAGACGAAAACACTGAAAGGGGCTGAGATGAGCCTCCCCTTGAAGGCCTGTTTACTGACCACAACAGGGACCCACCATAGCTCACACACGCTGAGGCATCCTTCATATTTTACAGCCAGAGAGGTCAGAACAAATCCTTCCCTCCACCTTCCCAGAAGTTAAATTGCTGGAAGGAGCTATGACTTAATCTGAGACATGGCAGTGTGACACTGGAACTTCAGCCTCCTTTTCTAGCTTTAAGTCAACTGCCTATCTCTAGATGCCAGACCTCACTGGGATGCAGGTGTGAATTAATTGTTCCAGTTAGCTCACCCAATCTGAAATCAAGACAAATTACTCAGAATTTTCTTGGCTTACCCAGCACAATTAAAGATACAGAGTAGAATTTTTATAATCTGAACACATTGTGTATTTACCACTTGTGGAAAGAAATGTCATGCTACTGCCCTCGCAGGCACCACAATGTGGAAACTGTCCATAATTTTTACCTCTCTGAAAATGACTGCTTTGTCAAAAACATGAGGTAAGAGAGGACAAGAAGTGTATATAGTTTTGTATACACCAAATATTTTAACCATCCTGATAAACAAGAAAGTGATTATTCAATTAATTCAGACATTTAAGTAAATTTTGGAGTAATAAGTGTTTGCCATATCTTGTTGTCCAACAGAAAATTTTACTGAAATATATTTTTATTATTTGAATTCTTGTGTTCTTTTTCTACTTGCACATCATTTTATTCAGACCTTTTGTTTACATCTCACCTTCTCTTTTAGAAGAAAAACAACCCCTAAGTCTCTAGATAACAGAGTAAACAAAAAAAGAAATGGGTTATCTTCCTTTTTTAGCTCATTAAACCCAGACAGATCATATCTTGTTTGGTTTCACCCCTCTCTTGATATTCTTGAGAACTAGATAAAAACTCATTTTGGAATACCAGTCCTGCCTATTACCTATTTTAAATTACATTATCTACTGATGAATTCCCTTCATGCAGGGTTTTTATTTTCCAGACCTCGATTCAGCATAAGCTTCAGATGTTTCAGTTAGTCAAAGCTTCTTGTGGCACCTTCAAGACGTCTGCAGTTCATTATGATAAATTGCACAGACCTTGTACCATAGGTTTATGTCTGTGTCTCCACTGTCACAGACCAGGACCCAGGATAAGCACAAAATTGTCCAGAATGGGGAAGAAACCCAGCAGCCTGCTCCTCTAAAGGCTGTGCAGACAGAACTGCTCATTACTCTCCCCTTAAGTCACTTTGCCCATTTCAAGTTCCATTCATCCCTCTTCCCCTTTCCCCCCTTTACATTGACATCTCCACTAACCCCTTCCTGCTTTATTTTCAATACACAGCCTCCAGAATTCCAGCTGCCCATGTCTCACAATTTCCTCCAAGACATGCCTCTTCTTCCTTGTGCCCTAAAGACCCTGTCCCACCTCCTCCCTGTTCCCAGAACTTATTTTCTTGTTTTTACAAAAAATTGAGTTTTGTCCTATCCTTGAGATGTATCAGCATTGACTGCACTGCCAAGAAGTAATTAGTCAACAGCATCTCTGAGACCAAGGTTGAGATAGTGCCACCTGTCTTTAAATAAACACAATAATATTTGTTCAGAGCAGCAGCACAGAAGAGAGTGTCAGAAGCGCTGTTTTCCGAAAAATGCATGCCTCTGTTACCTGTTGCAAAAATCCACAGACCTATATTCCAAACTCAGTACAGCCCCAAACATTCCAGAATCATCCATGTTTGCTACTGGGGGGTACAGTCAACAAAGGTCTGGGACAGCCAGCAATAAATATCAGGAGTGATTATGTCTTAGCTACTTTAAAATTTTATTCTCTGTGTCTATTCCCCACCCCCCAACATACTCTGGATACAGTCACTGGCAAGCCCAACACAGACAATAGCTTGGAATTAAGAAAGGAAAGGAAGGAGGAAAATAATAAGGCAAGAAACTGTGCTTCTGCAGCATCTGTAGTTAACATAATAGTACTGAAATATTCTATGCATGCACCTCTGTGCAATAATCACTAGATAATCCCTGTTACCATCCACAGGAATCGTGCTTCTGCAGGGCTGAAATCACAGTAACAGGAAGATGAAAATGATTCATTCACACACACACAAAAAAAGTTTATTCTACCCAGAAGGAAAGCAAACCTCTTCTTCCAGTGCATTTACAAATTTATTTTCTGAGAGAAAAAAAAAGAAGTAGCTTTCTTTGTCTTAAGTATAGTATTCCATCTCAGATGATAAACATAATCTACATAACAGACATAAATGGAGAACATAATCCAGATTGTTGCATGTTATATTACCACCCTTATTGAATGTATATGGTCAATAGAAGCACTGTTAATTGTTGTTTTTCTGCTATGAAAGAAAACAAACTACAAGGACAAACTACTGCTGCCAAGAGTAGGTGTTCAGCTCCACTGACTCCAGGCAAGCTGAACCTGCTGATGCCAGCAAGGACTGTGACCCCAAGTCACACTTCCCTCAGAAGAGTGAGGGTGCAGGATACAGGACATGCTGCAGACTTCTATTTCTGTAAAGGCTTTAGCACAATCTGCATGCAGGGTGTGAAATGCGGCAAAATTGTAGCATACTGAAAGGTTGACAATGTCCTTTTGCTAACCTACTTCTTCAAAGCAATATTCTCTCATCAGCTTATCCTTCTTCTGGCCCTCTGCTTGAGGTCTTTGTCCTCTTCCCCTCCTCTCTACTGTGTATTAGAATTGAGCTCTGTAGCTAAGCAGTCTTCTCCAGAAGCCAACTGTACAGGCTAATTTTATATTCTTCTGAAAATCCACTTTCCAGTGAAGTGTGCTTTGAGGTAAATTTGAGGTCCTTTTATGTAGTTTTGCTCCTACAGGTCTTTTACTGTTTCAACCACTTCCTTCTCTACTCAATACTTTATTAGGTTGCTGGCAAGTGTGGAGGCTATTCCTGTTCCTTTAACTCTTTATTCTGGAAATAATAATAAAAAAATCCTACCTTAGAACTGACAGTGGAAAGAAGCAATGATATGTGGGCCTTGGAGCAGGCAACAAGAGAATGTCACCAATCTAAACCCCAAACTATTAAAATGACAGTTACATAAAAAAATCCCACATGCAAGTACTGCTGCTTAAGATGTTGTAATGTGGCTTCAAACATTTAAATTTCCCCCAAGTTAGGTACTTGTATTTAAGGCCTTATTCCAGAATCCTTGCTGATATTATGCAGATGACTGCAGATTTCATTCACGCATGTAAAGAGTTTTACAGAGCTTGGATTGCCCTAATCACAAATTTTAACGTTGTAATTCATTGCTTCTTGAGGAGAGTTGTTCTTCACTGCTGGACCTCTCTTTGAATGTTACTCTGTGTGTGGCTCAAGGGAGAGAGTTTCTCACTTTCCCTTCCTTTTGTCTTTTTCAATTACTACATTTTCCATTTTCTTCCCTTCTTTTGCAGAGGCACAGCTTTTATTCGTTTCTCCTCAGACCTCCACACTCCCCTCTACCAGTTCTCAGATTCCCTACCCAATAGGAAGCTGCACTCTGGTGAAAAGCATCTGTTGATGACAGCCGAGTGCTGTGGGAATGCAGAACTGAGGATGAAGCATTGCAGGTGCCTACCTTAGACTGCACATCTATCCTTGTTAGCTACTGCTTTTTTACCTCCACTACATAAAAGACCAGATCAGCAACAGAGCAAAGAAAGATGTTGCTTTTAAGGGATCACCTGCTGTCTCACCTACAGATATAGCTGCAGGTTTTCAGCAGACACAATGATTCTGCAGCTTTCTTCACCCCTGTCTTTGCCTTTGCCTCCATGAAAAAGCAATGAGCTACACTATAATGACAAAGTACATAGATGCACTTCCCATCTTCCCTTAAGGAGCCTTAGAAAAGGATGCCAGGAGCAGTTCAGATCCACACTGAATCCTCATGTGGCGCCCAGGACAGAACACTACAAAGCAGAAAACCCTCAGAAGCACAGTGCTCCTATATAACCCTAGTACCTTGCCTGAAAAGTCCCTGGAGTCAAAAATGTTCTTTGGCTTGGTACTGTTTCCAGCTTTAGATCCTATGAGCAGAATAAGAAGCAAGCTGCTTCTAAAGAGAGCAGAAACCATGATGCTCAGGGAGTAATGAGGTATACTCACTTCTATTAACCTTGCTAGACATCCTGGTGTTCCCACCTAGAGGCTGGAAAGGATGCAGTGGACTTCAAAACTATTTTATGTTCAATTTGTCAAGGAAAAATTAATTCAGGAAGGATTAGAACTTAGGGGTTTATACCACAAAGTGGCCTTTCCTCCCCTGGGCGACTCCAGTCACTACAGAGTTACCAGTACAAACATGCACTACAGCTGCCTGTGCTGAAACACAAAAGCTGGGCAGCAAGCCCTGCTTTCCCCAATATGACAGTCACTGCAAATGAACTCTGAAAAGAGCTAACACAGGTACATAAAAAAGCTGGAGACTGATAATGAGCAGAGCAGTAGAGTGGGAGAACAAAAAGCCAGTTTCTTGCCTCATCACCTTTCAGAGCACAACCCCAGCCACACAGCTTAAAGACAATCCAGTACAGAACTATGATTATGCCTGCACAACACAGAAACAGCCTTCAAGCCCCACGTGTTTCAGATATACTCCTTTAGAGCAGTGCCCTTGAAAGGCTTGCACAGACTGTTGGGGGTTTTTTTCCCAACTAGATTTTTCAGAGGTTTATAAAATACCTGCTAAACCTTCAGTAAAATTGTCAGACAAGCAGGAAGAGACTTAAATCTCCTAGAATTAGCTGTCAAAGTTAATTGGATAGTTAGAGAAAATGATTTACTTGAAGCATGTTACTTAGGTTCCTCCTTGTCTTGAGCTGATTATCTTCCTTCCTTCACTGTAGAGAAATCTAAGGGAAGCTCGGAACAACTTTGAGCACACATCTATTTTTCAGATATTGGGCTATTTGCCTCAAAAAGTAAATTGTATTATCACATAACTAACAATACTGCAGGTACATTTTAACTCTACTTGCATTACAGGAGAGCTACAAAACCCTGGCTGCTCTTCTCAACCAAACATGCTATATAGACCTGGGAGTTCACCTTTCCTAATGTGATTTGATTTCCTTAAAAGAAAGCTGGAGCTCTGTTTTATACCATAACAGAATCCAGAGATGGGGCAACTGGAAGAGTAGGATTGCATAAAACACCACACATCACACCTGACACTGAGCATGACTCTCCATCTTACTTTACACTGTTTACCAGAGGAAAGCAATGTGGGAAAACCTGTCCACCACTTCTCTTCCAGAATGTAGTAGGTCTGCTGCTGTGCAGAAAATGTGATCATGCTTTCACAGTTATGCAGCATCTGACAAAGATGATTTACAAATGCTTCAATGAAAAAAACAAAAAAACACCAAAAAAAATCCAACCAACCAACCAACCAACCAACCAACCAACCAAAACAATGCACACACACAGACACAAAACACAAAGAAAAACAAAAATCTTTGTTTCATGATTTTTAGTAAGGGATGAAACTAGGAAAAAAAGTCACAAAGCTGATCTTTAGTTTGTGTTCCACAACATTTAATATAGCATAAACTTCAGGTCATAACTGTCTCCTCCTTGACAGTGCTAAACAGGTACTCTTTCTACCATCTGTTCACCTCTTGTCAGAAAACTTAGAGAAGAGTACTTGATGCTTCCACTCTCCCTGTCAAATTTGTTTGGAATTTGCTAGCTCAGTAAAAAGTATCTGAGGACTGATTTGCAGCCAGACCATTTGGTTAGAGACTTCTTTTCTCAAGGAAACCAGGGTGAAAAATTAAAGCTGTTTAGGATGAGAAGAGCATTGTTGATACTTGAAGCTTTAAGGGTGATGATGTTCCAAAGATCGAGAGGCTCCAGTCCATCTGACAAGACTTTTCACCCCGTTAATTCTTTTCGCAGGAAGAGCTACTGTTCAAAATTTATCTTGTTAATACAAGTTCAATACTTCAGATCACTACGTTTAAAAGAAAAGAGACACCATACAGACAAAATAGGAGATTCTAGAAAGTAACTGTAACAGTATTCAATTTATAAAAACCAAGCCTGGTCTTCAGGATTGAAATTCAAACTTTTCCTATTTTATTCTGTGCTAAATCTCTAGTATTTACACAATCTATAATGGAATCATTGCTCCTCTGATATTTCTTACAGCGAAAAAGGGGAAAATTCAGATAATTTCCAAAAGGGGAAATTTCAGGTATATCCTGTGTGTAAACAAGGTTAACAACATCAAATGCAAAACTTCAAGAGTCTAAAAGTAAACCTGAACCAACAAATTTGCATTTTTAAATTCTTGGGGATTTTATTTTACCATGATCTTTGAGGATTTAAACAGAAATATAAATATATATGTGTACATATATAAAGGTTTTTAAGTAGTAATCTTGCATATTGTCAGTAATCCCATTTCAGTCAAGCATCCTTTTGATGAGCAAAGGTCTAGGAGCAGTCCTTATGAGTAAAGGCTGAAGGAGTTAAGCCTTCTCTCCTTGGAGAAGAAAAAGCTGAGGCAGAAGAGAAACCTCACCACAGTGTTTCAGTACTTAAAAGGCAGCTACAAAAAAGGACAGAGGCTTTCTGTTCACAGGGAGCTACATGGACAAACGACAGACAACAAATACAAGATGAGGTTTCACCTCAGAATAGGAAAAACTTTTTTTTACAGACTGAACACTCAGTTGCTGGAATAACCTCCCCTGGCATACGGTAGAGTCTCACCACTGTATGTTTTAAAGATGTGACTGGACAAGGTGCTAGATAATTTAATCGAGGCTCCCTTTCCCACAGAAGTTTGGTCCAGGGGATCTTTTGAAGTCCCTTCCACTCTGAGAAAATCTAGAATCCCAGGTAGTGAATGAAACTATTCCGACTGTTTCTGTGAATGTCAATTCCCCTTAATAACAGAGTTTTGGCTCTCCAACCAGTAAAAGCACAGTTTAGTTTAGTTTAATAGGCTATTTAATGGGCATTTTTATAGCACACCCATACCTGGGTATATGTACACATGCCCACATGTGTGTTGCATAGCTACAGTTAGTACCTGTTTTACTTCACAGCACATGCAACGAAAGGTTACTAATATTTAGCTTCATTCACTACTTCGCCTTGACTAAGCAGGCATAATTCCATTAAAACTCACTGAAAAGATGCAGAATTTCAAAAGCTGTTTCACAGAGTCTGCAGAGTGCAGTTTCTTTGATAAGAGTACAACAGAGAATGGTTTGCAATTCCTATATGGAAACATTTTGTGTATTGTCAGAAACTCATGATGACATTTTCCCAGCTGTGATCTTTATTTCAGCTACATTTCTTAATAAAAAGTGGTTACCTGCTCTTTCTCTAGTATTTTGTGATCACAACTACATGATAATTGCAGAAATTTCTTGCGAGAAGGATGTTTAAAGGAGCAGATAGCAGAACTGCAAAAGAGAGGCAACACAGATACAGAACTACTAAAAATGGAAGCCAAAGGGAGCAGCAGTGAACTGGGTGCTGCCAGGCAGGGCTCCATTATTAGAAAATATCAGTTTTCTTTTAAAAATAGCTCTCTTGCTGCCTTACCCACCCACCCCTCCCTGCTCCCTCCCTACTTCCAGCAGCTCTGGTTGTACGGTTTCCTCTTCTTCTGCATATAAGTTGCCCAAAGCAAACTAATTGTTGCAGCTCACACACATAAAGGGAGAAAGCATAATATTTTTGGATTATCCAGGTTTTCATTGCAGACATTTTCCCCCTTAAGCACTTTTCCAAAATCTCCTTAGCATGCTGGACTTTTTAATGCTATCACACCATTCAATTATGTAGTCTAGTCTGAAGAATGCTTTTATTGCACTTTTTTCTTTTTTTTAAATCCAAAAATCTACTTCTGTAGAAGCTACTCCCACAAACAGTGCTCTGCAACAAATTCTGGAGAAAATATAACTCTATAAGACACTTATGGAAGGACTGCAAGGTCTGTGTTCTCAAGGAGGGCAAAGAAGAAACCCCAAAACCACAGTACCTTGCTTTAAAGTTTATACATGAATAGCAGATACCAAGTATTAGCCCACAAAGACAGCTGTCTACTGGACCAGTATCCAGACATACAGGGTTTCAAACAAAACCATCTTAGAGGGGATTTTCTGACTTTACTATTGCATAAATATTTCTGTTCAGATCCACCTTCTAAATGATTAATTCATTACAACTCCGAACAAGAGAATGAAGAATTGAGTTTCATGCTGCTTGTGTCTGGGATAGATTTAATTTTCATAATAGTATCTAGTAGGGGTCTGTGTTTTGGCTTTGTGCTGAAAAGTGATTTTTATTATTGCTGAGCAGTGCTTACACAGAGTCAAGGCCTTTTCTGCTTCTCGGACTATTCCGCCAGTAAGGGGGCTGGGAGTGCACAAGGATCTGGGAGGAGATACAGCTGGGACAGCTGACCCCAAGTGATCAAAGGGATAATCCATAATATGTGGTGTCATGCTCAGCATATAGAGCTGTGGAAAGATGAACAACGAAGGTGGAACAGTCAGAGTGATGACATTTGTCCTCCCAAGTCACCACTACATGTGACGGAGCCCAGCTTTCCTGGGGATGGTTGAACATCTTCCTGGCCACGGGAAGTAGTGAATGAATTCCTTGTTTTGGTTTGCTTTTATGTGCAGTTTTTGCTTTTCCTATTAAACTCTCTTGATCTCAAAGTTTTCCCACTTTTACCCTCCCAATGCAGGGGGGTAAGCATATGTCTTGGGCAGGACTTGGTTGCCAGATGGGGATAAATTAAAAGAGGTAAAAAGGAAAAACAAACCAGAGTGAACAGAACACAGTCAAAACATTCCTTTGTCAAAATAGTTGATATTTTGCTATAAAAGTATGATGACAATTGAACAGATAAACACACCAGCCAACAAGAGCTCTTGCGGAGTTGGTAAAGGTTATTTGCAAATGGTTCCAATTGTGTAGTGAAGGATCCCTTGACCATACCTCGCATGGCTAAGGTGGGAGCAGAACTGTTCATACCAGAGATAGCTGTTGGCTGATTAAGGTGGGAAACAAGATATAATCAGTCACCCCTGACAGCCTTGGAACTTCACTTACATTAATCATAACCTGAGTGTAACAGTGTCATTGCTACCAGACTTTTGAAAAACTGCAGTGGTTACCAACTCAAATTATGGCCTGGATGAAAATTGACTAATGACTAAAGCCAATCACCTTGAACTCTTCTGACAGCAGTCTTGGGTGAGGCCCTTCAAGCTCTCCTGGATGGCAGGAGGCTGTGCCAGCTTTTTTCTCTGAGTGTAACACTTCTCAGAGTCTCTCAAGTGTGCAATACTTGGAGGAAAATCACCAAAAGCTGATAATGAGGCCTGGGCCAATACCTCCCACTCCTGTAGGCTCAACGCTTTGTCCACTGAGAAATGCAAAGGCATTCAATTTGAGTATTTCACTGAAGTCAAGGAGAATTTTTGACATACATTCATACATTTACATATTAGATATATTTATGTGTGTGTGTATGTGTTAATTGATCCCTATACTCTCTTGGAAGTAGGGTATGAATATTGCTGTTTCAAATCTACAGTGACTTCATTATAATATATCCTATTGAGTCACTTTCTAAACATTTAATTCATCAATTATTAAGTGTTGGTTAAGTCCTTTAGACATAACTGTTGACCAGGTCTGGGACTAAGACTGGGTCCAGCAACATCTAGACTCTTTCAGGAGTTCAGAAAGCAAGGGGTGGTAGGTGTGTCTATTCTGAACCTCAAGACTCAGTGGGAGGGTTTTCCTCATCCTTTGCATCCCCATTCTCCATTCTAAAGTGAATTTGAGCCAATTTTCCTTTGCATGTTTCCTCTATGCAGTAAAAGAAACAGCAAGCCTTGCCATAGACCCTTATCACGCTCTCACAAATTTTATCAAAACCAGATTTTGACAGTACTGTTGATGGTGATTCTTTAAGTGGCCCAAACTACTCATTTGAAACACCCACATCACCTAGACAGAGGTGAAACCTTGCCTGGGAAGTACTCACCAGGAACTTGTACTGTTTTGCTCAGACATTTGATTTTCACCTGAGCAGGAAACTGTTTCACAGATAAAGCATTCACCTACATCTCCAGCCCACCAGCAAACCCCTCCAGCCTCAGGCAAAACCCTTCAAGTGACTAAAGAACACAAATTGGTTACCTCACAAGGTAAGTCTTGCCCTTAGAGGTACAGAGTACTTAAAGAAACCCTAAACTTGCCTTCCACTTTTAATCCACGTTTATTTCACCTGTCACTGATAATCCTGGAGATCATATCACTTTATCCTCTTTTAAATCCTTCCTTAAAACCTATCTCTCCTGCAATACCTACAAATCTCTGCCAGATGGGACTGTTTAGACTAATGGCCATTTGTGACTGGCTTCAGCAAATGCATCTTTCTAAACCTTCTCTCGTTACCTGTGTTTTCCACTCTCAATCCACTCATCTAATTATTTATTGTCAATGTAATATCAAATTCAGATATCTCAACAGTTTCTTTTACAAATACATCTACTCTAATAATGTCATATCTTACAATAACTAGCATCTGGAGGCCCAAAAGGGTGCCTTGGAAAATGAAGGCTAATAAGGAGGCAAAATTACTATTTAGAGCTTCATATAAGAAAAAAAAAAAAGTCTAATTTCAAACTTTTAATGGAATATACACTTATAGTTAATCAAGAACTCAAAAATAAATGAACACAGAACAGCATTATTGTTATGGAGATTTTGGGTGGTAGTTTTTCATTTTTATACTCTCTTTCTTTTTCCTGAAGGGTAAGCAGATAAAACAACGTGAGAGGAGCAGTACTTAATATGAAAAACTAAAACTGACAAGGGCTTCTCTCATAACTTTAAATAAGTCATGCAGAATAGCTTCCACATCATAAAATATTGACTTTCACAAGTCTAAAAACAAATCAGAAAACCCACAATTTTTTCTTGCCTTATCCAGAGTTCAACAAAAGGCAGGAGGAGCTACTCACAGCAGCTTCATGTTAATACTTACATCTTTCTCAAAACTAAAAAAAAGTCTTCAAGGCATTCATAAGTCTTAAACCATTTTTGTAACAATATTTTATTCTAAAAAACCCCTAGAAACAAAAGACCAAAATCAACATAACTTTATAAAAATATTATCATCCTCAGATATGTTCATTCAAGCATAAGCAGCCCTAATCTATGCAGTTCCTCTGGACGATATTCACTACCGTCTTTCTCTTCCCCTCCCTCCTCAGACACACAAACTTCTTTCCTTTACAAGTACTGCTCTCTTTCAGTCACACACCAGGAATCCAGTATTTACTAGTGGCTACTAAAACCCTTCTTACATCCTGCTGGGAGAGCAACAGGTGCCTGGGCTGAACTTTCAGGTGGATCCAGTTGAGCTCATTTGAAAACAGTGCCTGTGCCACAGGGGCTTTTGCCATTGCAGGCTGCAAGTTCTGGCCTCCAAGAATTATTACTTTGTACCAGTATCACTGGAGAGCATTGAAAGTAATGATTTGTGTGTGGAAGAGCAAGAGGACAGATTTACTGTGTTCAAAAACAGCCTCTGTCACAGATATGGAAGAGGGTATGTGTGATGAATCTGCGCTTCCCTGGGCATGCCCAGGCCACTTATTACAGATTAGTGGGTAGATGTGCCTTGTGTTGGATTTCCAGTGCCAGGAGTAGGCTCAGGGCCGGAGACAGACCCGTGAAAAGGACACAGCAAATACCTCCAGGCAGCACACTGGGGCTGAATAGGCAAGGAGGAATTTCTATTCTAGTTTCACCCGCACTGCTGGTCCCAGCTGCAGCACTCATAAATGATTATCTCTTAGAATCAGGAAAGCATTTAGGTTGGAAAATACCTTTAGGATTGTTGAGTACAACGATTAGCACAGTACTGCTGAGGCCACCCCTAGACCACATCCCTCAGTGCAACATCTATATGTCTTTGAAACACACCCAGGAATGGTGCCTCCAGCACTTCCTGTTCCAATGTTTGACCACCCCTTCAGTTTCCTAATACCCAGTTTAAACCTCCAGTGGTGCAACTTGAGGCCATTTCCTCTTGTCCTGTCACTTGTTAACTGGGAGAAGAGAATGACCCCCACCTGGCTGCACCCTTGTCATGATCCGCTGTGAAAGCGGGGGTCGTGATGGTTCAGTTATTGATCTCAGAGTGCAAAAAAACCACAGTGGGGATTTCAGGTTTAATCGGACAATGCAATTTTATTGAGTGCCAAAAACACAGCAGTGCGATAGAGGGGGAGAGGAGAAGAAACAAAGGATAGAGAGAAAAAGAGAGGGATGGGATATTAGCTACCAACAGAAGAAATGGGGT
>VYXC01005155.1:0-52904 GCA_013397175.1 Platysteira castanea | reverse complement strand
TTTTTTTTTTCTGGGAAACCTCATTATTGGCGGAGTTAAAAGCCAAATAAAGGAGTTTTATGAAAATTGAAGGAAATATCTCAGTATTAAGAGTAAAGCTTATATTTCATCTTCCCTGTGGAAATTGTGAGCTTCAGTCCCAAGGGCACTCTATTGATTGTTGCATGAGTATCAATAAGCTCCTCTTCACCCCAAGTACTGTGTGAAGTTTTGGATGCCACTACACAAGAAAGGTATTAAGCTATTAGAGATGGTCCAAAGGAGGGCAACAAAGATGTTGAAGAGACTTGAGGGGCCATATGAGGAGCAGCTGAGGTCACTTGGTCTGTTCAGCCTGGAGCAGAGGAGACTGAGCAGAGACCTCATTGCAGTTACAATTTCCTCACAGAGGGAAGAGGAGGGGCAGGCACTGATCTCTGCTCTGTGGTGACCAGCGCCAGGGCCCAAGGGAATGGCCTGAAGCTGTGTCAGGGGAGGATTAGGCTGGATATCAGGAAAAGGTTCTTCACCCAGGGAATGGCTGGGCAGTGGAACAGGCTCCCCAGGGAAGTGGTGGTCACAGTACCAAGCCTGACAGAGCTCGAGGAGTGTTTGGACAATGCTCTCAGGCACATGGTGGGATTGTTGGGGTATCCTGCACAAAGATGGGAGTTGGACTGATGATCCTTTTTGGTCCCCTCCAGCTCAGAATATTCTATAATTCTATAATTGATGACTTAGTTAAATACGTCAGGAAAACTATCTGATATATTTTTTAAAGTCATTATTTTCCTGTATTGTGAATTCTGTGATTGCTACAGTCCCAGAAGTGGAAGGGTGGGAAAGAATTTAGTAGGGCTTTTACTGTTGTTTACTTTTACCAGAAGAAAAAGGAAGAAATAAATTGTTATTAAAATATTGAAAATTCTCACAGGGCCTTTTCTTTTATCATTCACAACAACTGCAATTTTCAGAACACCCTCTCCTTTTCTTGCAGTTCTTCCTGAGAAATCCTAAGAGCTATTTATCAACTAGGTTGTTTTCATAACAGAAACAGAAAGTTTTAAAAAAACTTCCAGTAGCAGAAACAGTAATATATGCTAATATGTGCTAATTCACATCTTTATACATACAGAGAAAATCTCAGCTGAAGAAATTTAGCAATTTTCCAGTTAAATTTTAAGTATTGCTCATTGTTTATGTTTAAGAAAGAATTCTCCTGATATTTCTTGTCTTTCAATGACTTGATTCCCATATGCATATCTTGCTGTCAAATTTATTTTAAAAATTCAAGTTTTTAACCAGAACCTGGGCACAATTTAAGGCCTTAAAGAATATGAAAGAAAAAAAAAACTATCTAGAAGTGTTACTATTGATTGATTTAGTTTATTTTTAAGGCTTGGCCTGAGGTACATAGGATTTCACAAACTAGTGTTAACTGTGTACCAATAACTTCTTTTTCCCCTTCCTCTCTGAGACAGCTTCTGTACTACTATTCAAATGCTTTCAAAAGGAAAATTTTAATTTAAAATTTCTTAATAGCATTAGAAATCAGAAATATCAATAAAAATGGTTACTTGAAATTCTCAGCTAGTTTCTTCTTTCCCAGATAATTTCATGTCCTAACCTTGGCAATGAGAATAGGTGAATCTTTTCTAATGTATTTTGCAACTAGTTTAAATTTTGTTCCAATTTTTTACCCCATTTACTGAGTCCTCTATAACTGCTCTGGGAAAGCAAATGAGAAATGTTTTCATTAATCTTAGTTTCTAATTACCTTTACAAAAACTAAATTATAGACTCATAAGCATAACACTTCTAGACTCATAAGACTATTTAATTTCTGTTATTCTTATCCTTGCAGGCTGCTGAATACTTTGATTAGCACTTACCTGGATTCTGGCTAATTTTGAACATGGCTACAATGTAATACATTATGAGAAATGTGAAAAGCACAGTTTTCTTTAGTTGCTATGCCACTCAGACCATCTTCTACTGTGAGGGCACTTGATTACAAGTACACTGAATTAATGTGAAATACAATATTATTGCAGAGAAATTGTTTCCAAGTGGAATATTACCCCAGGAGATCTTTAGATTAAAACCTGACAATAAACTTGGAGACAGTTTAATATCTGTAAATTGGACAGGACTGTGTGAGAAAGGGTAAAGGCATGATGACTTATGCACCTGGACAAGATTTAAGATGTACATTTATGCAATGTTACTCTTCATAGACCTACAACTGTGTCACTCTCAAATTTTCAGGAGCTAGCTTTGAGACCTGCAAATTCCACACAAGACAAAAATCAGCTGCACATGAGCTTCCTTCCGCTGCAGAATTCTGGTAGGATCACCAGAATAAGCTCGGATTAGTATTCGACTTTGGGTTTTAAATGCTGTAATACAAATTAAACATCTCCCTTCTCAACATGATGATCCAGATGTTATGTCCAGCTCAGGGAGCCTCTCAGCCATCAGCTGCTAAAAAGTCAGGAGTATTTATCTCTTTGCCCAGTTTATTATTATGCACTGCCTAAAAATCCACTGCCAGCCCCTCGTTCAGACATACTTTTGGCATATCTCAGTTGTAGATCTCACTTTCTAGAAGGAATGTTGTACCCTTAACCTAATTAAAAATTCTAAAACCTCTCAGCTTTTCAACTATGCTTCCACCACCACCCTATGGAAGGCCACAAGCTGCCATGAAAACTTGGCAACCCTTTGTAAAGCCAAAAATAAAATCTAGTTGTACATATTTCGGGAACATGCAGGCATGTCTTTGTAAGCACGTGATATTGCCCAAGGCATGAAAGTCAGGTATGTTTCATGCACTGGAGAGTGAGTTGATACTGTCTTTGTCATGGCATTTTTAATTGATTTTTAGTACCAAGTGGCTCCTTGTAGATCTTCAGAGCAGTAGCATGGCAAAAGGCTGGAATGTACTAAGGTTGTTTCAGTGGTGATTTCATTTGGCTGGCAAATTTAATTTCTATTTCCTTGAATGGTGGATTTGAAATGCAACGTAAATTCAGTCATCTTCATCAAATCCAGCTATGCTGAGAGTGAGATTCATTAGGCATTTCATGTAATACATGCTGTCTTAGGTCTGTTATGTCATTTATCTTCACTTGTGAGCAGACCTCAGAACTCACTTGTGGTAATGTCATTGATGATTTATTAGTCTTCTCACTTGTGAAGATAAATGTCATATCAGACCTCAGTCATCATCCATTCCTTCCACAAAAAAATCCAGATTTAGAACAGAGAGTGAGAAAGAGACTAAGGGAATATTCCCAGGCGGTTTGTGGTTAAGGGATGTCAAGATTTCTGTGGTAGATATTGGACATTTACTTTAATAAATCTTGTTGTTTGAACATTTCTTCTTTGACATAGCCCTTCAGGCAGACGCCACTGAAACATTCAGGTGCTTCCCTTCATGATGCACAGAGGTTTTTTTTTTCTAGGAACGCCAGCAGTGATTGGTAAAAGCCCTTTTAAAAGCTTTACCAGAGGAAATGGCTGGCAGAGAGGTACATTTGTCAGATCCACAGAAGGGCAAAGTCCCCATTTAGAAATGAAGCCTGAATACCACTTACGTGTATCTTTGGTCCAGTTTTATGGGCTTTCATATATCACTCAAAACTCAAAGAAAGAACTGTGCACAAAGTAGAATAAAACAAGACTGAAGACTGAGCACCATCATGGCTCATTTCTAAGCTTCCATGGACACTGTGTTACAAAGGATCACAAATCAGGTAAATCTGATTTTATCTTTTGAATCTTAAAGGCTGGGATCATTCCCTTAATGTACAGGATATAATGCCCAGATGAAGTTAGGCAGTTGTGTGACAGATTGAATTAGGGTTATTACAGATACGCTGCTTGCCTGATGCAGATCTATAGGAAAAGGATACAAATTGTGCCATTGTAATTTAAATCTTTATGAATTACTTTTAACAGCTGAAAAGATTTAGATTATCAGAGCATCTGCTTTGTGGAGTGACTTTCTGATGAAAAAAAACCCCAAATAACAAATAGTCTTCTTGAGTGTGCAGTCTTTCTTCATGATGGTAAAAGGCACTTAGGGTTGGTCCACTTTCCTTGTCCTGGTGAGAACACATCATGAAACTTTCTGAACTCAGAAAGCAGTTTGATTTCTGTGCAGAAACAGCAAAATTGCCTCCAAGAAAAAGGCCAGTTATGTTGACAACTATCACATAGCATCATGACAGCTAAGCTCACCGAGGGCTCTCACAACTCCAACCTGGTTGCTTCCTGTAAGTACCATGGTTCTTAAGACTTTGGTTTTTCTACATTCATTCCTCCTGCAGG
This sequence comes from Platysteira castanea, assembly GCA_013397175.1. NCBI lineage: Eukaryota > Metazoa > Chordata > Aves > Passeriformes > Platysteira > Platysteira castanea. The sequence continues at coordinate 48,590 of VYXC01005155.1, read as the reverse complement.
TGCAGGTCCCAAATTTGGTGAACTCCTGGCCATGCTTTTCTGCTCTTAGATATTTTTCAGAGGGAAAGAAGGCAAAAAAATAAGAGGCTTTTTAGAATCTGTTTGTTACGAAATGGACAAGGAACGGTTTAAATGTATATACTTGTGTGTTTGCATAAATAAATAAACTAATTAATATATTTTTATATATATGTATACGTATACACACAGACACACACATCCACACATATATATAAAGGCACACCATGGCAACATAAAACATATTGAAACACCCATCCTACATGTTGCAGTCATATCTTTCTGGAACTTCTAGAAATCATCCCAAAAGGAACAGTACCTTTACTAGATGGATTTCAGTAAACACTAAACATTTCTAAAAAAATAAGCCAACACACAAATACAAATGCCTTATGCCATATATCTGCCTCAGTGTTAATATGATTTACAGGGTTTTTGAACCATAGTACAAGCTCTTCACAAACTTTTCCTATCAGAGAAATATGTATGAGTTATATTTCTCCATTTAATGCTGCTGGGCCAAAAGAAAGACAAACATGGGGTGAGGATGACTTTTATTTGGAGTACACGAAATCTGCCCAGAGTTATCATGCTGAGCTTTATAAAATACACAGTCCTCATTTCTCATTGTTCCTTTAGAGGAGTTTATGGCTATCTGCCATAGCTCCCCTCAGACACAGGTGTTTACTCCAGGCAACCTGGTATTAGAGAGAGATGTGCTAAACCAGGAGCCAGGAATATCTGTCCATAGAGACTGGCCCAGTTTTTTACAAAGAGAGATGTGTAGATCATGTGGCAGGGTACCCTGGTGAGAAAGATTTGGTGGAAACCCCTAAAACAGGTAGAAGTGGTATGGGAGCTGTTAAAACGGGGCTTGCTTCTGAATCCGTACAGAAATTTTTCACTGTGGCCAGCTGGCCCATCACTATTAAACACATCCTGAGAATGAAGGTGGAATGGAAATGTGTTAGACCAATGCCCGTATTTCACAGACAAACAAAAATCCAAACAAACCCAGGGATAATCACCTAACATAATTTCAGCTTATTTTAGCATAAAATAGCTCTACTTGCAAAAATAAGATTTAATTTTAGATTTGTGGATTTGCCAAATAATATCCGCATGAAAAAATTGCTGCTAGAAGCAAGGCACAGGATTTGGCTTACTTTGGGTGCAGTCCAGAGATTTCTGTTTCACAAACAGCTGATGATCACTCAGCTCACTACAAGCTCAGGAGAGATACACTCTTTATGTTATGTGCAGTATAGAGATTGCTTCAAGAGCAACTATGCCGTGGAACTATGTAATTCCTAAGAAATTGAATGGTACCCTGTTTCTGGAAGTTTAGAAGGACATCTGAACACCTGTTTTACCGATAGTACCCCCGTGGTTCAATTCTGCTATTAACAAATCAGAAATCTGGTCAGTGCTTCAGGGGAGTAAAGCTGAAACACTGACAGAAAAGCATCGTGGGCTATTGCAAGTATCAGCTCAGCCCTCTGATTCTGCCTTACGCTGTTGTGCTCTTTATAAAAATATGTTAGAAGTGGTGCAAAAAAACCACCCTAAACAGAATGCAAACATATGTTCAGATAGAGAATCTCATTTCTTTTTGTCCTCAGACTTTTAGACCTTCCTGAGAGAAGCCTGAAAAAATTCAATGTCCAAATCAAATCTCTCTCCATAATGCTGACATTGAATTAAATCACCCCAGAAGCATAGCACCGATTATGTTATGATTAAAAATTAGTCCTTGTTACAGTGTAGGCCAAGTCAAGTCCCAACACTGCGAGCGTATAACTGATTTTTCAAGCTTATAAGGATTTAGACAATGCTTAAATCACTGCGTATATCTATATATAATTCCAATTTTTTCTAAAATAATTCACATAATTTTATATGACACAAAACTAATTTCAGTGCAGGAGGAAAACTTACATTCATCCTTTAGTCTTTATATTGGTAAAAAAAAATTGCTTGTTTCTTTGATATGATGTGATTCATAACACCTACAACCTCTAAAGGGCCACAATCTACATCAAAATTCCCTTGACATTGCTTAAATATATCCGGGGTGTGCACAGTAGAAGTTAATCTGGGCTGAATATTTTAGTTAACATGCAGGTAAAGAGGAACTGTGTATATTAATACCAGGGAGATTGCCCAGCACCCTGTGTTAGTACTGTGTATTTGCTATTCAGGAAACACAAACAAACAAATAGACTTGTAGAAGAAAACAAACCTCTCTTCCAAGCTTTTCATGCAGTGAGTTTGGCTGAGGAATCAAAACACAGTAGTCTGGAAGTTTCCAGATGAGAGCAGCTTTTTTCCAGGATGAAATTACTAAATACTGCACAGCATGAAAAACCAAGAAAAGAGAAATTATTTCCAGCTTGTGGAAACATTCTTTCAAACAGAATTTTCTCAGCCCACATCCAACCCTGCATGCATAGACACAAGAGAAAGGGAGGGGAGCATCCTCTTGTCCCCTCTTGTTGTTGTTCATTTAGCCAACTCATTAAAAATGTTAATGAAGTACCAATACTGAGATACATCCTCTTGTTTCAGGGAGGAAACAGGAGTTTAACCAATGTCTTGTCTCCAATGCCAGCTAAAAGTCTAATAGAATTCATATATTACGTTACTATCTTGCATGCCATGCTTTGTGATCTGCTTCGGTTTTTTTTCAGAGAAGGTTGGATTTCATCTGACAAAGCAATGCAACCAATGGTAGCAGAATGTATCTGCTCATACCAAACAGTGCAGCATTAGGAATAGCCCCACGCATGGAGTTTTGGTTTCCTGTGGCTGAATGTTTTTATTTTATCTCAGAAAAATGTTTCAGTTTGCATAACTATTCTATGTACTTATTATTTATTTTTTGTGAAGTGGTGAATTCAGCCTGGTTTGTGTATAACTATGTATAATTGTAGATTTGTGTATAAAAGTCAAATTCAAAGCTACTTCAACTACGTAATGTCAGGCATGAATTGCGCCTCTAATGCACATTAAATTATGGATATATTGATAGAAAAAGATGACTATTCAAGACTTTGGTGTCCCTTTTTTTCCCTTCTTCAATAGATTTATCTAGTGGAGTGAAATCCCTAGATTAGATTTTGCTATACATCTTGCGTTATCTATCCCTCAATAATTTAACTTTTCAGATGATGTTTTGGAGATAATCACTGCATTGTGAAAGGAATCTGTATCTTTGCTGACTAGGTAACATGAAGGTATCACTCAGGGTACTACAGCCCATTGAAAAAGTAGCTATTTGATCAGACAGCTGGAATTGCAAAGAGGCTGACACAGAAGAGATAGGCTCTTTTTTTTTCCCCACTGAAGATCTAAGGTAAGTTAGAAGTAGTTCAAATATAGCAAAGGCTTGGAAGTGGCAAAACAAGTTGTTTAAAAATGATTCAGAGAAAGAGCAAGATTGAATTTTAACTTGTGCTGTGAAAGAAGGTTTGTAGTATCTGGTGTATGTATCAGATGAGTGAGGTCAGAGACAGTGTACTGAGAAGGAAGACAGCTGATGGCTAAGCAGAAAATAAATAAATGAGTAATGAAGAAAAGGCTTTTCACTGGGGTAATTCTCAGAATTTGCTCAAGGTACAATTCCTGGCCTGGCTAAAAGAGAATCATAGAGGTGAATGGGTCAGTGTGGGTCTGCTCGTTCCAGCAGGACCAGGTACGTGTACCAGCCTGAAGTGTGTGGGATCACAGCCCCAGAGGGATGCTCCCACAGTGCTGAGTGCAGGCCAGTCTCAGGGTACTGCTTTCCTTTGAGTCTCTGGGGCTGTGTTTACAGCAGTGTGAGTTTAACCACGGGCTCTCCTGCTCCCATATCCTAGGCTGCACCAAAAGGAATTCTAAGAATTTCTGTTTGGGTCACTGATCTGTTAAACATGCTACAGAATGTGTCTCCTTACTTTAGGGGTGTCCTTATACAACTAGGATCTCAGTATAATGAAGTTATTTACCTATACCATTGCTTTAAGGATAAGGATTCTCTCCCTACTGTTAATTTTGATTCCAAGCCATTACTCTCTCCCCATCTAAATTCTGACTGGAATTTTGTTCTTGGCTTGTATGTATCACAGCTGAGTTTTGGTGGGGATCAGTGTAATTCATAAAGCTGGAGTAGCTCAAAGGTTGTAGACAAAAGGCTCCATCTCTGTATTTCAGCTTCACTCCTGTTGGAAGATCACACCAAATTAGTGCTGATTATAGAGTGTAGTCTCCCAGTAAACATTTTAGCAATATGAAACAATCATTCCCAATGGTATTTTAAATCTTGCCCCCAGTTATTTTAAATGTAATCCTCTATAGAGAAGCAATTAATATTCTAAATGTATTTGTCTCCTCTAAATAAGGTTTGGTGTTCCATGGTCTGGTGATCCTCTTGTCTGGAAAGTACAACATTCTGAGATCTGGCAACTTTCCCAGGATTATTCCTGAGAAGCGTGAGGGAAAACTAAGATACTGTAGCACATATGGATCTTTGATGCATCTGTTTTGGTGGCAAGCTACACACATAAAAGTTTTTCTTTGGCTTAGCTTCATTATTTTTGAACATAGCAATTTGACACTGAGGGCTGAGAAACAGTAATATTTAGGGTTGTTTCTTTGTTTGTTTCTTTTTTTCATAAATTAAATGTGTAAACCAGTGACAAAACTATTTTCTCTTTGTTTTCTGTGGTAATTTCAGAAAGTAATTGTTGTTTGTATTTTGCAACGACTTCAGATTAATAGCAAATATGCACCATCAATTTGCATTGAAACCATTGTTAGATAAATAATAATTACTTGGCAAAGTGCTTGCTGAAAATGCAAAGTCAATTAACTTGAACGTTGTTCTACACTCAGCAGTAATTTATAAAGGTTCGGTTGGTGGGTTTTAATGGTATTTGTGTCTTTTCAAGCAGCTATAGCATAGAGCTAACATTAAGTACTTAGAGAACACTTTTAACTCCTGTCATTATTTTCATGTCTTTTAAATGGCAAATATCAGCAATTTGATGACATCCAGTAAGTGAAACTACTGCCACCAAAATACTCTGCTTCTTTTCATCTGCTTATAAATGTATAAAGAGATGCACTTCCTGTTTTAGTAGCACTGGGCCAGATCCTAGTGACCCTTAAAGTAATTTTTTCAGTTAGCAGGACAGTGTTTGTCATGGCCTGAGAATGAGACAGTGCCAATTGATACCAAGAGAATTACCAAGACATACACGTTTAATGGGTTTTTTTTCAGATTTATATTTAGGTCAAGTTGAAAAGTTATTAATTCATAGCACTTTTATAACAAACGTGGTGTCCTTATCCCTCATAATTATGTGTGTCTCACTAAGTTCTAGTTGTTTGGGGGATATTTTGCTTTTTGGGTTTATATCTTCATTTTGTGAGCTCTCCATGGTGAGTAGAGAAAGGAGAAGCAACAGGAACACAAAGAAGCTGGGGAAGAAGCTTCTAGGTTATGAAATCAATTTCTTGCAGCACTATGCTATTCAACCCTTTTAAAAACTTACTCATTTTTCTTATAAGTATTCAAGTTCTTATTGTCTGCATTATTTTCAATGAAAGACCTTTTCCAAATCTGATAGGCAGGAAGGCTCAGAGCCCATTTCTAAATTAAATCTAAATTTATTCATGTTCAGCTTATGTCTATTTGTTCTTGTGCCAATGTACTCCTTTAGCTCAAATGGTTATTTTCTCTCCCTTGTGTTCATTTCCTTGTTGTATCTAAAGACAGCAATCCTATTTCTCCTCATCCTTCACTTTTCTAATCTAGTGGAACAAGTCCTTTTGTTCATTTTTCATGAGGGAAAAAAAAATCTTTTCTGGATCATCCTTTTCTGTACCTTTTCCTCTTCAAATTCACTGATCCGTTTATACACTCACTTTATTGGTGACAGAGCACTTTTTTTCGTGGCTCTTCAGCAGAATGGGGAGAAAGTTCTTTCACACTCTCCCTTATTTCCTACCTCCACTGTCTTCAGGTGCAAGTTTGCCTTTACTTTGCCTGCAAAAACGAGTACCCACAGTTGAAATCTAGAACGATTACATATGAAAAGCTCTCTAAATCATGTTAAAGGGCATAGCAAAAACACCCACTGATTTTTGCTGTTTTAGAAACATTATCTCATTATGTTACTAAACAATTATGGGTATCAGAAGGCACAAGTAGAGACATTTATCCTCCCTTTGATGCATATGCAGAACTGCAATAAGCCCATTAGACTTGGTGAGATTTATGGGTGTTTATAATGGGAGTAACAGGCCCCAGTGGGTGGCAAAGGAAGAGCAGGAGTCTGAACTCAAGATTGGAAGCCAACAGCTTGAGCTCTAATTAATGCTGAGTGAACATTTTGAAAAAAATAATGTATTCAAAAATGCTGTGCTTTTGCCTGTTTTGCACATTATCTTCCACGCTGTCCTAAATATCAAAAATCTATTTTCAGTTTATCTCAGTTTGGAAAAACCCATTTCTTTATAAGAAGAAAATGTTGCCAAAGCCATTTCTGAAATTCTCAGTATTTCTCTGCCTTGCCAGATATATTGAATTCTTTCTAGGCTGGGACATACTCTTTCTTAAAAATATGGGTAAACTGAGTCTTTCCTGTAAGGTGGATGTAGGGAAGAAAAGCAGCTGGAGAATTGAGACTATAAAGAACATAAGAGTGTTTTTGAACCTTGTCTTTCCATCTTTACACAAAAATGAGATTTTTGGCTATGTAGCATGGGAAAACCCTATATTTAATCATACTTGTCTTTTTTTCCACAGATGTTCTGAAAGATATTGATGTGGTACTTGTCCGGCAGAGTTTGATCTCACTCATATCACATTTTCACCAAGTAATTAATTATATATGTGCACGAATGTAACACTATTTTTGTAAGCTCTCATCTGATCCTTTCTTGGCTGATGTGATTGCCTGTAGAGACCCAAATGCATTGCCATATAAATCCTACACCCAATTTTATATGTTTACTGAGAGTGTAAGTTTTAACCCAACATTCACATCTTTTCCATTTTTTATAATCAGTATTTGTGGATGTGATGCAGTACTGTTTGCAAATATTATACTAATATAATTCCAACCTTCTTTTCCATTTTGCAAGGTTGTTGCAATGGGAAGATGCTTGATTTAAGTCCTTTGCCAGAAATGTCAATAATATTTTATATATATTAACTATATTGGTCTCTATTTTGTCTGTTTTTTCCCTATTATAACAATTACTTCTGTTTTGTTGCCAACAGCTGTGCATTTTTCTCTGTTTCACTGCCAGGGTAGTGGCTGAATAGTTGCAGAATTGCTCCCCATGGCTCACTGTCCTCTCTACCTCCCTGGATATGTCACTTTATTTCCTGTACAGCATCTGCCAGTTATACTTAACAGAAAAGAGCCCCTTCCTAAATTCCATCTTGTGACCTTGTGACCTTTTGGCCCTGTTTGCAAAGACTGTGGACATTTTACAGCTCTCTCAGCCTACCTTGCAGAGAGGGAACAGGTCTGCTTTCTCCCACACACAGTTTGCTCCTGTTTCCAGCAGCTGACTCCAATATTGTGTCTGTAATGAAAAATATCTTGCTAATATTTTGCTTAATAATTTTTGAGCTTGCATGCTACCTAGCAACAAGTGAAAATTAGAAAATAATTTAATTTTGGCTCACATTGTGGTTACAAGTTGTCATATCAGCATTTCCGTATTTCTTTTACTTATAGAAGTATTTTAGACCTTACTATCATTTGCTATCCCTTCACGTCAAGGCAGGAAAGTGCAACTGTGACCATTATTTCCCATTTTACTTCAATTCTGCCACTTTAACTTTCTGAAGCTGCTAAATACTATGAAAATAAAATTTCTTCCACCAGGATAAATTAACCAGTACATATGTAGGTACTCCTCAGAGACATGAAGTTATAATATTAGATATCTCTTTATAGCAAGATATATGCAACTCAGAACTATATCTCCTCAGCTGTTTTTCATTCCATCAGGTTCCTGATGGATTTAAACTGGTCATGTTTTTTAACACCTTGTTACAATAATAGATTTCATCTTATCAAAGCCATTGAGCATTATATTAATGCTATCTAGCATGATCTGCAGAATCATAAATATCAGTGATGCCTGCCATATTTATTTCTTCTACAAGAAACTAGGGACCTCATGGTGGATTATGGTTGGACTAACATTTTAAGTTCAATCCCGGCCAAAGGGAAAATATATTCCCCATTTTGTTAGTGTCAAAAAGTGTATGATTTCATTAGTAAACATAAACATACCTAAGGAACTTGTGGAAAAATTGCACCTTAACAAGGCACTTTATGAAGCCTATGTGAACACCACTTCCAAGTGACCCATGGTTTGATCTCTTAAAGTAAAAACTGTTCTCAGAGTGTATGTTCTTTAGCTTGTACCTCAGGGCACATGCCTTGCTTATTTGGTGAGGAAATTATGGAGTTTATATAATAAATTAAAAAATCCTCAAAACTGTATCAAATAGTTACTGATTACAGTCTGGTCTGTGTGGTCAGGTGTATCATCTAGTTTGTTCCTAACCTGAAGTACAGATAATGCATCTATAATATTAAAGTTTTAGCTTTGCATCACAATCTTTTGCTTTAGAAAGAGCAGTCAGTAGGTAACACAGTGGCAAAAGTAACTTGGCCTTTCAGTGGTGCTGATAACAATGGAAGAGAAAGTGAGTTTGATTGCAAAGCTCTGGATTCAATTAATCTCCTGGACACTCCACACCCTCCCAGACACTGACATCCCTTAGCTGGTAGTCAGCCTCTGCTCAGGGGCAGTCCAGAGCTGCATCACTGGCAGTGCTAACACCCAGCTACTTGGTAAAACCTCTCTAGGGCTTGTCTGTGCTTTGATTTAGCTCAGTGATGGTGATCCCTCAAAAATATTTTTCCAGTGTTTCATTTGAGACCTGCCTACTGTGAGAGAGGTGTTCCAGCACCACAGACCACAGCGCTGGTTCTTGCTCTGAACAGGCTTGTCTGATTATCTGATGTAGTCAGTCAATCACCAACCTCTCTAGAGTCATCTTTCCACTTATCTTTGAAATTTTTGTATAACTGGTTCTAAAGTTAAGCGGGAAAGAAAAAAGCCTTGAGCTTGGATGAAGTCAGATATGACACAATTCTTCCTCAGCAGCACATTTATCAAAAAGAGGGTCATTTTTATGTCTGAATGTCTAATTAGTTGGGTGCTAACGATATTTGGCCTCTGAAGATTTAGATGGCATTTTAGAAACCTTTCTGTTCCGCAAAATCTATGCCACGGCAGACAGCTTTACATTCATAAAATGAACATAAGATAGTTGTCTAATTAAAAGAAATTATGAATACCCTAGGTTACAGGAAGTCCCCAGGGTGCTTCATGTACAGTAGAATTCTTAGTGTATGAAGGAGTTCATAAGGAAGTTTCTCCAAATTCTCTAGAGATTCCCATTTGGGAATTGTACTCCAGAGGAAGTCACATCTCTGAAAAAAATGGCACCTTAGGTCTAAGAATATAGAACTGTCCTTGTCAGTCCTTAAATCAATTAAATACAGAAGACATGCTGGAAATCACTTTAAAAAGGCAAACCTTATAATTCTTCTTTCTTTTTTTATTTTAAATCTTCCAATTAGTTATTTGATTTTGTATTTTACCAGACTGAATTTATCTTATTTTCCATCCAAATCTTGTTTGATACTATGAATAAATTTAGGTTAATCTGGAAAATACTGATATCCCACTCCACTGGATATGATGGACATAAAACTAAAATATAAAATTAATGAAAGTGTGCCTTTTATTCAGCACAGTGTGGATGATTGACAAGCTCTGCAGGTTTTCTCCTTGCTAAACTGCAAGAGATGCATTCAGAGAGGCAAACCATGAAAGCCAAGTCTTAAGTTAGTTAGAGGATCATGCGAAAGTGCGAAATCTGTCACAGAAATCTTGTGGCAGTCACAGAGCAGCAGGAGAGAACTGGTTTCCATGGCAGAGATGCCTGTCCATCTCTTAGATTACTGCATTTCTGACCTCTCCAGTCCTGTAATGTGTTCTCCCCAGAGATCCCAGTAGTGTCAAGAGCTTTTAAGGTTAATCATGAAATGGACCAGCTGGGTGATGGACAGTAGTCCCTGACCAGGACGAGAGAAGAAAATCTGGTGCAGCAGCAACATGAAGTGACACAGCTGAACCTTCAGGACCTTGCTTGGTAGAGTGGTACCAACCAGCTCCCAAATGCATTCAGGTTTTAACATCCTGCTGACATTTTTCCTTCTGATATTTCTTTTTTCTCTACTGCTTGTGCTTTGCCCTTATTGAGTTCAGAGAACCACAGAACAGTATCATGAATTATTTAGTTTTGAAAAGACCTCTTAAGATCATCAAGACCACCTATCAGCAGAGTGCTGACAAGACCATTGTTAAACCATGTCCTTTGGTGCCACATCTACCTGTTTTTTAAATGCCTCTAGGAATGGCGACTCCACCTCTTCCCTGGACAGCCTGCTACAATCCTTGACAAACCTTTCGGTGAAGAAATTTTTCCTAATATTCAATCTAAACCTTCTGTGGTGCAACTTGAGGCGATTTCCTCTTTTCCTATCACTTGTTACTTTGGAGAAGAGACCAACATCCACCTTGTTCATGACGTTGTCTCTAACACTGACATTTTTTCAGCAGTGAATAGGAAAGTATCTTCTGTTTAAGGTGAAAAATAGGAAAGTGCAAACCTACGAATATAAATGAATTTTTAAATTCCTAGAAAAGGATCTTATTTTAACCTTCTTTTTCCACTTCAGAATATGTTACAGAATCATATTGTAACTGAACCTCTGATTGAAAGTCAATACTTCATAAAACCAAGGGGCATAAGGTAATAATTAATGTAATTCAGCAGGCAATTGTTGCTGAACTTTTAAACTTTTACAAGGAGAAAAGCTATAATGTAAGAAGCCTGAGAAAAGGAGGGTGCAGCAGAATTACTGGAAATGTTAAGGATACAATTAAAAACTAGTTGACCTAAGGAAAGATGACAGATATAATTAAGCATACATTTTTTTTGGTGTGCATACTGTCAAGAATGCAGTAGGATGGGCTTGAAAAGAATTACTTAATGATACTTTAAAGAATATGTTTCACCTCCCATGGCAAAATTTTGCAGTAGTTTCTGACTGCCCTCCGTCTGACTCCAATTTAATTGTATGTCACTCTCTTTTTCCTACTTGCCTTTGACCTATAGATGCAGCAGGAGGAATCACTTTGCCTTTAATGTGCCAGAAACCTCTCACTTTTGTACTGTATGCATTTTCCAGTGTAGCTACAATCCATAAAGGCCATTGGCGTAAAGTGATAGAAGACGTGAACACAAATCATGGCAAGCAAATGAATGCAAATGATCTCTAATACAGAAATGTTCCATTGTAAATTAATATTAGCTTATCTTTACATTACATTGTAAGAGAGAGAAAAGAAATTAAGGGAAAGGAAGATAGGAAGGGATGTCACTACAGAGTTTTGGCCAGAGGCTTGTAAGTGTCACTGATCGCATTTTAATGTTGCGATTTTTATGCATTCAGAATATTAAAACTTCTATTACATTTTCAATTAAAAACTCACATAGAATACATGTTGTAGTAATAGCATGCTCTCCAAAGAAATTGATGTATGCACATTCTGAGGGAATGGGAATGTTCTAAATTTATAAACTGAGAGGTTTGCTTAGAGAATTAGCTATAGAACATCTTTTACAAACATCGTGGGACATTGCAGGCTCTCATTACATTTTCTGTACTAAATTCCATTTCTCGAATAATCTCTGTCTCCAGGGCAAATATTCATCACCATTTAGGAAGAAAAGGTTCAATGTCAAGTAAACAACCAGCCTCTTCAGAGAGGGAGTGGGGCACACTGAACAATGATCTAGAAAAAGATTAGGTTTGGGCAAAACTTGTATGAAATTCCACCTCTGATGAAATCTCAGCAAATTTCTCACGAGCCCTAATGGAGTATTGAGTACTGTCAGTAAGATACTGAAGTATTTCAGCTGTGCTGCGTTTTCTACTCAGACTGCGTTTTCTAGTTTTTGACAACTAGATTGCCTAATGAACTGAAGAATTTTTTGGGATGATGTTTGACATGAACTATGTTTCTTTATATAGTAAGAGGTCCAGTTGCAGAACTGTGATCCTTTTAAGTTCCTCAGTAGTTTAATGTCTTTCCATTAAGCACTTCCTTTATGAATATCAACAGTTTGTTGTATCCAGCAGACTTACACAGAAGAAATATTTACTGTAAATGGAAAAATTCATTCCATGCATTTAAGCACCATTCTTTCTATAATAGGACAAACCCCAAATTTCCTTAACTTTTATGAAAAAAAGGAAGAATAACTAGTAGCTTGATCATGCCACTACCTTTTTCAGGGGACATCAGTGCTTAGGTACCTGTTTTGCTTAGGTACCTAAATAACTGATAATTATCTGAGGTAACTTAAAATTCCATATGGTTCTGCTGGGTAAGTCTGTGTTTCTCAAAAGACATCTTTAGGCATACATAGCTTCTCGTTTGTGAGAGGATTATAAAGTTTCCAGGATCAATGTTAAGTCCTTCCTCCAGGAGTACCTGTGTCATGTCTTCGTGGCTTTCTAAGTCTACCAGTCTGTGACTGATCTAGGTCTGTATTAGCATGTAAATGGAAAAGATACATGGATTTTAAAAAAAAGATACCTTGTACCACTTGCTCAGTCAGGTTCAGTGGTAGCACTCATAACAGTGTGGTATAAACCTGCAGCACTCTCCAAGGCAGTGTCTGTGAAAGGTGGGGTAACCTGCTGGGGCCTGCTGAACCAAAACCCCAAAGCCCAGAGTGACAGCAAGGCAGATCTATGGATAAAAAGTTCAACACAGATACCTTTCTAAGTGGTATTTCTGCCCTTGAGCAGAGCGTGGTCATGACATAAAATTCATCCACTTAGCAAGCTGAACCTGGAGTAACCAACAATACTGGTACTGTAAAAGGAAATAGTTCATCTAGTAAGTTCACCTAGTAGAGACCAGTGAGCAGGACTCTTATTCCAAGGGGACCAATATTTCACTTGCGTGGGGGAGTTTCCTTTAAGGGAAGGAGCAGCAGCCAAGCAGCGGAGAGGAGATAAGTTAGAGGCTGAAATACCCTGTTTCACATATTTGAGAAAATAGTTACCATTCTTCCTGTGAACTCAGGTTTGAACAGAGGCCCTTCTCTTCTGTGTATTACTCTCATCAGCTCTGCAATCTGACACAAACCATTGAATTCCTGCCAGGTTGGCAACTCTGCTTGCCACTGCCATGACCTCTGTCTTGGGAAGTGCTGCCCAACAAGTGAGAGCTTGGTTCCACAGCTGGGACTTGTGAAATGATTCTAATATCTGTAAATGTGCAACAGCCTTTGAACACTACACTGTTTTCTCAGCGTACTGAGAGGGTGAAAGGGAGAAAGCAGAGAAATACTTGGGTTGGGAGGATGCCATCAGGGAGCAGTGGGAGTGGGGTGCTCTCCAGGGTGATCCAATGTAGGCTGAGCTGAACCCTCCGCCCACAGGGCACAGCCCTGTGTGGGACTGGGGTGGTGACAGTGACAGGCACCAAAACCCCAGACATAGGGAGGGTTTTCTGCCTTGCAGAAACCCAGTATTTCTGGAGGCTCTTTGTCCAGCTGTAGCTGCCTAGGTCTGCCAGCCCCTTCCCTGGCAGCATTCCCAGAGCTGGAGCTCAGACAGGGTGGGCAGCAGGCACTTGGCCATGGAGCACCTGGGGAACCCAGCTCAGGGCAAGAACAGCCCAGAAACCCCTGGGACCTTACACAGCCTGCCCCCAGCAGTGGCAAATATCATAGAATCACAGAATATGCCGAGTTGGAAGGGATGCACAAGCATCACTGGGTCCAACTCCTAGCCCCGCACAGAACAGCCCAACAATCCCACCATGTGTCTGAGAGCATTGTCCAAACATTTCCTGAGCTCTGTCAGGCTTGGGGCTGTGACTTCTGCCCTGAGGAGCCTCTTTCAGTGCCCAACCACCCTTTGGTTGACAAATTTTCTCCTGATATCCAAACCAAACCTCTCCCAATTCAGGTTCATTTCACAGAATCACAGAATCATAGAATAGCCTGAGTTGGAAGGAACACGCAGAGGTCATCGAGTCCAGCTCCTCAAGTCCTGTCACAAGAGTGAGGAAATCTGTACCTGTCCCTCCACTTCCCCTCTAAGGGAATCTTCTTCGTAGAAATTTCCAGCACTGAGCTTTTGTGCCTTCACTTAGGAAAGAACATCACTAATGCGAGAGAGCAAGGAATCTGTGAATGCACTGGATGTTGACTCAGCGTAATGATTTGCCTTCCTGGAAAGTAAAAGGCAAAACTAAAAAGTTTCAATTCCAGGAAGTGTGGCCTTTTGCAATGTTAAAACTCAATTTATTGTGTTAGCAAGTTTTGAAAAGAATATTTTAACCTTCAGTAGTGGAGGAAAGGCATACTTCTGGAACTGTGAGAATCAGAAAAGAAAAAATAGAAATTCAAGTGAGGGTTCTGTGTGGAGGAGAAGAGAATAAGTTAATCAACTTGTGAAAGAGTCAGTCTGTGAGGGAGAACCTATTTATAGAAATTCTGTTAATACAAGCCCATAAGCTTTTAAGAGGAAATCAATGTGATTTATTAATTTCTATTAATTATGTTATTCTGTAGAGATACCTTAGGACACAGTAGATATCAGCAAAAGGTTTCAAATCAGTTAGTGTTACAGAGAGGTTTTATTAGGTCTTGCTACATTTTCCCCAGTTATTGTTTAAAGTATTTGAAATGTAGTTTGGATTAAGAGTACAGACAAGTGCATGCTTTGCCTGAGGCTCCTGTTCTCGCTAATAAGGAACTAAGTTTATAAAGGCAATTATGTGTATATCATGAGGTTGTTTATTATATCCTAATTTTAAGAGTGAATGAAGACTGTAGGCCTTAACTTGACTAGAACCTAGTTATAGCTACAAACTATAGAATTAGTAGGAAATTATTCTGAATTCAATTATGTGAATTTGAAAAAATGTAGAAGTCGGTACACTGCAATATTGAGTTTTGCAGTTTATTAATCTCTAAACTGCAAAACCCAGAAATGTTTGAAGAAAAGGAGTCACAACCAAGCCTGATGCCTCTGACTGGTAACACCCATCCCCAGTTACAACATGGCAATGTACTCACATAAATTTATGTACTCCTCATGAATCACTACATCCTAGATGAGTAAGATAATCATAGGTATCCCAGATTATAATAACACATATAAGTGTATAAGGGGTTGCAAGAAAATATATAAAATATAAAAATGTACTTGAAGGTTGCTACTTTAGCAAAGAGGAAAAAAATTCTGGGTTGGAACAATTCTGGTGACACCATACAAGTAGAGATCAGCCTAACAGAAGTGCAGTTATATTTGAGGGTAGTAACTTATGCAGTCTGTACATTTAAAACCTACTGCTGGAGGAATCTGTGGAAACTATTGCTGACAAGTTAATGTGATTGTTCCTAGTCCTACAAACTGGCAGCTGGACTGAAAAATCCCTCTGGGCTAACCAACAAGAGTGGGTGCAGAGACAGTGGAGGAGAAAGAGACAAACACAGCTTAGAGGACAAGCAGGGAAAACTTAGACTTGTATTCAGCTTCCGTACCACCAAATTTTCTTTTCTACTTCTTTCTGTCTGTTTCTGGAGTTAATTAGTGCAACTGTGACAAAGGGCTTGAATTAAGGAGAATTTACTTCAATTAAACTGTGAAAAGACTTCTCACTTGTGTCTTCACTCTTGCTTTCTTAAGCAGAAGAATAGGCTATAAAGTTAACAACCAGAATAGCCTGTATTCAGTTAGAGCTGGGGCCAGACTTACCATTTATGAAAAATAGGGTCTAAAATGGACATGAAAACCATCAGAAATCTGAGTGAGTTGACTAAAAATAACAACAAAATATTAGTAACCTCTAATTTTTTGTTTGTGTTCCTCTTCATGCTGCTACTTTATCAGCTGAGCCCCCTCTTCCACTGACACTTCAATTACTCCTACTTCTGCACAAAATAACAACATGAGATATGTTAAATGCTTTTAAACTCTCTGGAGTGTAAATAGTAAGTTTGTGTTGTACCTTTACTTTCTTCAGGCCTGTTATCTTTATCAATTGACTCTTCTGCAAAACACAAATAAAGAAGCACTGGCTTCAACCATTTCTTGAGACTGTGTCTGGAGTTTATTAAGGGAGTGGTGCAGATAGCAAAAAACCTGAGCGGTATTTTGTGCTATCCATTTGCCCTGGTACATGCACAGCATTGCTAAGGAAATACTTTCTTGACTATAACAGTGAAAAGCAAAAAAATCTCAATATCTATTCCATTATCTAACTATAATTAGGAAACAAACTTATCAGCTTTTTTTTTTAAACAACAGATGAAAGCAATTTTCTAATATGAGATGAAAAACTGGTCTGATGTAGCGCTCCACTAGATTTTTCTTATTTATAGCATAAAAGTCTTTGCCTTTTTTAATGCTTATATTTCAACCTTTTAAATCTACTTATCTTTGAACA
The DNA here is from genome assembly GCA_013397175.1 of Platysteira castanea. NCBI lineage: Eukaryota > Metazoa > Chordata > Aves > Passeriformes > Platysteira > Platysteira castanea. The sequence continues at coordinate 31,949 of VYXC01005155.1, read as the reverse complement.
ATGGAATTATACAAGTAATTAGGTAAATTCAGATATAATGAAAGTGAATGCAGCTCAGTCATAATGAATAAATCTCTCACTTTGCATTTGATTGTAGTTTGTTTCAGACTGTAAATAAGCTAATTCTGTTTATGTTTTTCTCTCTGAGAGCAAACATATTGAGTCAGATTTTCAAGACAGCTCAAATCTCAGTCTCTCTGTGACCAGATAAAGTTCTTTAGAAAGTAGGCCAAAGCATTATGTGGAAATCTGACAGTCACTCTTAAACCATGGCTGTATTAATCTTTGCAGTATAATGTACACTAACAGACTAGAATTTTTTTTTCTTTTTTTAACGTAACTTAGTTTTTATCATCTTCTCTAGGCCTATACATCTGAGACGCTGTCTCAAACTGCCTATGGAAAGTGACACATGTAAGGTATCTGTAATATCACTTTCTTTCCTGAAATACTAAGTTTCCCCAACGTAGTGTGGAATAAAAATGTAATAGAGGGGCTCTTAGAAGTCAGATGGGAAATGATATGTTGAACGTGTCCTTTGTTTCTGAAATAACACAGTCAGGAGATGTATGCAACACGCCTTAAGCTCTCCTCCAGAGATGACCTTGAGGTTACCTGCTATGATGCCTCTCAGGTTGTTTATTCAGTCATTTATTTGAAATAAACCCCAAATTGTTTATTATTCACCAACAGATGGTTTTGCATCTGCACTGAAAGGTGTAGTAGTCTAAACCACTGGGTGGCACAAAGAAGCCAACATACAAATGAGACTGATTCTACCTTTGCTTTCTGTGATTTATGGAATCAAATACCCCATTTCTCTGACAAATCTGAGTGCCTTTTACTCTTAAAGTACTATGCTAATAAGTACAGTACTGCTATTTGCTCTTATTTTTATATGTAGGTTGTAGTCATGAGATACATGAGTCTGCCTCATGACTGGAAGTGTCAGTGTGCCTGTGCTTTAAGACAATTTTGGAGGAAAGGGGGAGGAAGATGTAGGTAGTGGAATTTTAATGTACCTCTAAGTGATGCCTGCTCACTTTGCTTACTGATTTGTATTACTTTTTTTTTTGTTGTTATTTATTTAACTGATTTAGTCGTATTTACTGCCATAGCAGTTTGTCCCCAGTTCTGTGTTCATTATTCCCCATTCTCCTGTTGCCACAGCAGGTAATTTGCATTGCATTCTGATGGGCTGCTACGAGGTGCTTAAAGACAGCGGCACTTTGCATAGCTTGGTAGCTTCCAAGTACTTCCACAGTATTAATTATATTACCTTAACTTTTTTAATCCCTGAAATGAAGGCATTTATTTTCTCATTTACGGAGTGGAGAACTGAGGCATGACTTATTTAAGCAACCTGTCCAAATCTGACATAAATCCTTATAGGGGACTGGGGATTCATAATGAGATTGTCTTTCACCTCACTGATCTCATTGACTGGTCCAGGCTATGTTTGCTGTCTGATGTTCTCATCAGATTAATTTTCTTATCTTTCCCCTGGTCCCTTTTAATTTCTTTTGTCTGGGTTTCAACATTTCTTTCAAAGGATTGAAAGTATTATTTTTAGAAGAGATTGAAGATATGTCTTTAAGTTTAAAATATCTTGCAATGCTCTGATAATACAATTAGATTGTTGCGCATATAATTTTCATTTTCTGGTTTTTATTTAAATGGAAGAGAGACTAAAAGTATCAGAAAGACATAACCATATAGCTATGTTTTCTATTTTGAAGTTGTTTTAAGGTATGAGAAGCACCTGATTCAGCTAAATAATTTTCTATTTTGCATTAGTTTTTTTGTTGGTTTGTTCGGGTTTGTTTAGTCCCCTGAGGAAGACATCAATTTTCTTTTCTGAGCAGGATGTATATTTGATGAAGTTCTATCTCTTTGTGTTCATTTTGTATTTCAGAAAAACCTTTTTTTCTTGTAAATTCTTATGAGAATCAAGTTAGTGTGGACATCCTTCTCTTATTCTTCATTTTGCACATTTAAAACTGTGTTTATGAAAACATCCAAGCTATCCTAGTTTGCTTACCTGTTTATATCTGGGTATAACAGAGAAATGATCATATACTTGAATTGGAATTCTTTTCATTCAATTCAAGTTATGATATGAAGGAAGGGGGTTAAACTACTGTTTGGCTTGTTTGTTGGCCTTTTCCAGCTGTGGTGTTCTGGGTTTTTCTGTGCCATACACAGTGAGTTTTCTTTAGTTTTTTAATTTCCTGTTACTGAAGCTGTGAATAATTTTCTGTTATTGGTGGTGCCTGGAAGAGAATATTTGAGATGTATTAGAGTTGGACAGTTCACTCTCAGTATGAACACAATGTATACTTCGATCTCAGTCAGTTATTTCGAGAAGGAACCAGAGGACATCACAGACCCTTGCATTTGCATTCATCTTCCTGGCTGATTTCTCACAAATGGTACCAAGTGACAGGAATGCTTTCTGCATTCCTTACAGCTCCTGTACTATGGAATCTCTCTGAGATGCAATTGGTGGGATAACAGGCACCTAGCCCATGTGCTAAAAATAGGAAAGTAAACCATGGTGGACTTTTGTCTTCTGTTTTCCAGCCTGTGCATCTTCTGTGGGACTAACAATTTTTGTTACTGCAAAGGATCTCCAGGAAGAATGTTCTGGAGAAGCAGATTCTACAAGAGTCATCCAGGGTCCTGTAATATGAAGGATCACATATTTAGGCATAGAACATCTTAAAATCATGGGTGGGTTTTGAGAGCTAAACCTTTGTTTAAATCAGAGTGATGGAAAAGTAGAAGGATAACTTACTAAATTATTGATATTAAGATTTAACAATTTAAAAAGTGTTTCTCTTGGCCTGTGTGCTTTAGCAGCAGTTAGTTGCTCTCCCTGGTGATCTATATAATGAAACATCACAACATATTTCCTTCTTGGAGTCCTTTATTTTCCTAACACTAATCTTTCCCAGCTTACCTGTGAGTTTGTTTATACATCCCTCTCAATTACTCATGGGCTTTATTACTTTGAAGATGCAAATGTTGTTTCTGGACTTTAGATGTTCCATGTATCTTTGCAAACCCCAACCCATAGATTATGAAACTGAAGGAGCCCAGTGAAGTGTGTTTGTGAGAGTGAAAAAACAAAGCCTGTTGCATCTGAGGGTTGTAAATTGGTTTAGTTGACTTATTAGAGTACATTATGCTACAGTATCCCTGGAGCAAGTGTCCTTTTAATTATACATATTTTGGCACACAAAATATACGAATTGCTTCCTCTCAAGCACTACATAATAATAGCAAAGAAATTGTGCACGTCTAAGTTACAGCTGAACATTTCTCAGATGATTACAATTCAGTAGAACTCACACGGTAGTGCAGCCATATATCATCTGAGTCATAAAGGAAATTATGAATAGTCAAAAAAAATTATGTTCGTATTACCATGTGCCTTTATCCTAGAAATTTTAGCAATTTGTCAGAAGGTAGGGATTTTTTACCTTGTGGTTAAGGGACCACAAGTTAAAAGAGTTATTCGGGGGTAAAATAGGGTAAAATTGCAGCATTACTTTTTGCCATTGATTTTCCTTAGCACAGCTTCAGCCAAAGCAGTTCATCCTTCTCCTGGGAGTGGGAATATGGTTGGAACTTCTGCAGGTCCAAACCCCTGACTTTGCTTTTCCACCTCTTATTCTATGTATCCTTTGTTTCAGAAATCTAATTTCTTACAGTGCTATGAAGTTTAAGAATCCTGATCTTAGGAACCACTAATTGCAAAATTTATTCTTTCTGTTTAGGTTTCTTTAATTTGGATTGATTTTTGTTTTTTTGGGGGTTGATTTTCAAACTTGTAGTAAGGGTGGCAGTTCCAAGATTATAACACCATACTTCTTTCTTTATTAATTCAGAAGTTTTATTTTTTTTCCAAAACCATAGAATAAACTTCTGGTTTATATTGTTGACTTCTATGACTTTACAACAAGAACATTGTTCTCCAGTAGCAGGCAGTGAAATGTCTCTAGGAAAAACAAAATCTATGTGCCCAAAATACTTAGTCTAGACATNTCCAAACCCCTGACTTTGCTTTTCCACCTCTTATTCTATGTATCCTTTGTTTCAGAAATCTAATTTCTTACAGTGCTATGAAGTTTAAGAATCCTGATCTTAGGAACCACTAATTGCAAAATTTATTCTTTCTGTTTAGGTTTCTTTAATTTGAATTGATTTTTGCTTTTTTTGGGGTTGATTTTCAAACTCGTAGTAAGGGTAGCAGTTTCAAGATTAGAACACCATACTTCTTTCTTTATTAATTCAGAAGTTTTATTTTTTTTCCAAAACCATAGAATAAACTTCTGGTTTATATTGTTGACTTCCATGACTTTACAACAAGAACGTTGTTCTCCAGTAGCAGGCAGTGAAATGTCTCTAGGAAAGAGAAAATCTATTTAGAGACCAATGATATATGTGCCCAAAATACTTAGTCTAGACGTTTTGCCTCAGTTTGAATTTCCTTTTTATCTTTGTTTAGAAGTTCTTAACTGATCCTCAAATATGTGAGTTTAAGATACCGTAGCTCAGCTATCACAGGGAAAAGCTGCTCATTTTACATAATTAAAGCAAACCAGGATCAAAGTGGTTTTATTGATTTACTAATGACGTGCAATTAGCTGGCAAACAGTGAGCTATGCCTTTAGGATCAATATGAGTTACAGAACGAATAAACTTTCCATCACGGCTGCTTACAAGATGTAATAAACACCCAAATCCCAAAGGGTTCCCTGTCTCCCACACACAGGGGCACACACATACACAGATGCACACACAGTTAGGGGCATCCCCACCCCCTTTTCTGGGACTGTAATATAAGTTGGTGGGGGGGTGAATCCTCCTTTTCCCACCCCAGGGCAGCACCATGATCCCAGAAATGTTCATTAGGCCTCGACCCTGATAAACAACACTTGGGGTCAGCTTCCCTTGAGACCATCAGAAACACTGTCTGCTCACAGGAATTTATGCTGTCTAACAAGCTCCTGGGTTTTAACCAAAAGCTTTGGAAACTTGATTTTCTTTCCTGAATAATAACACAAGTGGAACAACATTTTTGTTATCAAAACTTCAAAAAAAGTTACCAATCCAAATTNATCAAGGCTGCTTACAAGATGTAATAAACACCCAAATCCCAAAGGGTTCCCTGTCTCCCACACACAGGGGCACACACATACACAGATGCACACACAGTTAGGGGCATCCCCACCCCCTTTTCTGGGACTGTAATATAAGTTGGTGGGGGGGTGAATCCTCCTTTTCCCACCCCAGGGCAGCACCATGATCCCAGAAATGTTCATTAGGCCTCGACCCTGATAAACAACACTTGGGGTCAGCTTCCCTTGAGACCATCAGAAACACTGTCTGCTCACAGGAATTTATGCTGTCTAACAAGCTCCTGGGTTTTAACCAAAAGCTTTGGAAACTTGATTTTCTTTCCTGAATAATAACACAAGTGGAACAACATTTTTGTTATCAAAACTTCAAAAAAAGTTACCAATCCAAATTGCAGCCATGATGGAAAATTATTATGGTTAAAGCCTTGTAAGCAGTGGTCCTAAGGGAGACTCTTTGAGCCCTCCTGGGATATAGTGGCTGATATCCCCACACTCCACAAGGCTCATCCCTTTGCCTGCTGAGAAGGTGAAAAGCCCTCTAATGTGAGTCTTCCATTTAGCCTAAGGGAGATTTTTCACAACAATATACCTCGTATGTTCCCTTTAGGTCCGTGTGTGTGCAAGTGGGAGTGTGCTATAGCAAATGTGCTGTGAATGCTGCTCTCTGAGATGCTTAAGTACATTATATTCATGAGAAGGTCAGGCCTATAAATGAGTTACTCTTGTGCTTACAGGAAATTCCATAGAATATATTGTTAAATTATTTAATTTAAGCTATTGATTTAGTGTTGTTAAGCTTAAGTGCTGTTCAACTTTTAGGCCTAAACTGTTTGTTAATCCGTGGCTAAGTTTGGGGAGAGGGGGGGAGGGGGTGGTTCCACCTTGTGACTGAAGAGGTGGATGTCTCTTATTTCTTTTTATCCTTACCCTTTTCTATCCTTACTCTTTCCTCACTCCCCCCTCCACTGCAGCCTCCACATAGATAATCTTTGTGTTGATTTTGGGTTTAGATTGATTGATTTTTGATTTTAGTCTGATTTTTCTCTGTGTGCTTTAACCATCTGGTTGAACTTTGCCAGTGATCTTTGTCATGCTTTCACCTTTTTATTAAACTTGCTTTTGANTCCAAACCCCTGACTTTGCTTTTCCACCTCTTATTCTATGTATCCTTTGTTTCAGAAATCTAATTTCTTACAGTGCTATGAAGTTTAAGAATCCTGATCTTAGGAACCACTAATTGCAAAATTTATTCTTTCTGTTTAGGTTTCTTTAATTTGAATTGATTTTTGCTTTTTTTGGGGTTGATTTTCAAACTCGTAGTAAGGGTAGCAGTTTCAAGATTAGAACACCATACTTCTTTCTTTATTAATTCAGAAGTTTTATTTTTTTTCCAAAACCATAGAATAAACTTCTGGTTTATATTGTTGACTTCCATGACTTTACAACAAGAACGTTGTTCTCCAGTAGCAGGCAGTGAAATGTCTCTAGGAAAGAGAAAATCTATTTAGAGACCAATGATATATGTGCCCAAAATACTTAGTCTAGACGTTTTGCCTCAGTTTGAATTTCCTTTTTATCTTTGTTTAGAAGTTCTTAACTGATCCTCAAATATGTGAGTTTAAGATACCGTAGCTCAGCTATCACAGGGAAAAGCTGCTCATTTTACATAATTAAAGCAAACCAGGATCAAAGTGGTTTTATTGATTTACTAATGACGTGCAATTAGCTGGCAAACAGTGAGCTATGCCTTTAGGATCAATATGAGTTACAGAACGAATAAACTTTCCATCAAGGCTGCTTACAAGATGTAATAAACACCCAAATCCCAAAGGGTTCCCTGTCTCCCACACACAGGGGCACACACATACACAGATGCACACACAGTTAGGGGCATCCCCACCCCCTTTTCTGGGACTGTAATATAAGTTGGTGGGGGGGTGAATCCTCCTTTTCCCACCCCAGGGCAGCACCATGATCCCAGAAATGTTCATTAGGCCTCGACCCTGATAAACAACACTTGGGGTCAGCTTCCCTTGAGACCATCAGAAACACTGTCTGCTCACAGGAATTTATGCTGTCTAACAAGCTCCTGGGTTTTAACCAAAAGCTTTGGAAACTTGATTTTCTTTCCTGAATAATAACACAAGTGGAACAACATTTTTGTTATCAAAACTTCAAAAAAAGTTACCAATCCAAATTGCAGCCATGATGGAAAATTATTATGGTTAAAGCCATGTAAGCAGTGGTCCTAATTGAGACTCTTTGAGCTCTCCTGGGATATAGTGGCTGATATCCCCACACTCCACAAGGCTCATCCCTTTGCCTGCTGAGAAGGTGAAAAGCCCTCTAATGTGAGTCTTCCATTTAGCCTAAGGGAGATTTTTCACAACAATATACCTCGTATGTTCCCTTTAGGTCCGTGTGTGTGCAAGTGGGAGTGTGCTATAGCAAATGTGCTGTGAATGCTGCTCTCTGAGATGCTTAAGTACATTATATTCATGAGAAGGTCAGGCCTATAAATGAGTTACTCTTGTGCTTACAGGAAATTCCATAGAATATATTGTTAAATTATTTAATTTAAACTATTGATTCAGTGTTGTTAAGCTAAGTGCTGTTCAACTTTTAGGCCTAAACTGTTTGTTAATCCGTGGCTAAGTTTGGGGAGAGGGGGGGAGGGGGTGGTTCCACCTTGTGACTGAAGAGGTGGATGTCTCTTATTTCTTTTTATCCTTACCCTTTTCTATCCTTACTCTTTCCTCACTCCCCCCTCCACTGCAGCCTCCACATAGATAATCTTTGTGTTGATTTTGGGTTTAGATTGATTGATTTTTGATTTTAGTCTGATTTTTCTCTGTGTGCTTTAACCATCTGGTTGAACTTTGCCAGTGATCTTTGTCATGCTTTCACCTTTTTATTAAACTTGCTTTTGATGATACCTTAGCCGGTGGTTCTTTGACCACCTTAGAACACTCATTCACAACAGTGGGTGATCCAGCTTTGAGTGTATTTGTGCTGTTCTCTAAAACCTGCTACTGCATAAGTCACTGAAAAAGAACCCCAAGAGTCTGCACGTGCACACCTGGGGTGTGGGTACTTTGCTTTTATCGACTTGATGCTTAGCAGCCACATGCCAGTTGAAGTTGTAATCAGCCAATAACTACAATTCCAATTACAAAGCAAAGAACACTTTTAATTTTAGATCTCTAAAGAAAGCAAAAAATACCAAACATGACAACAAAGGAAAAAAAAAAAAAAACAAACCAAAAAGCCACATGAACTGCTGGCACTACTGTCACTAGGGCACCAAGCTGTGTGGATGACTAGTGTAAATTTTGAGAATCTAGCATGGGTGCTGTGTGATTCTTCAGGCTATCAGCAACTATAGGCAGTGATGTGCAAAATTTGATGACAATATCAATGCTGCAAAATTAAAATCAGTTTTGAAGAGAAAACTAACTTCCTCGAAGATGAACTCAGGTTTTGGAGATATGGTTTTAGACTTATGGTGAATGTTACAGGAGTACGGATGTTTGATCAAGAAGGAGAAGGTTCCTGTTAGTTGCAAAATTCTGAAGGGGTTTATAAAAAGATATTTTCACTATCAGTTACTTTGACCTATAGAACACAGAGCTTCTGAAATTTACAGTCCTTCAATCCAGTTTAAAAAATACAGTAACCCAGGATTTTGAGAAACCTGAGGAAATAGGAGCTTGCTTGTGTTTTAGAGGACCGTCAAAAGTATTTTTGTCAACTGCTATTTTATAAAGATTAGCATTTTTAAATTAATTATTATCACTGTCTGAAATAATTTAATACTAATCCTTCTTTTCTTTTGTCTTCCACATTCACTCCTTGATCTGTGTCGATGTCAGATGTTGTATGGGTCTGTTTATGTTATTCAGTTCCTTATGGGCTTATTTTCTATTGTTCTGCCTTTTGGAAGAGAAGTAAAAGAGCTTTTTATCTTTGCGCTTTTTTTTTTCTTTTTNTTTTTTTTTTTTTTAGTATTACAGCTGGGATTTTATGTGGCACAGAACTCTGTGATAACATCTGTGCGTATCAGACCACCATATGGGAGGGAGGGAAACAGCTTAATTTAGTGCAGATGCATGAAGTAAATGAAGACCTGACTATTGCTGGGCTACAAATCATGAACACTATAGAGAATTGTAGGTTGGGGAGGGGTTACAGGGAACCAAAGGGCAAAGATTATCTCAGTGGCATTATACTGTTTCTGCTAGAGGTTTCTTCAGCATTTATCCAAAGCAGTGACTCAGCAAACACATGTCTAGTCAGAAAATCATTAAAGGTTAAATCTTGACCAATATGAAATGAAATGTCATTGACTGAAAATACAGCTGAGGGCTTCCAGGCTTACATTTATTCCAGTGAGACAGAAGATCAGCTTCACTGATTCAGCTAAAGGCACCGTGAGTCCCAAAGTAGTTTCACTGATAACGTATAGCCAGAAGTCTAAATCTTCTCTGGCTTCTTTTTTTAAACTGCCTTTGACCATTACTCCTCTTTAAGTCCTCTCATCTGTTATCGTAATAGGTCAGCTTCATATCTAATATTTCTGACATAAGGGACTTGTCTAAGTATACAGTAACTTTTACACAGAGCTGGCTTGGAGAGGCGGATATGTACAGGATTGGAAGGAAGAAATCAACCACCACTGAGTTTCAGCTAATTTCACATGCTGAAGTGATACAGGTGTTAAGAGAATCTTTGTTTATGGCTGTAACATAGCTGGTGAAGGGTTAGATACATCACTAGAGAAGATAATTACTTCTTACAGAGCTGATGTCATTTAATGGGAAAATGTTGTGCCACTGCCAGTTCATTAGAACAGATATGTCAAAGTCTAAGTAATCTGTCATATAAACGGGTCAGAGAGTGCTTGTGACTGGCCTGGTGGCTGTTCTTGGTCAGGCCAGGGTGCAGAGGAGAAGCTCATATTTGTAGCTTGTACTGCATCTCTAAATACTTATCAAAAGTGGCTGGATGAGAAAGAAAAGGATATGGTTGTGCCAGACAGCTACAATTTTCTAAAAGAGTGTAAAGCACCATATGTCTGAGGTGTGCTGATGTTACTAAAACAATGCCCACCTGCTGTTTCTTTTTCTTTCTTCTGTTTTCAGTGGGACCTTTGCCTGTGTCATTGGCCTTTCAGAGGGGAAATGAATAAGGACTGTGCTTTGGGTGAGTTACTAGTTCTTAAGGGTTTTGTTTGAACCTACAGAAACAGTCATACTTAACAAATCTGGGATGAATTATAAGTACAAGTTTTCAGATTGTGATTGTATGAAGTATAAGGCTCACTGGAGAAAATATATATAAAATTCTTAGATGAGAGATGAAAACCTTCAACTTTTTCCTTCCAAAATTGTACCACACAACTAGAACAGTCAGATACACCCTTTGCTTTCAATTCTATTAAATTTTAAATTATGTCTTGCACATTTGAAAATGTATTTTAAATTGTGTGTGCTCCATAAAGAATTTAAAGTAGATGTCAGCCTTTCAGTAAAAACAAATATAATGCTGTACCTCTTTATCTGGACTGAGTATAAAAAGGACTAGGTCCCACTTCTAGGGAATGTTGATAATAACAATAAGGTTTATTTTCTGGGAAATTAGGGATTCTTCTTAACCTGACTATTCTTCAAGATAATGTTTTGTGTACAACAACAAATTAAGTGTTTTATGACAGGTGTGTAAACACGCAACAGCATGTAACACACTGTAAAGTTCAATTTCTAAGACAACCTTAGAAAACTGTAAATAAAATTCAAGTTCTGTGCTTGTGTAGCTGCACACTCAGAGGTATGTGGGAGCTTTTTATTTTGTTCTATGAACATACCTACTCCTGGAAACACAAAAATAACTGAGTGTACATGCACTGCAGTGTTGGAAGGCTGTTGGTCTGCTAAATCCTAAATTCTTGAGTCCACATTGAGTTTTGGAATGTCAGCTGTAAGCAGTACTGAATGGAAAATACACTCTTGAATAAGTCTTTGGTGTGCATGGGGGAATCAAAGCCTCAAAAAAAACCTACTGAAAACTTTTCAGGAGGAGAGTATGCAGTATGTCAATCAAAAAAAAAAAAGAAGAAAAATGAAATATCATTACCGAAAACAACAGTATTATATATAGAACTTGATTTTTGATAAACTCTTGGTATTGTAATATGACGATCATTGATACTGAAAACAAAAACACCATAAATTTTAAGGTGAATATGTTAAAAAAAAAAAGAGAATTGCTTTGAACCAACTTTCATGCTGTTTTCTGAAATTGGCATGAAGTTTCTAAGTTTACATATGTCATTAATTATATAAAGAAATTTTGAAGAGATTTCTACTCATTTTTATCCTCTTATAATATATTTTGGCACATGGTCTGGAATTTATTTTGAAACAAAACTTAATAGTCATAACATCCTAACGTCAGAATGAAGCAATGACATCCTTTGATTTTGAAAATGCTAGTCAAGAGAATCTGACTGATGAATAATCTTTAAGCTGCACTTTTAATCATAGAAAACTTAGTGAAGTCATGTGAGGTCTGAATGACAGTAGAAAAAGCAAACAACTGGTTTTATTGAGTTGTGATGCTTTGGTCATACAAAGTATTAACCTGGTCTTTTACCTCATAACAAATTGACTTTGTTACTTCTTGTTCAGTGTCTTCGAAGTTATTTTAAGGCTGCTCACTTCAAAGCCCAAAATCTTGTTTCACAACTGGATTACGCAAACATCCCAGACAGCAGACACGGGGAATGGGAGGTGCTGAGAGAATGTGGTGTTAAATGTTCACACTGGTTCATTTTTGCATTTACTGCTCACTGTCCAGCCTAGATGAAAGAGATTTGTGTCTAAATACATTGGCACCATTTCTTATTAAAAACCTCCAAAATTAAAAAAAAAAATAGAAGTTTCTTTCAAAGATTAGCATTATTAGAGGGATTAAAACAAACAAATAAAAAATATTTATTGAAAATTCAATTGAAAACTGTAGATAATGAGGTTTGGTTTATAAACTCTTCATTCAAACTCTCCTAAAAGCCATCTTGTGTAAGTATAAATAGTGGAAGACCACATGGGAAGCTTCTGCAGGTTCTGCGGGCACCACTCATTTCACTACGACTATGAATAGCAAAGCTTGGGGGCAAATATATTTACCTACATAACTTTCCTGCAAGTCTAAATAGATTTATGGTAGAAAAGATTAAAACAAACAACGTGTCCCAGAGCGGAGCGGAGAGAGAGAGACGTAGCAGCAGGGAGATGCAGCAGAAGAAGTGATTTATTTAATTATTTACAGCTCTTTTATAGGATAAGTTTCTCATGGTTTAATTGGTTAATTCCTTAACCACCCAGGGGGTGATTCATCAAATTATATTCACAATATTTTTCTGCTAGGACTATAAACAATTAGCAGGTGTCCACAGTTACCAAAAACTGTACAGATAACTTCCGTGAGAAAAAGAACTTTCTCACAGGATTAGAGAAAAGCAGAAAAGTTCCTGCAAGCAGCAATTTTTGTATACACAGAAAACTGGTGTAGATTTGATTACTTGAAGCCAGAGTCAATGTTTGAAGAAGACTCACAGTCAGAGAGCTCAAGTAATCCTTGCATCTGTACAATCAAAGATTTGCAGTGTCATAGATGCTGGATTCAGACAAATTTGCTGACAACAAAGTGTGCTTCAGGATGCAGCCAGAGTTTTGAAAATTTCAAGTTCATTTCTAGAGTGATTGTGTGTGGGGTTTACAGTGTGCAACATATGTATTATGGAAATGCATTTGGTACTTAAACATAGACACATACATGAACTTCTGAAAAATGCACATATAAAGCACGGTTGTGAATGTGGACTGTGGGACTGATCTACAGCCTCCGTGTTATGTCTCTTACCATGGATCCACCCTGGGATGTTCAAGCCTCCCATGTTGGGTAAGTAGTGGCAGCAGCCCCTTCTCCATCTGAAAACCTGTTTAGCCTTTACACTCCTTGTTGCACACCTGTATTTGTTTGAAAAAATGCCAGAAGAGCTGTCTTGTGCACTTCTTTCACAGCCTTAGTGGGAGGAGGTGGAAATAAGAGGGGTTGGAACTAGATGATCTTTAAGGTCTCTTCTAACCCTAACCATTCTATGAGTTTCTTTCAAAAGATAGAGTATTAGAAGGTTTAAAAGAACAAAAAATATTTAATGATAACTCAGTAGAAAATAATCATTTGTAAATTTCAAATTTAGCAGGGAATAATGAGAAATTTAGATATGTTACTTTGGTTAAACCAGGGAGTACAATGATTTTGATGATTTCACTAGATGCAAAATTAAATTAGTTTTAATAAGCCTGTTGCTGTGGGTTAATCCTGGTAGACACCTCAGTACCACATAGCTGCTCTCTCCCTCCTCCTCCTCCTGCCCAGTGGGACGGGGGCAGAGGAAAGGAAGAGTAAAAGCAAGAAAATTTGTGGGTCATGGTAAAATGGATTGATAAGGAAGGAAAAATAGGAGAACAAAAATAAAAATTATGAAAATGTAATTACCACCATGTAGTGGTTTGAGACAAATTAAGGGAAACACTCTCTAAGGAACATCTCCTCCAAAGAAGGCAGGTTACAGCTGCCCCTCCCCCACCAGGTTTGGGAAGAAATTCCTTGGAGGAAAGTGAAAAAAAAAGTTATTTTTTTAACAAGCAGAGGGTACGCAGGCACGAGAAAAAGAATAACATTAAATAATAAAACCTCTCACTGTGGAGAAGACCTGGTAAAATTCAGTCCTTTGTAGGTGTGGCTCTGCTCTCTCTCCAGAGCTGGGGTTTGGCGTGGGCCCCTCCGGGCTGCAATGTAGGGCTTCCCAGTGTGTTCTGGTGTTGCTGAACAGTCCAGAAGAGAAGAAGAAGAAACCTGAGTCCCAGGGCTCTGTGCTTTAGCTAACAAACAAGAAGCTAGCTAAAAAACAAGAGAATGCCACTCTCTTCCCTGCTGCAGAGAGACCAAGAGCTGAGGAAAAAAAGGGGAAGATGCTTTCCTTGGCTCCACAGCAGCAGAACATAGGGGAGTGTGTGTCCTTGAGCACAAACTACTCTGAAAAGTTGGCCTGGCTTCTCTACCCCCTCTCCTGAGAAACAGTAAAAGACACAGAAAGGCACAGGACTAATGTCTGGCATAGAGCAGACTTAGGGAATACAGCATCATACAGCCCCCCGGAACACACCACCTCCCACAAGTAGGCCTGTGTCCAGACAGTTTCTGAGCAAAAGATGGCTAACCTGCCTAAATCCCTTTATTTTCCCCTCCTATCACTGATCATGACATTTTATCTCTTCAGTTAATTCAAGTCATCTTCCTGGCTGCATCCCCTCCAAGCCTCTTGTGCAATCCCTGATGTTTTCACTGGGAGTGTGGAGTGAGAAACAGGGAGGGGCTTGGTGCTGTGCAAACACATTTCAGCTGCAATATTAGTGTGCTATCAGCACTGTTGGACCACAAATCCAAAACACAGCATCACACCACCTGCTCTGAAGAAAATTAACTCCATCTCAGCCAGACACAATGCAATTCACAGACAATAGTGGCTGTAATCTGCATGTTGTAGTATTGTGGCAAGAATTATTTCAGACTGACCTTTTTCCAGATGTTTCACTAACAGAGTCTTGAAAGCAGATGTAGTTCAGCCAAGTAACTCTGTTGTGAATCATACATTTAAGATTTCTTATAGATACATGAACATATATACATGTTTATAAACAGACACATACATACTACATAGAGCTTTTCATATGCATGGCAATGGAAGAATACCTTGTGCTCTCCCCCTTTTTTTTTTACCTTGGTTAGTATTTTAGGGTTTTGTAGCTGAGGACAAGTTCTGTTCAAACCTCAACTATTGCAAAATACTTTTATCTAAGACAGGAATAGGCTAATCTTTCACTTTGAAAAGTAATTTCAGCTGATCTTTGCCAAATGTCTTTAGAGAAAACACCAAGCAAAAACTGTCTCCAGCAAAGAAGAGGGAGTGATATCATAGAGGCTTTACTAAAAAGCCAAAGATAACTTTATTAAACTCAGTGAAATGCAAATAAACAAAAATTAACAAACTCACAGAAAAGAATTGCAGAATAGTCAGGGTTGGAGGGAACCTTTGGAGATATCCACTCCAACGCCCCTGCCAAGGCAGGGTCACCTTGAGCAGGTGACACAGGAGCATGTCCAGGTAGGTTTGGAATGTCTCCAGAGAGGGAGATTGTATGACCTCTTTTGACAGCCTGTTCCACTGCTCTGCCACCCTCAAACTAAAGAAGTTCTTTCTCATGTTGAAGTGGAATTTCTCGTGTTTCAGTTTACAGCTATTGCTCCTTGCCCTGTCACTGGGCACCACTAAAGAGTCTGGCACCAACCTCTTGGCAACCTCCTTTGAGATATTTGTATGTATTGATGAGATCCCCTCTCAGTCTTCTCCAGACTAAACAAGCCCGGCTCCTGCAGTTTCTGCTTGTAAGAGCAGCTCCAGACCCCTCATCATCTTTGTGGCCTCTGTTGGGCCTCTCCATGTCTTTCTTGAGCTGTGGAACCCAGACATTGTGGACACAGCACTCCAGATGTGGCCTCATCTGGGTGAGTAGAGGGGAAGGGTCACCTCCCTTGACCTGCTGGCCACACTCTTCTTGATGCACCCAGGATACCTCTGCCCTCCTGGCCACAAGGCCAGCTCATGGTCAACTTGTCACCCACCAAGACTCCCAAGTCCTTCATGCCCTTCTCAGCAGAGCTGATCTCTAGCAGGTCAGCCCCAGCCTGTACTTGAGGTTAAACCTCCCTGAGTGCAGGGCCCTGCACGTGCCTTGTTGAACCTTGTTAGGTTTCTCTCTGCCCAAGTGAGCGTTGTGTTCTAATCCTGAAGAACCCATGAGCAGCTGGATGCAAGTGCTCCTGGGGCTGCTGGTAGCACGGTGTACCACAGCTCTGTGAGGGGCGTTGCCAGGGGTGTCTCCTGATCTGGACTCACCCAAGCACTGCCCTCTGACACAAGAGCCATCATTTAAGGGAAGTTGTCAGCTCCGTGGTTACCAGCTTTGCCAAACTGGGTCTGAGGACCTTGCTGTTCCCAGAGCATGTTCCCCTACCAAATGCTGTTAGGATTTCGTCCTTGTCTAAATGTGCTTTAGGGGGAGTGTAGCGTATGTTGTTGATGCTATCCCCGTCAGACCGTGACAGTTACTGTTGCCTGTTCTCTTGGCTTTGATTTCCAATTCCTTTGGTTCAGTGATTTCTGAATTAAATATGTCCAGACGCTGTGTTTCATTTATCGTGGTTGCATGTGTACACAAATAAGTGTTTGTGTTACTGACCTTTACGCATTGTAGGAGTAAGGGAAGCCTTTCAATGTAGTAAAACCAAGGTAAAAACCTCCAAATAACTCAGTATGTTTCTAAAAGTGAAAAGTGTCATAGCAAGTGCTGTTATTCTAGAATATATATGCATATTCTAAAATATGAAAATAAATTCATACTTGCGACAATGTATACAGCAGCTCTCTACATTCCCTGTCACTGCAAGTATTGCCATATATCTGTATTCATTTTTTCTTTTTTTAATAGTCCATTTCTATTTTTCCTGCATCTTATGTAGCTTTCCTTAAAACTAAATATGCGCTGAATCTACAGGGCATTTTACCCCACTACACCAGAAAAGAAAGAGGTAAAGGATATGTATTTGAATAGTTCAGCACTTTCTTTTTATTTTGAATGATGTTTCAGATCCTTAAACACTGTACTGCTGTTAAATTTAGTCTCTTGGAAATGCTGTAGTCTGGTAAAATTCACAGAAGTATGCTATTAACAAAGACTTCATTGATACACTTACCAAAATACACATTAATAAAAATAAGACCTCATTGCAGCTTGAGAAGTATTTTGTGAAAGAGGGGGCACATTGTTACAAGGACTTTATAGCTAATTGGTATGATCACAATGATTTCAAAAGGCTGTTTCACAAAATCATTAAGGCTAGAAATTAATCTTTGAGCTATATTAGCTCAGAGACTTGCACTTTCTTCACACTTTGCAAGCACAACCAACCTGCCATTAAGTTCAAGGTGCCCTCCATGATGCTTCATCAGAAAAGTGAATTCATTTAAGAGTTTTGTTTCAGCAGGCTGTAGCTATAGACAGAGTAGTTACCCTGCCACGACTGATAAAGTCAGTGGTTTCACGACGGATGTGCATCCACAGGAGTCAGAACATTTGCGAGTCACAGTAGGGTTTAAGGTCACCCAGCTGACTTTATTGTTGTTGCAGTGTGCTTATCTCTGACTTAAAACAGTCCTCCTTAAACATGACTAAATTGAATATACATGCCTTAATTATGGCTTTGGAGTTATTGCATCGTACCTAGGGCATATACCAGTCCCTTGAATTCCTCTTCCATATTCGTTCTTTCTTATCTACCTCCTCAGATACATTTTAAGAGCTCGTTCCAGGATCACTGATTTACCTGTCTCTAACCAATGCTACTTTATTCCCTTCTGTATACATTTCCTTAAAGATGCACAGGAGCTGATAGAGATCCTCTTTGCCTGAGAACTACTAGACAGATAGGCAGCAGTAGTGACTGATTCTGTAGATAGAAGCCTCATGCTATCTCCGTTCTGGCAGAAAGTTATCTAGACTTTCCCTGTTGACTTTTCTTTGCTGGTAAACCAGAAATGCCTTTGAAATAAAGATAAGTAAGTCTGTTAAATAAAATAAAGGCAGAACAAGAAGTGGAAGGAGAGAGGTATAATAGAGTCAGAATACTGGGCTACAAAAACCCTGAACAGCTGTAGAAGAGAGGGGCAGTTTAATTGTGTAAATAGACACAGTTGTTGAGATTGTCTATTTTAATTTTAATGAGATGTATTAAAACTCCTTTATTAGTCCTTAACCACTAGCTTTATTTTTTTCCCTGTTGTTAGTGTGAGAATAAAATCCTGTACTTACTTCCCATGTTGGAACTTTCTCCCACCTGAAATGAGTCATCTGATGGTCTGGTGGAAGCTTAGGAGCTAAGGAAGTCCTTTGAGCCACATCTCTTTGTGTCAATAGTTTACAATATTGATGCAAAAATGTATTTCTATTCCCTGTGCTTTCTGTCCTCTTTCCTTTCTGTGTGTTGGTTGTATAATACTTGATCACAAGAGTTTTCTAGGACTTTAGGAGAAGTCTGAATTTTGCCATATGCAACACTCCAGAGCTACTGTTACCACTGATTTTGTGCTTCCGTGCTGGTCTTGCTAGCAAATGTTAACATTTTTTAATGGTTTTTTTTCCCCCCTGAATTCTTCACATCTAAAAATTCCTCTTGGATATCTGTCCAAAGTCCAGCAGGTTTCATAATAAGACTTGACACCATGTAAGTGTCTAACAGGAAGTACTAGATAGCAATAAGGGTGACTTGGTATTTTATTATCAGTTACAAGACCTGAAAACAAGACTGATCTAACTTGTTCTGTTTACCATTCCTTGGAAGACTTTAACAGAACTGTCTGGTCCAGATGGTGTTCAATAAATGGGAAGAATCAAGCCCATATAGGCTGAATCAACCAAAACATGCAACATAAATCTCCCACCCCACTAAATTTATCCCCAGTTTATCCTCATTAGAACAACAACAAACAGACATTCAGTGTGATTGACATGTGACCCTGGGTGCTTGTAATGAATTTATCATGTGTACTGCACAACAAAGCACACAATTTTGTCTTCATGTTTTTCCTCCATTATCTCTTTCAGATAGTATTTGCACCATAAAATTGAGTGATACTGACTGAATATAACCCAAAGTACAGATGTAATTTGGTGTAGTCACTGGATGTGGTGTATCCCCAGGGTAGCTCAGACACAGCAGTGCTGAACCAGTCATGTGACAGACGGTGACTGGTTCAAAAGATCAAAAGGATGGACTTGTGGGCAAGTTTGGAATAAGCTGCTCACCAAGGATCTTGCTTTGCCATGCAGTCAGTTAGCAGAAGGTTTGCCCTTGAAGGGGAAAAAGAAAGCTTGTGCTTTACAGTCCAATTTAAAGCTTTTGTAGGTTTTGCTAGTCTGTCATAAGGTGGATTGACTCCTCTGTTGTTGGGATGTAGGTCACCCACTCTGTGGGGTTCTCTTTAAAGGCCTATCGTGGAATTGGATTGCTGTGGGATGAGCCTTACTCTCAACTGCAAGGTTCAAAAGGAGCCTATTTGACCTCAGTGTCTGTCAGTAGGTTTGTGGGATCAGAAACTCGAATTCAAATATATCCTCGCATAATACCTTTAGCCCAAGAATTATCTTTTTTTGTTCTTCCATTCTTTAAAATGCAACAAAGGCGAAATCAGCAAGAGCACCATTTTTTTTTAACTGTTTGCATATATCTCAACTCATTCTTGATCAATGTGCCTGCTGGATATAAGTTTTTCTTTAGTACGGGTCGTAACATACATGTTTTCTCCAGATACCAGGTTTTACAGCAGAAAATCATGCATGCAAACTCTTCTGGTAGGAAAAAACCAAAACGTAGGACTGGGATGATGATATATTTGTCAGTCATCAAAAATGCATGCTGGCAGAGAAACCACAAAACTTACTAAAAACACTAAGAATATATAAGCTAACTAAAAATCCACAAATTCTGCCTGTGTGCACTCTTAAGAAGCTATTATGTTTTATACAATTTTTATATTTAAAAATATATATAAAAATCTAAAAATATTTTTAAAATTGTTTTTTGTAATGTTTATCTTATAGTTGTTATATTTTTAATGTCTCTGTAGAAATCACCCTTTTTAGGGCAATGTCTCTTATATTTGAGTGTCATTTGTGGTTCTGACATAAACCTTTTGACACAAGACCAGTTATTAATCTGGCTTGCTACTTTTCAGTTACTGGACTTAGTGCCACTAAATGAAACCACTCTGCAATTACAGTTATTATTTATCTGGGTAGTATTATTTTTTTTTCTTGTCAGTATTGAATGTTCATTAAAAATAAAAAAAATGCCCCCAAGTCTAAAGAAACTAACTTAGGTCATCATTGTCTTTTCTTTGAGCTATGTTAAAATCTCTCCTCTGAAAACTTATATGATGCAGATACACCACCTGGATATCCATTTCATTGAATTCTAGATTTTGAAAATATGCAGCTATGAATGAGACAAATTTTTTCTCTGTTTCCATGTACAACCAAGTTTCCTCTGGGAAAAAAAAAATCCTTTATTATGATCTATATATGTCTTCAATCTGAAATTTGAAGCCTTCTGGGAGCAAATGCTGTTCTTCTGCTCCTTTGTTTTAGGTGCCGTTTTTCTAGATATTGAATTTTGGTAGCTTCTGTAAGCCTGTAGTTCTACACAGTGTATAAATAGAAGCACTGGCTGTGTGGATGTAAAAGACACTCATACTACTGAGACAAATGTTAAATTTTCTATCTTTTCATCTGATTCCATAGATCTTTATTTGAACTCCTACATAAGCAAGGACTATTGGAGTAAACCCAGTACATAATACACAGAGAATTACAGTGTTCTATCAATCATAATTTTGTTTCTCGCTAGCACTAATTGCAGCCATTATACTGTAGTGGCATATTCATAATTCCATAACCCAAGAAGGTTAGTGAAAATCCTCAGAAATCTGAGGGGTGCCTCTGGTTTTGCACGACCATTTTGATTTACCATATGGTTTGGCATTTAAAAGGTACTTAACACCCTTCAAATTTAATTTTTCTGTTTTGTACATAAGCATTACAATGGAGACTTAAATTACACAGTTGCATGCTTTTTGTAATGGACCCTCTGCATCATTCTTGCTGTGGTCCAGAAATCCCGGGAATCAGTGGGACTCCCCTGCCTTAGTCAACTGGAGCTGCATGATTTTATGTGGTGTTTCCCAGCATTTGCGAGTGTGTTTGGCAAACAGAAATGCTTTTGCCACATATATTTTAACCTAAAAATGAAGCCCTTTTCCACATGCTTTGATATTTTATGATTGGTGTAAAGATAACAGAGTATGTTATGGATTTTAACATCAATGTATGTTAGTTGCAAACAGGAGTTTTGAGAAGTGAAGTTTGCCTCCATATGTTATATCATGAGTAAAGATAAACTTATTTTTTTAATGGCAATCTGCTTCTGAACAAAATTTTAATTACATTTTCTTTTCTATATTGCTCAAATTCATTCTCTCTTCAAATTTCCATGTGTTGCAGCATGCAATGCTGTAAATTAAGGGCCACTGCTTTAATTTGGGAGGGAAATCCACTCACTTGTTTGAGTAAGGTTCATAATGGGGAATTTTCTATTTCAGAGCATGAAGATTTGTATTCAGTGGGGTTCGAGAGCTTTACAAATAGCTGCTGTGTAGAATTCCCAAGGACAGGACAGACCTTTTGTTCTCCATGGCAATGAAGTGCTGCATCGTGGCCCAAGCCATAGCCAAAAAGAGCAAGTTGGATGAGTATTTCCAGGAAAACATCTACTCTTGACTACCATTTCAGACAGTGCATGATGTACTTCCTTGACAAAGATTGCTCAAATGGGCAAAAATACCTCAAACTGTGCGTCTGGAATATATAAGTAGAAGGGTGCCTGGAAATTAGGCTCCTGCTCACTAAGGCTGTGGTTTCAGTGGCTAATAATTTATTCTAAATTCTTAATTTTTGGAGTATATTCACGAGCAGTAACTTCCTTGGAATAATTTGGGTCACTTTACAACAGCAATATTAACAACCTTTTCTCTAATCATTACAGGGTTCTAGTGTTGAACAACAAATTAACAATAAAGTGCTTTTCAGTCCTATTTTACAGATAAGTATTAATACCTATAAAATTGTTGCTCTCTTTTTAAGTGCCAGATTGTCTGGACAGATGAAGAGAATTCTATGAGAAATTTGGATAACTTACACATCATACCAGTATGACTTTAAATGTATGTGGTTTGTTTTTCTTTTTTTTTTTTTTTTCTTGAAATATAGGCTCCTGTAATCCTATTCTCCTGGGTTATCTCCACATAGCCACAGGATTATGTGTAGACTTAGATTTATAGATAATATAGATAATATTATTAGATAATATTATTCTTGTTTTTTCTTCTGGGATTTGAAGGTTAGGTCAAAACTACTGACAAAATAAACTACTGACATTTCAATTTGAATTATCTTCAACAGCATATTTTTGTCCAGAATAATTTGGCAGAGTATCATGATGGTTGATAGATCTTATTGTAGCAGAAAAAATGGAAAAAGAAGAGACAATCTGAGATCCCTAGCATTAAAATCTTTCCTAATGAAAACTGTGGTTTACACTACAAACCATTATATAACCTGGAATTTTTTAAAGAGAAGTTATATCACATAAGGAGAAAAGTTACATCACTAGTAACCAAGACAATAGCATGAGGTATGGAGTTGGGAATTTTTTTTTTTCAGTTGAAGTTAACTAGTGCTTTTAATTACTTCTGTCATTGGATGGACTTGGTATATTCAGGGTTTGCATTGTAAACCCGTAAAAATCAGATTTATGGCCATATGCTTTTCTATCTGATCTCACAAAGTGATATTCTTCCAACTTGCTTATATGAACTCCTCTTTTTTCACAATACATGCTAAAATTACTGGTAACTTTGACTTGAAATACTTCAGGGAGTTTGTTGTCCTGATTGATTAAATTATTTTGTCATCTTACTTCACCTGAGGAAATTCCTACAACTGGATATTGTACGGTTGTTCTTTGCATTTTTTCCCCCCAACCCTTCAAAACCAGGGGGATGACACATGGAATTTTCTGAGCATTCAGAAACTTCTCAGTTATGTCTGCAACTTGAACAAATAGAATTGCTGTGACAGGAACAGATGCTTTCTGCTTTCCTGCCTTGAACAGTCTCCACCATAGCAGCTAATTTGGTCCCAGCGTCCTCAGTTTTGTTTGAGGCTTACGTGGTAACTTTTTTGAGAATATTCAACACAGTACCTAAGCAGAGGTAACTTAGATCCACTGAGCTGCCAAACAGGGAAGAAATTTCAGTAGTTTGCTTTATGATGGAAAGAGAAAACTGTTCCTGAGGTCATGTGATTTAACTTCGGGGAACAATTTTATATCTTACCCAGTCTTGCTCTCAGCATAACTACAGTTTTCTCTCTAAGATAACTTGACTATTTTATAAATATCATTACATGAGCATGATAAGGGAAAGCTTTTTTTTTTTTTTGGTGGCTATATTTTTATTGAAATTATGTGGGAGGTACAGATCATTTTAATGCATAGACTTGTTACATATTTACTGTGTGGTCAACAGTATGTGGGGGAGATATTTTGTCTTATTTGCTTTTTACCCGAATGAGCTGCTGTTGTCAAAAGGTGTAATTTCTACAGAATTTTGAACAGTTTAAGAGATGCAATCACTAGTCTTTCAATTTTTAACAAAATTGATTGAAACATAATTATTTAGGTTTTATTCCTTCTTTTCAAAGTGCTTTCATGTATCCCACACAAACTTACTCTAATTTTGGGGATAATAGGGCCTAGCAACATTCTCTGATAGGCTACTGAAGCCATTTTTAATAGGAAAATGAACTTTATAGGCTGTCTGTTCTAGATTGGTATAACTGAAACGAATAAACAAAAGTTTCTTAATATTTCTGACAGACAGCCATAGGTCATAAACTACTAGAATCTAAATAACTTCATTTATTTTGAATAATAATTTTTTTAAAAGAGATGCCATGACAACAGCTTCTTAAAAATATGATCATGTTTTGGCCTTCTTTTGCTTTATCCTATTAGTGTGAAACAAATTTAAACACTGTTAAATATTTTAATTTTGATGGTCAAAGGCTGCTTAAGGCAACTATAATCCACTTCCAAATAGACAATTTTTAGTATGTGCTCAATGAGCAACTGAGTATCATTTTAAAAGTCCATAGGGCAAAAAGCAGAAAGATGGAGTTGTCTGATTCTGCCTCCTGAAGTATCAGATGCATTTTATGAAAGAATCATGTGACAAAGGAAGGAGGGGACATAGCAAGCAATCAGTTTTATGTTACTGATAACCACAGGAAAATAGAATTGAGTTTTGGAGAATAGTAAGCTGGTTCTAATAACATTTGTTTCATTACAAGTATATGTCAGAACTCTAACCCGTGTTGTACTTGTGTAGTTAAATAGCTCAGCTTGGACGTGGATCTTCAACTCTGCTGTGGTTCCAAATGCTGTGCGCAGAAATCCTCTTTATGATTTCTGTAATAAAATGTTTTAAAATTTAATAAACCCAGACATTTCCACTGCAGCTTTTGAATCCAAATACCATTGCAAATATCCAGCTATGGATAGCTTTTGTATTAATTTTTGAGCTTATTCAGGTAGGTGTTGAAAGCACCAGGGGTAAGTTACTGAGTGCTGGATGAGTAACAAGCTGAAGACATGAATGTCATGCTTCTCACATACTACAGACAATGCATTCAGAGCTGTGTGGAACTCTGATCTAAGCTATGGCCACTGATAAATGGAAAATCTTCTGGTAGGCAAGGTAACACAGAGCACTTTGCTTGCTGAACAGGCCGGCAGCTCACAAACAAGTGTTCTATGGGGAAAATAATTCAATTCATAAAATCATCCCTGGCTTAGGAATGGAAATAAAAGACGAAAACAAAGAAGTGATGAAAGATAGAATTTGGAAGGATTGACAGGAGGTTGGGTGGCTTTTGTAACACCCACAAGCATTGATGGTACTTGTACATTAGTCTTTTGTTTTATTCATAGCCCTATTAATTTTTAAAGAACAGTTAATATATTTCATTTATAACAATGAAACGTGCTGTCATTTTTACACTGAATATGTTTCCAGTATCTTTTTTGGCTTTAACCTTGATCTGCATGTTCCCCATATGTGATAAACTTGAAACTTATGAAATCATTGTCTAAGGTAGCTGAAAAGTGCCCAAGAGTTTTTGAATCACCTTTGCTCATAAGAAATGCTGTTTGTGTACACCAGCAGAAAAATTTCAAGGAAGGTGTAGAAAGAGAAGGATAAAGAAGGAAACTTGACATAAAAGACCAAAACAGTGCAGACAAAGGCTGTTGAAGAATCTGACAGGAGAATAAAACAGATGAAACCCTTGAGAGTTCCCCACACACAATTTGGAATACTGGGGCGCATAGAGACAATCTTTCATATTTTCTATGGTTTTATTTTGCCACACAGAATTTAGATGTTTCTTGACTCTCTTAAGGTTGCTTCCTTGACTCTGATTTTTTTCCTATTTTGAATATCCTCATACAAACTAAATATCAGGCTGTATTTCTCAGAAAGAAAACTCCATAGTTCATTCAACTGGCCTTTCATTTGATCATTTACTTCAGACATGATTATTAATATCTCTTTCCCATGGACATTTTCAATAGGGCAAACATCACCAGTTACCTTAAGGAAACCACAAGAATGGAATTTGAATGAATGTTGTCATCCTGTAGAGAGAGTTTAACTGAGTAGTTTATAGTCTTCTTCAAAGTATATTTCTTAGATATTGTTCCAAACTGGTATCAAAAGAGCCAGTGGTGTTATGATACTACAGATATCAACTTGTGCTGCAAGGCTTGAGCACATTCTGCCAGCAAATTTAGACCAGCTGTAATTAGCTGTAGGGTAGAACTGAAATCTGAGAGCTAGCATGAGTTAAGAAAGCTAGGGCTAACAAAGAGTTCTGCTTCCTTGTGTGATGTGAAGTTATTGGGAATTGGGAACTGTTATTGTGTGTTGAAACAAGATAGACATCATTGCTTCACACACAGCATCTTGCCTTGGGCTGTGTGGCAATGTCTTTGTGTTTAGTTTTCCTGATATGGATAGCTTCTAGTCCAGGAAACGATAAAGACATGCTAATCCTGAAAGGCTAGTGTCACCTGAAATGAAATGTGGAGACTGCAGAATTTGTGGTCCAAGAACAGATCCAAGTTATCCTCTCAGAGGGAGTTCACATCAGGTAAAGTTCACTAGGATAACAAATAAATATTTAGTTGCTTATTAAATTTACCTTCACCCTGTTCAGTTGTATACATCTCTTACTCTTCAGCTATTTTGTCCGCTTTAAACTCTAATGATGTACTGGAAAATAGTTTGTTTGATTTTGTATAAATATCCATGCAACCAGTGACAAAAAAGGCTTTTATTTACTTTTACTTGAAGGGATAAATAGAATGGGTGGCTGGCAGAATCAGCATCTAATATCAAGGAGTTTAGACTTTTAAGAGTGAACTCCCAAGGGAATTAACAGAAGAAAAGAATGGGACATTTCTAGGAGATTTTAGTCCCAGGAGGGCACTGAATGTTTAGCTCTTGTTGTAGTGAGGCCAAGGTAAGGCACTAAAGGAACAAAGATCTCATTTTGCTTGATTGACAGCTCTGAAGATAGAGATGGGAGATGGCTGCAACTTGACCTTGGGAAAGAAGCTTAGGAAGTGCATAAAGATGACAGGGTAGAAAATAGTGCTGCATTCAGAACTGCTGACCCACTATGCAATTTCAGTTCCTTCCTATATTTATATACTTCAGGATTTGTTTCCCCCTGGAGAACTGGACATGAAATGAGTTTTGTTTTCCCTGCTTGGCTAACTGTTTTGTAGGCATATTGGGATGGGGGAAAAAAACCCCCATTTTAAACATACATATGTGTGTGTATAAGACTCCAGGCACCTGCAGCTTTATTTTATAAAGCATCTTTCTTGGCCTTCTGTTTAATTAGGAATAGTAGAGGTCAAAATTAGAAGTCACATAAGTACCTTCCCTCTTCTTTATTACTCTGCAGTGTTCCTCAAGAGTCCAGTGCAAAGAAAACCAAAAACAAAACAAATAAAAAAATAATAAATCAAAACAACTTCAAAACAAATATCATCCAAAAAATTTCCTCAAAGAATTTATAACAACTCCCTTATTCTGACTATGGCTGAGGATGGAGCTTTCTAGTAGGAAGAATATTTTAGAGGAAAATAGTAGAAGAAGCTGTACAATGAGGAAGAAAATTCCTAGTTTAATGAAATTTCTGCTGTGTAAGTATTTTAATAACATTTTACAGTTGGTTTACTTACTGAAAAACTGAACACAGGAGTAGGGAACAAAATTAATTAGAATAAAGTACTGCTTACTTTTAAAATTTTGACAAAATTTGTTCCAAAAAAAAAAAAAAAGAACATCTATAAGGAATTTTTTTTCCCTTGCAAGGAAAGAAAAAGAAAGAACTGCCTTTGGTAAAAGACACCGCATCTACACTTTCTCTAGTTTGGCATAAGGGTGACCATCCAGAGTGGGAGAACTCTACATCTGACTTCTTCCTAAGGGCACCTTCCAATACCCAACTCACAGTCTTCAGTTTCACTTTATGCTCTGAAATTATTTTTTGCTTAGCTAGTCTTGAAACTTTTCCATTTTGTATACATAAATCTGCTTTAATTAGCTTCCCTTCTCAGTCAATAGAATCACCACATTTCATATATAATTATGACCTCTAAGCTCTGCCTCAAACCTCTTTAAAAACCAGCCATACTCCAGAGGAGCTGGGTGAAACCACCCACTTGCTGGGTGGTTGCACAGCAGTGCTGACTTGTTATTTGCATTTGGCTGTCATTCAGTAGGTTATGTTTTGAGGAACCTGAACTCTTGCAACCTCATGAATCAGATAGATAAGTGTTTGAGGTGGATACACTCATTCACACGAGCTTCTTCTGCATTCAGCTCAGTGGGAACATCACGCCTCGGAGTTTGCTCTTTGGGATAAATAGATTAGCTGGTTGGCAGCCAAGAGCTGTGACCTTGTGTCGTACGTACAACCAAGATTTTTTTCTGATGAAATCTAGGTATTAACCCTGAAATGCTGTATTTGGTATTTGAATTATTTCTCATGTCTCAGATACTAGATATCACCGTTCAAAGGATTTATGTTCTATTTGGTAATCTGCTCTTGCTGGTACATTAAATAGCTAAAGCTAGGAATCTAATTCTTACCTAAGCACTGAGAAGGTGGCCTTTTTACAGGGCTGTAGAGTGCATACACCTTCTGCTAAAGTCAGTAGGGAACTGTTAGTGTTCAACACCTAAAGTTGTGTCCGTCTGCTTGATTCCTAGAAGACGCCTTTAGACACGTACCATTGCACAAACATAGCTTGAGATAACATGGTTGTTGGTGTTGCTGGGATTGTAAAATGAGACTGTAAAAATGAAATATCCTGGCTTAAGTTTCCTTTACTGGTATTGATTAAAGTTTTGTTTTTTTTTTTTTTTTTCCCCAGAGGTTCAGTGAATTCTAACCATTCTGTTGTTGATTTCTCTGAAGGCAGGTATTTCCTTGCACTCAGCCATCTAGTTTGGACATCATATATTAGCCTCTGCCTTTCACAATAAACTGGATACTTGGGTTTGTAGCTCTATGAGCGTTCATACATACTGTATAATATTTAGAAAGAATTACTGATTTTTCTTTCTTCTCTTAGACCAATCTCTTATTCTGCATGACAGCTGGCAATTCAGGTAGCCTTTAAAAGTAAGTAAAAATTTTCTTCTAACAAATTTGGTGGTTTTTTTTTTAATCTAAATTTAATATATAAAGAGGAGAGATATTTTAAAATATTGCTGTTCTGAAAGTTGTTTTGGTGTTGTCTCAAAACAATAAACCACAATAACCATTTTCTAGGAATAAGAGCTTGCTCTGGACTGGTAGTGCTGAGATCTGAAAGAACCAAGTCAGAAAACTGTTTCTAGTTTTCTCCTTCTTACCTTGTAGCAAAGTGGTGCTTAAGTAATGCAGTTTGTCACCTTCCTCCTTATTTCTGCTTGACCTTATTCTAACTGCTGAGCTGAGTATCAGTTACAGAAACATGTATTTGGGGTTATCTATGATGACAAATATGAAATTAGGAGCAGAGAAATACCTCCACAGTTTGAGCTAAAAAGAAAACTATAGCAAAATTAAACTATTATATGATATGTGATGCATAATCAGAATGGTGTAAATTTCACTTTTTGTGTTTCAGAGAGCTGTTCTTAGTAAATGTGAACAGTCAAGCCAATATTTTACAACCTGTTGTACATAACTTGGAAACGGTATTAGACAATTTTAAGAAATTCTAATTTCAGGTTGTATTTAAAGAGAAAGAAGGGCAGCAGGCTGGAATCTAGGCACAGCAATTTGTGCTGGTTTCATTTGACTTGTAGGGTTCCTGAGTGATTTCTTTGAATGTGTCTGCCAAAACCTAACCACTAGGGTGCAGGTATGCAGCACAAACCGCAGTGGGGAGTGCGTGCAAATGTGTCTCACCACTTCAAAAGGTGCTCTTTTCCTCAGATGCAACTAAGGAATTTGTCAAACTAAGGTTTGACAATATTCACACTCCGCAGATATTTATTAGTTCTCAGAAACCAAAAGCTTCAAGCTTCCATTCTTTAAGTTAATTTTTGGAAAGCTTTCTCTTGTATTCTGTACTTATTAACAAATTTCTAGAGTCCTCTTATTAATGTAATAATACAGAAAAGCTTTTAAAGCATCCCTGCTTAAAGCAAAGGCATGAAAAGCCAAGTGCATTGAATGTGACCTCGTAGTTAAAACTGTTGTGTGACAATTCTGGTGTTACCAGGTCATGCTTGAGGCAAGGCTGTTGTGTGTAACAGCATGAATCGACAGTGGAGAATGGCTTCAAACTGAAACAGGGTAGGTTTAGATTAGATATTAGGAAGAAATTCTTTACTGTGAGGGTGGCAAGGATCTGGCACAGGTTTCCTAGAGAAGCTGTGGATGCCCCATCCCTGGAAGTGTTCAAGACCAGGTTGGATGGTGTTCTGATCAACCTGGGATAGTGGAAGGTGTCCCTGCCCATGGCAGGGGGGTTGGCATGAGATGATCTTTAAGGTCCCTTCCAACCCAGGCCATTCCAGGATTCTATAAAGGAAGAGGATGCTGTTTCAGCTTTACTATAAAAGCTGCGCTGAGGATCTGTAAAATGGTCAACTCGCAAAACTCACACCTACAGCCACAATTTTGCTCTGAATCACTGTTTCATACTTACAACTTCTACTTTTTTCTCATTAACACTAAAACAAAAGAACTTTCTATACTGCAGTATTTTTAAGATGAGGACATTTTTATTTCTTGATGAAGAACCATTATGAGTGCTGCAGAACATTAAATTAGGTGGCCATTTTGTGCATTGACAAGCTCACAGACAGGAAACACATCTTTGCCATTTGTAATTTTATTAGAGGTAATAAACACTGTCACTGATGTCCAGCACTACTTTCTTCCTTGCAGAAAGGAAGGCAACATTTCTAGTATAAATTGTGCAATTGGTCTGCACTCTGGATGTGAAAAAAATGTCTGGCCTTGAGATAAGAATACATGCTTTCCTCAAATATTAATCCTTTCTATCAGATTAATATTCTCTTTTGCAGTAAATTTTACAAGCTGTTCCATCTTCTTTTTCATCCTGCAACACATCAGTTTCTACTTTAATGCATTCTTATTCCTTCTTCCTAAAACAGTTTTCATTTTTACAGACCACATTTGCTGCAGTGCTCTTTTCAGCTCCAGCTCACGCACAATGAACCCAAAAAGAGCCTGCCTGCTGTTCCATAGACAGCCTACCTTCATTGGACCTCTGGGTGCCGTGCAATCCTGCATTTTCTCCTCACATGCTTTCTGTGAGGCTTTCTGCCACTTTGACTTCTTGTCTTTTTAACGACAGACAGTATGTGAAGCAAGAAAAATAAGAATTTTATAACTTTCCAAGGCCTGGTAACTCTGCACTTCTGCTGGCTAAAGAAATATGCTAAAAAACCAAGACATCCCTTTACATCCATTTCACCCCTTTCAGTCTCACTAATTCGGATTTCTAAGTTTTCTTTCAGCATGTTTGCTATTTGCTGTTTGTTCCTTGAGCAGTCACCTTAGAAAGCATAGCTTTCAATTTCCTTTTGTGTGTCTACAAAAGGATCAGTCACCCAAAGGTTTTCCTTTCAGTGGTAATATCTGGAGGTTTTTGTTTGTCTGTGGGGATTCTTTTTCGTTGGTTGGTTGGTTTTGTGGGGGGGTTTTAATCTTCTTCTTCTTCCGGTCTTCTTCTGATCAGCAGGTTGAAGGAAGTGATACTCGCCCTCTGCTCTTGTGAGAAACTGTGGTTATGCATTTTTCCCCGAATGGTTTGTTCTGTTTTCCCCCCCTTTTAAGTGTGAGGTATAAACGCGTTGCAACAAGAAACCACCTGGATANACTGCTTTTCACATGGGTTTGATCTTGGTGACTGTGTTTTTTTCCAAGGTGTTTGTATTTGAAAAATATCCGCTAGGTTAAGAAGTCTGGCCTTGGCAGTGTAATACTCTCCTTTTTTTTGCTGAGATTACTGTTCTATCATATCCATATATTAGAAAATTATTTCATTACGCATATTTCAACTGTCAGCTATTACCCAGCTGAAATTTTCTCCTAAAAAACCAGGCAAACAACATAAGCAATGTATCTGCTGGTACCAAGGGAAAGATGTTTTGGTACCAAAATGAGACGAGAACCTGTTTATGCCCATGTAATTGCTCAANCTGAATGAGAGTAGATTTAGATTAGATATTAGGAAGAAATTCTTTACAGTGAGGGTGAGGAGATATTGGAACGTGGTACCCAGAGAAGCTGTGGATGCCCGATCCCTGAAAGTGTTCAAGGCCAGGTTGGATGGAACTCTGAGCAACCTGGTCTGGTGGAGGGTGTCCCTGACCACAACCAGGGAGTTGGAACAAAATGAACTTTA
>VYXC01005154.1:213621-303692 GCA_013397175.1 Platysteira castanea | reverse complement strand
TATATATAAATATATAAGTTATTTATTTTTAACTTGATATCTTTATCAATTTTTAACATACTTGGGTAGGTGCTGTAGGACTTGCCATGACTGTAGAATTTCCTGGGATGAAACATGGTCAGTAGTCCCTTCTGGTATGGAAACAGCATCATCCTTTCTGCCTTGTTACTGTTAACAACCGTGTTGCAAGAGTGCATGAACTTCCTCAGATCAGCAATAGATATGAGTGTTAAAATATTAAACGTGGGAGGGAGATTTACACTTTGAGAAAACTGGGAGAGGATGGTGCTTTTTATATGCAGATAATGAGCCAGAAGTTGGGATGACTTATTTGAATTCTTCTTTGGGGCTGACGTAAGTGGTGTATAACTAATATGCAATTTATACTGTGTAAGACTAGCATTCTACGGTTGTCAGCAGATAGTGCTGAAGCAATAGAACCTTTCTACAGCACAAGTTAGCAGCACCAAGAAACCAAAAGTATGAAAAAGTCTTATTTTTTCCAGAACCTTTTTAAAATTATCACTTACTATTTCAAGATTTTCTTAATTTCTTCATTTATAACTCAAGAGGAAAAAAATATATAGTTGACACCTTCAATCCAATAAATACTAATCCTTTTGGTAACTTAAAATGTAAATGCCTCCAGATTTGTAACTTATACCATAGCTATTTATTAGCCTTCTATTAAAAATTTCTCTAATACATGAACCACACATTCCCTAAGGACACTAAACCTTTAAACTATTTTAATTTCAGAACATATTTTTTGCTAATGGTGTTGCTCTAAGTGAAAACAAAGTTTAGTTTACACACTTTCATCAGGAATACATACACCTCAAACACATTCTCTGTATCATACAGATTTATGTTATTCCAAATATTTTTGTGTCACTACCACAACTGAAGTTTTTTTATATTGCTCTATTATATGGCCACAAAGACTGCATTACAAGAAATATTCCTTAGTTTCTACTGGTGTGTTTGAAATTATCAGGTTTTTTTGAAGCAACTGTAGCTTTCATGTCAGAAAGTCTGGTCCTTTAGTTTTGATCCCTTTAGCAAATATCGGTAAATCTGTGTCACAAAAGGATAAAATACTCAGCTGTTGATATGATCCACGGGCTGACTTTAAATGGTAGAACATCACAGCAGTACCTTAAGTGTCAAACATAATGAGTCTGACACACACTGGCAAGCAGTTCCATCTCATGGTAACATCTTGTGGAGTCAAGGAGAAGGGAGTCCTGCCCTTTATTGATTGCCATGTCCTCAAATATGTGCTATAGTGAACTTGGTATTTCCCCCTTCTCCTCTTGTTTTTATTAAACGCCAAACACTGTTGTTGGTATATGATAGATGACAAAAAGCAAGGAATTGTTTAATCTTCACTTTTAAAAATATAACTGTGTAAGTATTCTTTTAAATAATATTTTACTTCTATTTGAGAAAAAAAAGTTTTATAAGTATTTGTTGTCTCTGAAGGAAAGTAAAAGAGCCAGAAGAAATGCTGCAAGAGAATATTGTTCCCCATCAATATCTATCTGATCACTTGCCAATTGCTGTCTCAGGGAAATAGGCTTGACTTGGGGAAAATTAATGCAACTTATTAGTAATAAAAAATAGTGAGAAGCAATCCCAAATTTTAAAATACCACCTTTCTTCCCCCCTTTCCCAGGCTTAATTTATGTCTTGTAACCCCACTCCTGAATGGTGCGGGGGAATGGGGAATGGGAGTTGCGGCCAGACCATAATTGCTTGGATCTGCCACTCCTTCTTCCTCACACATTCCCCTTGTCCCGTCATGGGCTGCAGTCCCTTGGGAGATAACCTCCTAATCCAGTGTGGTGTCCTCCATAGGTTGCTGTGCCTGTGACTGGTGATTATCTTAAGCAGGAAAACGCAATGCCAGTGCTACAGGCAAGATGCATAAGCTGACCCAGAGAGATTTTCTTTTACAGGAACAAACCCCTAAGCATAGATCCTCTTAATGCAATCCAACATCTTTAAAACTGGAGCTGTTTGGCAAGCCTCATCTCTCTCCATCAATTATGTTTCCTTCCTTTTTCCTGTTGGCCTTCGACACTGATATTTTTTCATATTTTTGTTGAAAGACAACAAAGTCCAATGTAAAAAAACCTGATTTTCTGGTTCTGTCCTTTAAGTAATTATTTATTAGCAATTGGTAATGTCAATTTTTGTCTCTTACTTAACTCTAGCAGATAGAATTTAGATGAGGTTCCAAATTCAACTAATTCTTCTTAATACTGATAGAAATAGAACATACTAGTGATTACTTTAAAATGCATTTGTATATACATATTTATTATTCTTCCCTTCACACTCATTTGTTACATATCACATTCATTTGTTACATTTTCAATTTTAATAGTTAGTTAGAGAGACTTTAATAACTATGTGGCTTTAGGATTTTTATTTTAGTAGTTATTTATCTATTTATATTGAGTTACATTCATTCAGTTGCAGCACTTATGCTATAATTGGATTCATTTAGTAATGGATTTTCATAAACTGGATTATTGTTTTGGCAGTGCTTTCCCAGCTATTTTCTGTTTCATTTTGAATGGGAAACACAGAAAGCTGGCCAATAGAGATGTTGCATGTGCCCAGTGGAATGTTTTGTTTTCAGGTCATTTAATGGGAAAAACTGGAAAGAAACTTGTGTTATTTAGATCAATACTGTGCCCACTGTAAATAGCAGTTGCTTTAGTTTAATATATCCCTTATGATTATTATGCACTACTACAAAGTTACTATCAGGAAGTTTAGCCTGCTCAACCTTCATTTTTAAGAAAAATAGCAAAATTCAAACCAAATTAGTGTGAGCACAAGAAAGGTTCTCAAAATCATCTTGTAGTTAGTCACTCACCAGGAATATAATTGCTTTGGACTGACCTTGGAGAGACAAAGGTTAATAATTCCACAAAGTCCTTAATAGTAGTTCAGTGTTTGGCACGAGAGAATTAGCAATGTATTACATTCATATAACCACCTACAAAACTTGATTGTGTGGCTGATTACAACCTCCTCCAGGAGTTCTGCCCCTTTGGCTTTCATGCATCATATAATAAACTATCTATGGCATTTTCTCTTAGCAGAATCATTAAGGCTTATTACTAATTCAGTGCCCTGGTCTGATCTTTTGTACTTTTGCACACAAATTCATATTTCCTACATGGAGGTCTCATGCAGCTCAGTGAATGTACAATTTAATTCAAAGTGCATCATATCCTCTCTTTTTCAAGCAAGATTTAACTTGTTATTTTACATTCAGCCTGTAAAGTAAGAGACTGCACAGGTTGATTTCTTTTTCTCTGGGGCTAGGCTAGCCTTAAAAAGATACAATCTAGATAAATATATGTGACTCTTAGAAGAAAACAATGAAAAATCGTGAAACTACAGTAAACCCACTATTTTTTCTTCGGTCCAAGGCAGATGCATATGCAGCTGGGATGCCTTCCTCTTTAGACACTAAGTGATTGGTAGAAGACACAGCAGATGCTAAAAACATTGCTGATCTGCAGGGTGGGAACTTGATGAGCCTATTTTCTCTGGCTATGCTATGGCCAGGGTCCCAGATGCTTGGACACATTTCTATTTTGAAAGTTTACTGCACATCTACATATTTTAGTGTGTGTGCCCCCACTATGCCCTTCTCTTCATTCATCACCCATACAACTAATTTTTTTGGACTAGCTGGCTGTTGACTGTAATTTGTGATAAGGTCTGTCATCCAGTTTTTATAATAAGAAACATTTTGCTCTACTACTTTTATTTTTTTTTTCTATAGGTTGTGTAATGAACAACAAATTCTGTGTAGATAATGCATATGATCTAGTCTGGTATGCATTAATTTGGACACATATGGGTACTTCAGACCAAACAGACATAGCAAGTTAACTTAGTCCTAATACCTGGCAGAAAAAGGCAGTAGGGTCACTCCATTTAATTTAAGCTTTTAGATGTAACATATACACCAGTCTAGACAACGGGAAGCAGTGTGGATAATGCCTAGAAAAATTCATAGTCTATTTTTTCATTGTGCAGCTTCCTCAATTAAGCACAGACTTTAAAAAAACATTCAGAAATCACTGTTTTCTCTCTCTTGTGGTCAAGACTGCAAAAGGTATTAATATCCTATATTCTTGACTATAATTAAAGTTTGGCTTTTCATTATTATCTTTAGTGGGAGATTAAATATGAGAATCCGAACCTGTCTCAAATAGTACTTTGTGCCTAAATGGTGGGAGAGGAAGGGAGACCTTGTTCAGTGCAGAGGGAAAAGTCTAGAGATCTTCCCCTGACCAAATGTAGGCATTAATTTATACACATACACATTCACATGTGCGTTATCATGTGTATACAAATACTTCCTTATTTCCACATATGTGTAAACCTGGAAGGATATTTAAACATGTACATCTGACTGAAATTAAAGAAAGCTAAATATTAATCTAATACTCAACTAAATATCTTTATGGGCAACAGCCCTTACAGCAGCTGCCAAATATCTACTATACTCAGCAGAATAGAATACCAAGCTATCTCCACTCTTAGCTTTCCATTTTTGCAATTTGAAACTGGATTAACTTCTTAATAATTAATATTTGGGGTAAGATGAAATTTCTTTTGACTTGGTAGACCAACTTCAGCTAAATCTTACATTATTGGTTGAATTTGTTGAACTGAGAAATGTTTGTTCATTTTGAAGGTCACAGACTAAATGAGCGAAGACTTTTTTTCCAGGTCGTCCGTAAAATTGCAATGCACGGATACTTTTTAGTTCTTCAGCGAAGACAAGGGTCCTGCTCATATATTATTAAATAAAGGAAGCATTAATATGCTCTTATTATGTTTTTTAAGGCTGAAGTAACACTTCAAAATTTCACGCCAAACTAACAAGACAAGAAATTATGACCGAAACCACTGTATTTCCCATCAGTGCCATTTTTTTCTCATGGCTTTTGTTGCTTGAGGTTTTCTTTGCTCTTACACCTTATTGATGATTCACTTATTCTTTTATTACTCCATTTGAACTAAGAAAAATACCTTAATTGGCATACATAGTTACTGACAGGTAAGGAAAAAAAAGTTTCAAACTGCATGCTTTCTGCCCACAATATTCTCACTAACTACAAGTAAATAGTTTTAAATTAATATATTAAGTATGATGTAGATATTTTGCCTGATGCTAAAATACAGGACTGCTTTTTTTTTTTGTCAAAAAATTCATGCAGTCACATATCTGCTTCCATAACTCTTACTGTGTTTTACTCTAAACGTACTTCGACCTATAAATAGCTTTATAACTTAATTTGAATCCTAAGAAGTTATTTCATGTTCTTTTATGATAGGTTTTATGCTGTGGCTGTATTATAAATATACTGTTTATTAACTTCGGGTTTAGATCAAACTCTTTTTTTCAAACTCAGAAAACCAATTTTTTTGCATCCAACTGTAGGGAAAATGAGACACATATTGAAGTTTTTCTTTCTCAACTGTGGAAACTACAAAAAGATGTAGATATTTTAAAATATTTTAGTTAAAATAATGGAATAGATGGATACTGAGACAAAAAATGGAACAACAGTATGGTCTAAAATTATTAAACTCACAAAGAAAATTAATATAATATATACATTATCTCAGTCTAGCACAAAATAATTCTATGGATTCACTAAAAATTTTTATTCAATGACATGTTCACTGTGTTTTTTTTAATAAACAATAGAGCAAATAAAGGGCCTCATGCACATGCTGTAGTAAATCATTAATTTACAAAGGTAATTGGTAATTTTTCCTTGCCTACCTTATAGCCTGATAAAGTCAACAATGTTTTTTAACTGGTTGAATCTGCCTTCAGTCAATGGTCTTGAATAGAGAATGTAGCCCACATAATTCTGATTACAATTTAAATTGCTTGAAAAAAGTTCTTTCTGTTAGGAAACCAAAATTTCTGGTGTATGAAGTCAAGCTTTGTCATAATGATATTATCCATGCAAAGGGTGTTTTTCTCTCAATATTTTATGTCACGGAATCATAGAATGTCTTGGGTTGGAATAGGCCTCAAAGATCATATAGTTCCAACTCCCCTGCCAAGGAGAGAAACACCAGCTACTAGATCAAGTTATCAGGACTCCCCTCTAACTTATCACTAGTTACTATTCATTTAATTCCAGGCACTTACCCTATGACTTTTTTTTTCCTTTTTTTTTTGGTCAAATTCTATTTTTAATTTATTTCACTACTGCATTACAAATACATGAAATGCCCTTCCAAATTTACACACAGAAATAAGACTTCATTAATGCTTTCCATACACAAAATTATTGTATTTTCAACTTCTGCCAGTGAACTACCTTGGCTTAATCAAGGCAGCATGGATAAATATCTCTCCTCTCCTACAGCCTGACTCCTAGGTCAGGTATGGACTGATTCAGCAATACAGTAGTCCAGCACCGATGAAAATTATTACTGTCCCCTCACTTCTACGAGCCAGATATCTTTTGAGCCAGAGTAATTCTCTGCTGCCCTTTCAGACACACTGAAAGGCCAGGAAAGGGTACAAAAGGGCCTAAGCAAAAGGCTGGATAAGGTCTTTGATATTCATAGTGGAAGAATTTTGAAAGAGAAAACCTCATTAAGAAATGCAGCAAGGGCATGATTCAACTGTTTTCACAAGCTATACCACCTCACATCAAAGGCAGTCTGGTCTTTTGAGGCTGGCTTGTCAAACTGAATTTGAAACTGGCTTTTCTGAGTAGTTATCAAAGGTTTGTAATGGCAGAACTGAGATAAATGCTTTTGATCCAGCTGGTCATGATTTGTCCTAATGCTTCCTACTTCGAAACCTCTACTTCATTTTTCTAGCCAATTATACATATGGGTGTATATATATATGAATGTTCAGGAATCTCTCGCCATCTTAGTGCAAGAGGTGATAATGCCCTGAAAAGACAGAAGAGGCTGAGCTTGGTCTAATTTCATATCTTTGCAAGTGTCTGAATCTGCTGAAATGTAGACCATCTAGGAATAGAAATCTATAATATCTCCACAGGCAGAACTTTAACTGTAGAGATAAAAGTGCTCAGTACTGGATGCTGTCTCTTCTTTGTTGATCTCTCTCTTTAAGCAGAGATATATAATTATTATTTTTACAATAATTCTAATTTTGATGGGATACATGATGAAGAGTAATTCAGCTAATTCAGAGAAATATATTATACTTTTCCCTGTAGAAATTTTATTACAAACTGTTGCCAAGCTAGACAAAGCTGAAAAAATGGATTAATTTAAAGGCATCTAGTAAAATAGTACACTAAGAACTAAGAAGGAAGAAAGACTACTAAATAAATTTGGTTATAAGTATTTCAAAAGTTTCAGATAGCTGTACAGTATCCCAAATATTCAGCGCTTATTGTAAAGTTGTTCTCCAGTCATTTTGGGCCTTTGTGAACGTGGATTTGGAAATTTGGCTGAAAACTGGAAGCAATTCCTGACTGAAGTGGTCAAGCTTAACCATAATCAGAGCTTTAAAACAATTACTTGATTTCCAACTTTTATTTAGCTGAATTATTTTTATTTCACCTTTGTGAAACTACAAAAAAAAAAATATTTTATTAACAATTCTTTGAAGAGATAGAAACACAAACTCTAAAATGTTAGTTCTAAAATATGATTTTGAAAATGAATTTTTCTGTGATTAGCAGAGCATATTTTAGCAAAAGACTAGGTGGTCCCAATCACTGGCTGGAAGTTTTATTGGCTACTTACGAACAGCATTTGCTGTCTTTTTACCAGCAACTCAAGGGTGCCTTCATTTTAATAGCTGTCTTAACTGGAATAGAGGAATGAGAAAGTATGTTCCACTTTCAGTGTGCAAATATCAGCTTATAGATTTATTTCAGTTGAAAGACAATGGAATAAATAAGAACTTTTCATGCCAGAAGAAATATCAAAGTGGTGGGTATTTTGCTTAGGGGTACACAAGATTATTTGCACTGAAGTCTGCAGAAGTGTTGGTTCTTTGCATTTTTTAAACAGTGTTCAGTGTTAGCGTGTCCAAATATCTACTTAGAAATATATTTGAAAATCTCAGAAGTGTTAATCATGGTTTATATTTTTGGGAATCAATTCACCTATTGACATGTAATTGTCTACTGCCATTTAAATTGCTTCAGGGTGCCAGGAGTCATGAATTTTTCTACTGTGTACTAGTTTCCATATCTCTCAGCCTGGAAGGAGTGTCAACATACTTTAAATGTCACAATGTTGTCCTGCTTTTGCTAAGCCTTCTGTTGTAATATGGAGTCAGATAAAATTTTCTCACGGAGTTTATGTAAATAATAGCTAATGTTTACTTAACTGTTCTTTTCTGTTTACATTCTTGTACTGTGAAAGAATTTTTGATGAGCATCTTTTTTCTCCAGTGGGATTGAAGAGGAAGTGGCATGTCCTCCAATCCCTTGTGGAATTGAGAAACCTATAAGTATGAGAAATGAAAATAAACTTTCTCCTTTTCCTCTTTCTGCTCAACCTGGCAAGTCCATTTCTTTTCTTGTGTCCTATAGCGACATCACAAGAAATGTTTTATCACTGTCTGTGGGTAGCATAACCAAGTCACATCTTTGAAAATAAAGATAACATCCTTGCAGACACCTACATGTAAACACTTACATTTACATTTATGTTAATGTAAATGTTTTTGGTCACGTGTTTAAATTTTTTTAGTGCTGTTCTTTATGCTCAGATGACTACTCTGAGTGTAACAGCAAGTTAGACACTGTAGACATCCAGAGATTAACACATTTGGGTGTCTTAATATTGATTTCATCTGTAGGTATCTGATAATCATAAAGAAAGCTACATTTAATTGGTCTGGATCCAAAGAAATTGTTGTTTAAAAAGTGTATTTGCTTTAG
Organism: Platysteira castanea; assembly: GCA_013397175.1. Classification (NCBI taxonomy): domain Eukaryota; kingdom Metazoa; phylum Chordata; class Aves; order Passeriformes; genus Platysteira; species Platysteira castanea. Next base: position 294,750 of record VYXC01005154.1, on the reverse strand, counting down.
CGTTTCTCATAGAGTATTATGGATTCTCCTGGGTGCTTTAGTCTGAGCACAAGTGTGTCTGTCAGGCACTAGCAAAACGTTCTCAGGCTTCAGTGACATATTTAGTGATTGTACAGCACTTCCTTATTCATCAGCAGCCATACCAATGAAATGTAATGGCAAATGCACATTTAAATAGTTCTGAATTCATGGAGTGCTTAGGACAGTAAAAGCTTCCAAATGAGTAATTGCTTTACAGAGACAGCTTTCACATCCAAAATTGCTTAGTGGTTGGACTTTAAAATAGCCTGTGTTTCTATTAGTTAATCTCCAGGCACTGTATAAAAGGCAGCAGACTGCAAAAAGATTCATATATGGAATGAATACAGCATGGTATTAGTGGGAAAGCACAATCAGAACCATTTCCTCCTGGGACCCATTATAAATAGTAGAACGAAACAAGTTTCTTGCCTGCAGATATTACAAACACAACATCTTTTTTGTTAAACCAAATTTTTATCATTTCAAGTTTAAAATACTCTTCAGAAGTTGTCCATGACTTTCCAACATAACTCAATCCTCATAAAACATTCTGATGAAGAAAAACAACACAGTGCTTGGGGGTTATAATTTTCTTGCAAAGTAGACATGTTACTGTTAGTGTGGGTAAGACTTTTCTTCATCATAAGCAAGAGCCTTGAAACTAAGGTAGTACTTTTTAAAAATCCATGTTTAAAACATAATGTGATATTCCTATCTGCAACACATTTCATATTTGATCTCTACTATATTGTAAGTGTAAAATTCATTCTAAACATGCATTCCCATTGATAGATCTTTATGTGGAATTTGGTGAATATCAGATCTAATTTTCCATACTGTTTGTACTTCTTGATACTTTGATGCACAGCAAAAACACAGAGAAACTATAATAAATGGATTGCATGTTTCTTATTTGTCTGGATTACCAGTTATAAGTTAGGACTTCCACTTCCATCTCACAGGTGATGAGCTTAGGCAGCAACCCTGCTTACATGATTTTTAAACCTATAGAGACATATCTGCATGTCATTTGTTGTGCTCTTGACTTTATATGCAGTAATGAAGGAATGAAAATATCCAATAGCAGAAAGAAATATCTTCCTTTCTATTCAGGTGGACAAAGTGCTAAATAGCATGTGAGTTTGGTAATAAATTTGGTAATAACATCTGTGTTTGCTCACTACATGAGATTCATATGATTTTAAAAGACTATATATTTTCTTTTTTTCTATTTTCTGATGTCAGATAAAAGAACAGATATTCCTTGTTTTTATTTCTGCAATTCTGACCTCTTGTTTTATCAACATTTTTATTTGTGTGGGCTCTCTTAGGTTATATTCAGTTGGAGGTCGTGATGGAAGTTCGTGTTTGAGTTCAATGGAATATTATGATCCTCACACAAATAAATGGAACATGTGTGCTCCTATGTGTAAGAGAAGAGGAGGTGTAGGAGTGGCTACATGTGATGGCTTTCTTTATGCAGTTGGAGGTCATGATGCTCCTGCTTCTAATCACTGTTCTCGACTGCTGGACTATGTGGAAAGGTATCAAATTATACATGCATTTTTAAAATTCAAAATAGTATCTGGTGCTATTATTTTCTGAACTTCATGATGGTAAAATTAAACAGATATTTTTAACCCAAAAAATGCTTAATTAGTACTTACTTGAAAAATCCTATAAAAGTCTGTAGAAGACAATTTCTTTGGAACTTATTATCATCCATTTTTATTCATGATACTATTATATTACCACAAACACAAAAATCCACTCTTTTCATATCCCATTTAAGTAATTTGACATTGCAGTGTCACAAACTAGCCACCGAAGTGATAAAATTTTTTCCCTGAAATAATTTTATAATTGAATTTACAAAATTGAATTGTGTTTAGAAATATTTTCGAACTCTAAAAACATAGCTAAGCAAAGAAGAAATAAATAACTGCTTAGGTGACGGATATTCACAGTACAATACATTGCTTCCTTTAGAAAAATTGCCACTTTCTAATGTGGTGACATAAGCTTTATGCACTGTATTTACAGTACCCTGAATTTTGCAAGTAGACTTTCTACAAATTCAAGAATATCTAGTAGGGCAGTACAGCACAGATGAAGTGATTATGGCATTCAATTTAAAGGTATTCTTCAAATGTTTCATGAAGTTTTGACATTTTTTCTGTTTCTGAATGCTATGAAATAGAACAAGGAAAATATTCACTCCAAATGTGTAGAGGTTGCAAAAGTTAAAGTAGATGTGTTTGAGTAGTTGGTTTATCTTAATATATAAGCTGGGAAAGATTTATCTCTTTGTTTTTTTTCCTGAAGGGGTTAATTAAATGTCAGTTATTTCTTCTGCTGAGCCCAGCTTGGCATTCAATATTTAACTGAAAAACTTTAAGTTAAAATTCCTTATGTTATCCATATGATTTTGCTCAATCTTAGACTCATTGCCATCTCTATGTATGCAAAGATCATAGACTGCCAAATACTTCTCATCTCCAACAGAGGCACAATTAACCAGGGAAATCCCATGATGCCTCTACTTACAGGGCCTATCCTTGTGGACTTCTATTTATAAGGAACGATAACAAGAATTTTCAGTGAAATAAATTTATAGTAAGACTACAAGTGACAGTCTTAATGAGATCTTTTCAACTACTTCTGGTAATTGGTGCTCATAAGGGAGCTTTTCTTTCATTTTTCATTCTCTGTTCTTCCAGTGTCAAAGACAAACTGTATCCCATCACATTTGTCTTTCTCAGGGAAGACTGCAACAATGAGCTAAACCACATATCCTTATGCTGGTTTATGTACTGGTGTCAGAATGACCACATATGGTGTCCCTCTTCTAGATATTTTTTCCACTGATAGCAAATGTGTGGATAATGTACTTCATCAATAGTCAGCTCTGAGACTAAAGGTTGGGACTAACGAACAAGATCTTGTAGATTATTAACTTGCATAGAGTGGATGTGAATTAACTAGTGGACTCCACTGAAATGTGAAAAAACTCCCATGGTCCTTGCAGTGATTGATTAGTTTATAAGATGGCTGGAATGTGATTTAGTGTGTCTGGTTTTTTATTCCAAAATAATGCATCATTTTCAAAAAATAAAGCCTCTCAATATTTTAGGAAAACAAAGAATAGTAAGGGATGAGGAGGTCTATTAGTCTAAGTTATTTTATATCTCTCTGAAAGTTTTTCTTTCCATAAATATCAAAGGCCTGTGTTTTAACTAAGTCTCTTCTTCTTCAGGAATGAGGCTGCTTCAGTCATTTTTTCATTCTGGTGCTGTCTATTAGGATGGTTTTTTTCCAATACCAATTTACACCTGGAAGACTGTCAAACCAGACAAAATATTTTAAAATTTATTTTTGAGATTATGCAAATATAGTGACAGCAGATACGTGGTTTTAAAATGCTACTGTTAAAATCCTGCTCAATAATAATTACGTCTTACAGTTTTATCTCTTCTAAGGTTGTTGCAATTTTAAAGGATTTCCTCTGGAAACAAGCATTCTGAAATAAAATAATAGTTATGTTCCTCTCATATTCACAAATTGTCAAAGTGCAATCTTCTATTCCTTTTTAAAGGCAAAACAGCTATTTTCTTCTTAAGAACTATACAATTTTCAAGATATTTTGGCAGATTTCATAAAGCAGCTTTCTTTTTCAAACGTTACTCAAAACTTGACAGGTGCTAAAAGCATAGCCTTTTGACCTATAGTTTTTTCCCCTTTGTCTCACCTTGATTTCAAAATTGATTTCTTTCCACATTCAGGAGCTTTTATCATAACCCTGCTCAGCCTGGGGCACACGTAGTTATTATAAGAATGACATATACAGTTGCTTTTAGCAGCAAAAAGGATGTCAGAAATCTCAGGTATTTTCCTGGCAATTACAAAACCAACAAGTTCTTGTGCATTTCTATTTTCTTGACAGAACTGAGTTATAAGGATACATTTTAGCCTTGCATACCTGTTTATTGGAAGAAGAAAAAAAAAAAGGTCCAATGATGTCAATTGTATTGTTTTCCAGCTTTTGTACCTGCTCACCTTGGCCCTTGTAACTTAAGAGCAGTGCATGAAGGAGTCTATTAAACATTTATTACCTTTAGACAGGCAAAGATATGATGCACACTGGTGCATTTCACTGGATGGGAGACTGTTTCAGCCAGAGGCATATGATGCTGTTGTTGAAAAACTCACACAATCTTTGAAAAAAATCTATTAAAAATATTTTTTGGCTTGTTACATGTTCATTTCCCTTCCACATATTCAAGCAATATTTTGCAATATTTTCCTCTGAAGTTAGGAAAGACATTTATCATACATCTAGATATTTGACATCCTATTTTCTCAGAAGTCCCCCAAATGCCAGGATTAGCAGCTAGTAGATAGGTAGAATTTTTTCTTAAAATGTATCTACCTATCAAGGACAATATAAACAAGGTTACAGACAATTCTTTTATTGTCCAATTTAAGAGTCATATTTATGAACCAAGAGGGTGCTACAAGCAAAACACTGTGACATTGCTGTTTCAGTGCTTGTATTAAAAGATATATTTATATATATTGTTTCATTGTTCAAATATGTGGGACTTCAAACAGTATCCCTACAAGCTGCTTATTGATAATATGACTGACTAAAATACACTTTTAAGCAAATTAATGAAGTCAAAGGATTTGTAGACTAAAACTGCTTATTTTCTCCAATGATCAAATGATTCTATTACATAGTAGATTTGTTTAAGGACAGATGAAATTAAATTTTAGTGTGATGTGGTATTCTGTTTTAGTAATATTTAATATCTAAAAATGAGGTATCAAGTGTAACCTAATACTCCAGACATCCTTGGTAACAAACTGTCACAAGATAATTCATTTCTGGTTTATGGATGTCCAAAACAGTTAAAATGGAATGACTTCTGAAATGAAATAATTTTACCTTGTTAAGGAATATCTAAATGAATAGCTAGGCTGGATATTTAATTTTTAAATTACCCTCATTATACAAAAGGACTTTTATCCTCAGTTTTAAAAATTCAGTGGTGATTATGTCTTAAACCAGTATTAATTTCTTTATTTGAGCAAATATCAGGAGGAGACTGTAATGCAGTTAAGCATACACAGGGATATTTTTACTATTGTATAGTTTAATCTCAGAAATTAAAATGCAGTGAAATTTGATTTTTGAAATAATAATTCTAATATTTTTGATGTGCTACAGGAAATACCTTACTTGAAATGTGTACATAACATATAAATAAAATTTATACATCCATCCATCCATCCACATATTGCTCATATGTCTTTCTCAGCTCTCTTTCTGACACACTATCCTATGAATACCTTAGTTTATTCTAGAAGGTTAGCTGAGCAAAAGTTTATAATCAGCATCTAGAGGGTTGAATTGGTAAGACAATAAATCTGTATCTTTTTGCTGTTAGGAAGAATATTTTTGGATAGGATGCTAAAGGATTTTTCCCCCCTCCCAGAAAAAAAAAAGACTATATTCAAGTGAAAATCAGCATGAATTGATGCTTTTCTTCTCTCCACATACTCAGTTTCATTATTCTTTCCTCAGGTATGACCCAAAAACTGATACATGGACAATGGTGGCTCCACTGAGTATGCCTCGAGATGCTGTTGGTGTTTGTCTCCTTGGTGACAAATTATATGCAGTAGGTGGCTATGATGGTCAGTCATACCTGAACACTATGGAAGCATATGACCCTCAAACTAATGAGTGGACACAGGTAATTTTAATGTTTGTTTTATATACACACACACGCACGCACACGTGCACACGCACATAGATATGAATTAGCCATTCTAAGTTTCCTTTACAGTTAGTGCAGAAAAGTGCATACTTTGAAATCACGATCTTATCCTAAAATAAGCATTTAAAATAGGTGAGATGTACTATACTTAAGAAAGCTTATTTCTTTTTATGATTGCAAGGGGAACTCCTGTTGACTAGCTTAAATGTATACATACATGGTTTAAAGTTAGTGCAGAAGCCCATCTTTTTTAATCTACTATGAATTAATGAGAAGATCATTTCTATGAAGTTCTGTAGGAAATAAGAAATTAATTTGGAAATATTTTTTTTGCAAAACCAGCAGTTCACATTAAAAACAATTAATAAACATGCTTGGAGAGGTAGTTAGGCGACGTGTAAACAATGGTGTGATTTATACAATGCCAGTAATTACAGTGTGCTATTACATACATATAAACTGACTCTACTGTGATAGTTTCAGCAAGATTCAGCCCCTTAAAGGTTTTAATCTTTGTCTTGTCTTGAATAGTGTTTAAAATTGCCGAACTTATTTTAAATGGTACTTGAACCTGTTTAGGAATACTGGAACTATGTATTTCTGTATTGGTAGCTGTCACCTTGCCTCGAGGACTAAAGTGGAAGCATCAGCCACAGTCTACAGAATATAGAAACGCCTTGCATATCAAAGGTTCACAAAATTGATGACAACTCTAAAATTAATTCCTGCTTTCTATTCTCGCATTTTCAAATGAAAGATGTCAGGTGTCAGTAATTTTAAATTGCAATAGTAGGGTAATGTGGGTTTTATTTATTTTTAGCAGTTTATACTCCCATTAGTTTTGACCACTTTAAAATAATGACACAGCACTTTGACAATATTTGCATGGCCTGTTCCTGTTTGGCAGTCTTTTGCATGGTTTGTTCCTGTTCAGTTAATTTGTGTCTTGTTTTTCTGCAGATGGCTTCCTTAAATATTGGAAGAGCTGGTGCCTGTGTTGTAGTCATCAAACAACCATGACTTTGTCAGCACTGCTTAGGATTTTACTGACTGTGAAATGATTATTTTTCTATGAGACAAAGAGAATGATAACTTCATCAGAACAAGGATTTACAGAGTGAATACACTGTTGATCACAAACTTGAAGAAGTTTGGAAATGACAAAGATTAAGTATTTATGCCCTATAAAATTGTAAAACTGTTCACAGTCAGTGAACAAGGGAAAAAACACTGAGTATTGTAGGCGTAAATATGTGAATGTAGAGTAGTAAGTTCAGGTATTGTTCTCATGAGTGTGTCCTGGAGAACTGGATAATCGTGGGAAATCTCTACACAAAGAGGAGAAAGGAATATGAGAATAGTTTTCATGGCTGCAAGAGAAATGCAGAAACATGGAAGTGTATGTAATCAATTTTAAACTGTGTTTTTTAAAAGAGAAAAGTGGATAGTAATATAATTTTTTTTGCTGTTCAGGTCTTGTCTTCAAATGGGTTATGGCCTTCTCATTTAAATGAGCAGTTTGATTTTTACTAAAGGGAAGAGGTCAAATGGTCTGGATATTCATAGTGACTGAGCTGTGACTCTAGAGTACGAAAGAAAAACAAAACTAAAAGTAGACTTTTTTGTAACTTCACCTCCTTGGCAGAATTAATGCATCTTATAAATGAGTCTACTGAGGAGGAAGCCTGTGTGTTTAATCAACTAATACATGAAGCAATCCTGTGGCTGCACTGGGGCTTTGCTGCAAATATGGGAGTCAGTGGAACAGTTACCTAATTCTCTCTTAATCTTATATTCAATTTAAGCATGTGGGCTCTAATCTCATTGTTTAATGCATCTACTGCATGTTGGAAGCTCATGACAAGCAGGAAAATTGGTATCCTTCTTTCACTGCATCATGTTAACAGATGAACTGTGACCAGAACAGTCTATTGAGCCTCTTCTAACATTTCAAGAGGGAGAAAAATCCTTTATTTTATTTCTTTCTGATGCTTATACATACAAAATTTTGCCTAATTAGAGCTGCCAATTTATGACTTTCTTTTATGACTGAGAATAAATGCAAGTCAGGAAATCAGAATAAATGCAATGCAAGTGGAATAAGGAAAATTAAATCATTTGATCTCATAAAGTTCATATGGTAAATATACTAGTGTCATCTGTGCTTCCCTTTAGGGTTGATAATTTCTGCCAGTAAGGATACTTTGAGCTTTTGCTTTGGCATTAGATTTGATGCTGATGATTTCTGTCTGCTCAGCTGAATCAGTTAGAACCTAAGGCCACTACTGGAATATTGAAATTCTGCTGTTCAGAGAGGCAGAGTTTCTGGGAACAGGACACCAAATATACTTCTCTAAAGCCCTGCTGATCCTATAGGGAACATTCTGTGGCCCAAAAGCAGAAACCTCACAATCCTCTGTCAGTCACAGTTTTGAGAGGGAATTCTGGTTGCACTAAAATGAGTTTTCCCAGTGGAAACCTGTGCAATCATTTGAGATTAAAAAACACATAGAGGTTCTATCTTGGGACATTTGATTGAAGATATGTCCAACAGCATCAATATGCAGGGGGATCTTTGTTTACTGATGTAATCTGAATTACAATTCTGAAGCCTAAGTATACAGATTTAAATCTTTTAAATATTTCTCTGTCCTAATTTGGAATCAGCTGAAAACACTTCAATATTCATTTTCCACAGCCAGTTGCCTTTTGAATTGCAATTAGTCTTTCACAGACAAGCATGTCAATTTTTCTCCAACTACAACAAGTTGTTGAATAAAAGATGTTACCTCTCTAAAGATTGTGCTTCACATAAACACAAGTTTTGGAGACCAAATGAAGAAGATTCTAGAAGTATAATTGTAACTGAATATAGACATTGGAATTCAGTTCACCTACAGAGATACCTAATGAACTTAGAAATTCAATTTTAATTCTATTCCCAGAACTTTCTTTTGATTTCATTGTATTCATACACAATAGAAATATGATTGCTCTACCTATATACTAATCTTCAAAATTGGATTATTTCTGTCAATTTAATTCTGTGGAAGATTTCTTTTCTGTGCCTTGATCATTATTTTCCTCCATTTATCCTCAATTTTATTTTTGATTCTCAATTTTCTTTTCCACTTTTTCAATGTGCATTTATTTTACCAAAATCATTTTCATGTGAAATTTTTCAGTCTATTTCACTTCTCTTATTTGAAAGAATAAAATTATTGGTTTTTTTATTTTGATTATGGAAAATCTAGCCACAATAAGAGCCAAGGCTGGCTTTCATATTCTTCTTATACAACTGATGCAAGTCTCTTCTAAAGAGAATTTATGAAGGATTTTGAATTAATTTTTTTCTTACCATTATGTTTACTCTTATTAAAAAAATAATAATAGTTTTATCTTGTTTTTCAAAGGAAATGTATTTAAATCCAAGTAGTATATAAACACAGTCTTGATTTCTGTGATTCATTACAACCCAGTTTTTATGTATGAATTAAAATAGCTTCTGATACACTGAATTGTGCTAAACAACATTAGGTTTACAGGAAAAACTGCTGTCTTTTCAAAAAACAGGTGATTTTACAGATGATTTTGTTGTTGATCTACCATGGTTTCTTTTGTTTCACATAATCTCTTAGATTTCCAAGTATGAAAATCACAGTGAAATCAGAGCTGCAACAAACATTAATTTTAGTGAAACCAAGGACTAAATTTCTCAAAAAGCTGTTTTTAAGTTTACTAGTTTAATATTCTTGTTTAATAGTCTAATTTAATATTCTATTCATATTCTAGTTTAATATTCTGTGTTCTAAAATGTTAGCTTTTTCTCTGTCTTTCCAATATTTTTTCCAAGAACATCAACCAGTTTTACTAGAATGTGTATGTTTCACATTAGCCTGGATGTATGCATAGGAATTACATCCATTTTTTCTTATTGTTGTCTATCTTTATACATGAACATCTTTTGAACTAATCAAACACAAGTATAAATAATTAAAATTACAGTCCTCTGAAGTAATTAAATTAAGGCCCTCTGGGACTGCTGAGAAGTCTTATATTTCTCTGTTCTATGTGTCAAAAATCCCTTCTTTATTTATTAATGGTTTATTAGAAATTTGATTAATTTCCTTTTTGCTGCCACTGGTTTTGAGATAGAAAGAAGGCCAAGGACGTGAATGCTAGAAAAGTTATTTTTAAATGCATGAGTCTATACAGATTTTTATAACAAGTTAGAAAAAGCAGTACTGTCAGAACGCGATCATTCTCAGATTGTTGCAAAGAAATCGTAGAATCATAGAAAGAATCATAGAATCAAGGTCATCTGGTTCCAACCCCACTGCTGTGGGCTGGGACTCCTTCCGCTAGACCAGGTTCCTCAGGGCCCCATCCAAACTGCCCAAATTTGCTTCTTGAGGTGCTTATAGAAGCAATACCTAAAAGAGTTCATAAGCAGATTTCCCAGAAGAGGAAATTGTTTTAGTTTTGGCAGTGCCATTAATATTTATGTATAAAATTATTAAAGAAATCATAGAAGAAGTTACATTTTTTCAGGGCTTTAATTGGTTATTTAAGTGAACAAAACAAAAAATACCACAGCACATCCTGTCTCTGTTTTTCAAATTAATTAATCTTTCTGATTTATCTCAAAACTAGCCATCTAGATGGCTAAACTTCAAGAGTATACTTTTCTAGACACTCTTTGAGGCTGTATAAATACGGAATAATTCAAGTTGAACTCAATAGAAAAAATCAAGAAAAATTGGGGGGTTTTTCTATCACACTTTTGATGTGTTTCTACAAATAGTGTCATGTTAAAAAATCAGTATAAAAAAATAAATACTAACTTTGTGATCCTCTACTGCTTCTGGAACTGTTGATTACCTTGCAGTTTTGGACTATTCCTTTTAGGTATTTTTTATATTTACAGTTTTTTATTATTGACAAGGATGGATGCTAGACATATAATCCATATTAGGAAACATCTACATAGAAAAATGTCAATTAATAGCTATTCTTTAGTGGAGCTCTTTAGTATTGACATTATGTGATCCAGTTTTATAAAAACATTTTGCATTGCTATCAAAGTCACACATAAGGCAAGAAAAAGACCTGAAGTTATCTGAAGGTGACCTGTTATCTAAGACTTTGCATTACTTATTTCATGAGGAATAAATAGAGAAGGCATTGTCACAAAAGCTTTTAAAAAACTCTTCTAAATTTTATCAAATAAAAATAATAGATTGCATGATTTAAGTTTTTGAAATATCAAGTTGTTGGATTTTTTGCATTTACTGGACCAAGAAAACGTACATAGACTAGGTAATGCAGGCTTACTGCCAGCTCAGACTCTCAATATGTAAAAGTAACTCCAGATATATATCTTTAAAAACAGGTCATCCATGCAGTATATCTGTTCTAACTTAAATGGGAATGCATAAAATATTCAGCAGAATAATTATTCTTCAGCCTTGTTCTAACTCCAGTGTAAAGCTGCTCAAATTGGCATAACCTTGCATTTCATTGCAAATTCCCTCATTATAGTTCAACTTCATAGTTCATGGGGATTGGGTACACTTCAGGACAGAAACCACTGAAAATCATTAAATTAGCAAAAGTTTGATTTCCATGTGTAGGGGTACAGTTGATGGACATTAAACCATGAAGAAAATCACTAGCACAGGTAAGAATTGTAGTGACAGGGAACAATACATCCTTAAATCACTGGCTATTCACAGCTTCACCTTGGGGAATCTATGGAGCTGCCAAATTCATCACCCGCTAAGAGTTGCAAAAGTAGTCAAAGCTGAGGTATAAGCAACTAACATTTCTGTCACCCTATATTTTCCCAGATTTCCCATGATGATATGATGTTTAAAAAATGCACAAAATTTGAAATAACAATGATAATAAGTCCTCCGTTGCAGAAGTCTAGTACGCCTCAGAATTAGGTCTGTGAACCAAGTTCATGTTCAATCTTCTTTGCTTAAGTGGCCTAGGTAGTGTGTTAACTCTGGTGACATCTTTAGCAAACTATTTCTAATGTCCCCAATAGAAGTCACTGAAGAGGAATGCCTTTGATGGCCTCCAGGAAGAAATGGTGTTCCAAAGATGAGATGTTTCAATTAAATAGACGAGCATTCAGTTTAGCCACCCCCACAAAAATGTCTGATACCATTTAAGATGCCCAAAACTATCCAAGTCATTCACACTGGGCTAAAGGTATGACACAGATGAAGTCATGGAGTGGTGACAGAAGTTTGAATGGGTTGTAAAGTATTCCAGATGATATTAGACACTTTTTTTGTGGGCAAACAGAATCCATGATCCCTCATATACCTACACACACACACACACACACACACACACATATATATGTACACACAGTGCCACGAATTACATATATATTTTTATATATATATGTGTATGCATACGTATGCAGTGCCATTATCTTTCAACCCACTTGTGTGATAGGAAAGGCTGAATTTAAAAATATTTCACTTCAGGTTGCTTAAGCTTGAATTAACCTTGATTGTCCAACTAATGATACAAATAGTGAACGTAGGTTTGAGGGCACAATCCATTAATACTCACGAATGCTGGCAAGTATGAGAAATGCTGACTTGGAGAGATTCTCTTTATAAGGAAAATTAGCTTTTGTACATCACTTCAGTCAAAAATTTGTTCTGTAAGCAAATCAGGAGTAAATCACCCTTATTCAGCAGTTATTTTTAAAAATCACCTTCATTAGTTGTTATCACCTAATGTAGGCTTTTTGGGTTTGCTTTTCTGTTTAACAGTAAAATGTTTCTGAGTGCAATTCTGTAAAGGTTTGAGTGGCACATTTCAGTCACATAGTGGAAAATCTCACATATAGACATAATGTGAAAACTGAGACTATTTGGCTTAGGTTTTGGGTTTGTTTTTTTTTCTTGTTTCTACATCTGTATATTTTCCAGGATATCTATTAATTTTAAATGGTCATTTGTTTCATATGAAAGGCGTTTTGGGAAGAAGACTTGCTATAGCAGGCTGAATGAATAACTATCCCTTTCATAAGAAAGAGTGTTCTCAAATATAGATATCCACAGTGTAAATGTCCACATCAGAATTATATATCCAAAGGATTTTCTTATAGCCAGAGTAGCAAAATCACTATTTCCAGGGTGTGATTCATCTCATTAATAAGGTGAAATAAATCACACTTTAAAAGTGTGTTTCTCTCCATTGACTGCAAAAGGGTCTAAAATGACTAGTTCAGACAGAAATACTTAAGTTTGACAAGATGAATCTCTACCCTCTGATAAATGCCTAGAAGGAACTGGCCCCACAAATATTTATTTGCAATAACTATGTCAGGAATTTAATTTAGAATATAACTACAAGACTCAAATATGCATTGAACAGAAAACAATTTCTCTGTTCTGAAATCAAACCCTCTTATGATATTGAGACAATCGATAATTTGGAGCTTTAAAATGACATGAAAAATAAGCAAACGATACCTCTTTGTTAACCTAGAGGGAGAGAAAGTGTTCAGAAAATTATAGCTGCAGCTCCTGGTTACCTAAATTTTAGATATCCTAGATTTCAGGGATAAGGGAGGAATTTGTATATACCTGCAAAACATATCTATATAATTGAACTTTAGAAACCTTCAGAACACGAAATAGGATTATTTAAAACTTAGGATTGCTGTACTCAGTGGGCATCTTTATTCCAGGCCCTTGTGTAGGAAGAGAAAACCTGGAGAGAAGCAGTTTCTTCCCACCAGATGGGTCACCTCATCCAAATGCAGGCATACAGAAGAATCACCTGCTTGAAATGCATTGTTTTTCTCTTTGATTTATAAAGGAGCCAATGAGAATAACCCAGATTTAGACACCTAACTTAGTAGAAATACCAAAATGAAATGTACAAAAATTCCAGTAGTATGATCTGTCTGAAATTGTAAATCTGCTTGACTTTCTTATAGATTTATCCACGTTATCCTTTATCTCACAAGTAGTTTACACCATACTACATATTCTTTGCCAGCTTTATGTATATAGACAATTAAAGGGATATATTTTTTGTGATCAAATGAAACTTTTGAAATAAAATCCACTATACAGCTATTGTAGGTGAATTTCTTTTTTGTTTTTATGAAAGTTCATGATCTTTGTGCAGTTCTGCACAAAGTGCAAAAGCACTGGATTAATTGTTGATTTCATTATAAATTGTGAATATTTAGCACCTTCTAAAATCATGGACCATTTTCTTTGCTCTTTAAAATCAGATGCTTATTTTTTTTATTCCATTTTTCTTAATTGTGGCTATATTTTACATAAGACATTTTTATGCAACACATGTTTATGTGTCTGGATCCTAGCAGAAAAATACATGTCAGGATTCTGCTGGAATGAGATTACAGAACACATGATCTTTTAAAAATGTATTTTCTATGATACGTACTTAACATATCTTTGGTTATGTTTGATTTGGTTATAATTGATTTTAGGGAACTGACTCAAAGTTATTTAAAAATATATAAAGGAAATAAAACCAAGAATTTCAATAAACTTTACTTGCTTGACTGATATCTTTTCTCTCTTCTCTCCTAAAAAGCAACAAACCCCCCCCCCAAAACCAAAAAACAACAACAACAAAAAAATGCAACCAAAAAAACCCCAGATAGGTTCTATGTAGTTTTTAATTTCATTGTACATTCAATAATTTATATTGATTTATATGTCATAAATTATGATTAATTGTAAAATTAAAATTAGACAGAGGAAGAGCTGCAACCAAAATTGCACAGAAGTAACTGTTAGGCATAGATTGAAGGTCTTCATTATCTGGGGGGAAAAAAAATCATTTTTCTAGAATGGTCTAGTCAACACACAGTGTCAGCAATCTTATGTTAATAGATGACTTGTTCTTTAACTAAAATGCTTCTGCCTTCACCTTGCATACCAAAAGAGCTTGTATCAGATTATGACTGCTTGCTTTAGGAACAGACTGGAAAATGAGGGCTGAGTCTTGAATGCCAGAGGGACATGGTTAAAGCAGGAATGATGTGATTATCAGCATGTCGTAAGTATAAAAATTTCCAGTGCTGTCATATGAGCATGCAACTGTTAGCAGATGTATTATAGGACTTTTGCATCAGATGGGTCCAGTCAGAAGTTTTGAAGCTTTAGTCAAAAACAAAATCAGTATTGAAGAAATACCTTGGGATGTTGACATATGAGTTTACTTAGTATGGAAAGGGACCTCAGAGCAAAATAAGTATACAACGTTTTGGAATGTAAGACAATAAATACATTAAGAAAATGTATAAATATGGTTGTAAATACATTCAATTAAGCTGTCCTAAGTTTTGCAATATTTGCAGAGCAGTTTACTGAATGTTATGCTTTTACCATGGTTCCGTTATATCTTGGACATGTATGTATAGAATGCAAGTGAAGACAATAGAGCACAATGTTAAACTCTTAACCTGACTTTGTTTGACACAAACTGTTTATAAGGAATTCGAATATTGAAAATGTCACTGTGCAAAAATAAATATGCCTGTTTTTATGTGTTGCAGAAGTGATTCTTTTAAGTGAATATGATAACACAATTGGGGGTTAGCTTGCATATTTTAAACTTGACCGTACACAGTTACACTTGTGTAGAATCAAAGGGCAAGAATCTTAAGACTCTGATAAACACTAGTATTTGTTTTTTATCCTTTTAAGTCAGACTATGAAGAATATAATGGGGTGACAAATAACATTATTAAAAATCCAGACTTTCAAGGTTTTTGATCACCTCTTATTGTAAACATAATGAAAGATCTTCTTTCCCTCAAAAAGAAAAAAAAGTCTACATGCAGAGCTATGTGGTTCAGGATTTAAGTAGAGTAAGATCATGAACTGCGAGTGAGTCTGGATGCAGTTTCATATGATCAATAAGAAAATTAATTTTCAGTGGAAAGAAATGTACCTGTTCAGGGAAAACAGCTGTCTTGAATCACATGTATTTGAAGAGTTTTCCTAAATCACACATATTTGGAATGGTTTAGTGTCCAAAATATTAAACTGGTATATAAAATAAATCTGTGTTATAGGACCTAGGAGTAATTCATATTTCTTGGGTCCACCTGTACATTCCAGATTCGTTCTGAATTCATCTTAGAGTGAGATCCAGCTGCACTCTACTGTCTGGGTAGATAGTTCAGGTTGACTGAGTTTCAATCCATTTGTTTTCCCAGTTTTCGTGTGTAACTTGGGAGAATCATATTTTCTCTGTTCTTTAAATCCATTCCCTCACTCTGTGAAACATATATCATACTATATACTTAAAATACACAGGATTTATGAGAAGATACACTAAAATATGTTGAGAAAGATATAAGAGGGATGCATGACAGATAGGTTAAAAGTTCTGCCGAAGTCAAATTTGAATAGAGACTCCTGAAGCATAAAGAATGCACATACTAGAATTTTCATTCAGTAATTTAAACTCCTTGGAGAGACAAATACTTTAGACATGAGTGCATCAATAAGCACGAATTTTGAATACCTGATATCAGGCTTTCTAAGGTGGACAGCTTAAATGCAGAAACTTTGCTGAGAGTGTACTTTTCTTTACCATTTATCTTAACCTATTTTGGATGGGGGCTGAAGTGTCAAAATTCCTTTTTATAAGAGATGTTAAAAAATATTTAAGGAATAAATTCTTCTGTATTCAGCTGAGTTTGACTTTGGATACAATGAACCTTTGCCACATAAGTTACTTTTCTCATGGTCTCAATATTTCTCTTGAGTAATATACAGTCAAAGAATGGATAATTGTTTATGGTTCAAATTAATGAAAAGGAGGTTTTCAAAAGCATCCATATATTCTACATCCTGTTAATTAATGTAATTTTTGATCCGCCAATAGAGTACATGGTCAAACCTGTCCAACCTGTTAATATAACTTTCCAAAAGAAATACAGTGGGGCTTGAGCACTGATCACTGTATTTCAGATCATAAACAAGATAATATAATGACAGTCTTAGAATCAAAAAACATTCTCTAATAGGAGGAGAGGTTTTTATTTATTAAACAGAGATATTGAATTATTTAATACTTTATGGTTCAAGATTCAGTTTTGAATCCTTACAAGAAAATGTAAGACCTGAGAAGAAATTACATCTGTGCTTTCTTACTACTTACTCTTTTATGAATATTATCCTCCTTTTTTTCTCATGTTTCATCTTACTCTCAATTCCAGCTTTCTGACCCATTCATATGGTAATTTTCTTCCTTCTAATAAGTGCTACTCTTTTGTATTTCCTTTCTTCTCCCAATTTTCTTCTTATTGTAGCATTCTACCTAATCTCTGGGAACTAATTTTTTATTACTGACTCTTATTATCATGGGTTGCTTTTATCTGGAGCTCATAGATTTGTTCTCCCTCTCAGTACTTTTCCTTCAAATTCCTCTTTTTGTGTGTACATATACATCATCAAGAAGTCCTGATTGCATTATACTGAAAATTGTTATATTAAAGCCATCTATGCTTTAAAATTCTTTCCTTTTGGATTGGGAAATTGTATTTATTTTTATGAGGATGAATTATTAGTAGTATTGACCTACAAAAACCAAAATAATTGCTAATTCTACAGTCATAAGGGCTTTGTTTTTCTTCATACTAGCCAGAGGCAAAATACTGATGCTGCACAGCACACTGCCTTATTTCCCTCTCAGAAAGATTTCATATATGTAAAAAACCAGTTATTACTGTTCATTTTCCTCTGATAACTGTGTTCAGTTAAATTGCAAGGAGTTGTGCAGGGGGATTCAGGATCTACAAGGGATCCTTATTAAGCACAGAAATAAAGAACTACAACCACTAGCTGCAAAGAGAAGTCAGTCAAACTGGTAGACAACAAAGAAAAAATAATTATTTACAGGGTAAAACTGAGCAGGAAAAAAATACATTTAGAGTAGTTAAGAAAAAAATGTCGACAGAAAATAAAATAAAATGTTTAAGAAGAGGAAGACTAAATTTATGGAACTAGCTTTTAACAAGAGTGCTTGGACGTTAACTGGAAAATTGATTAATAAACTCCAAAGGACATAAACTGTACACTAGTCCTGTATCAGATCACTTTAATAATACTATCACATTTTGGCCAGGCCCCCAATTGTCGTGAGATGACTCTGCAACTTCAAAAAGTAAGTTTTGGCAGTAGGAGGTACCTGAAGGTGATGCCATTCTTTACAAATTGTAAATGTAAATGAAGATTCTCAGTATTATAGCAGCTTTTCTAATAACATCCACAAAGTTCTCTTGTCCTCGTTTTACAACAACGTGTTATTTCTGCTGGAAAAAAAAGCAGAAAGAAATCACATTGCTATCTTGGGCCACAATTTCCTTTGGCCCAAGGACTGAAAAAGTGTTACATTGTGAGTTCATGATGCTATACTCTCTCTGTAGACTCATGTTAAACTTTTACATTTGCTGCACTCATCAACCTAGCAGCTGGTGCCCAAACTATGATGAGGATATTTCACAGAACACATTCTCCACATTGCTGCAAATGTGTCATTAGGCAGCAAAGAATGAAAGGTTCATTGAGCCACAGAAAGAGAGCATGAGCACCAGTATGAGAGGGAATATGACTTTCTAATCAATTAATCCGGGCATTCATCATAAAAAAATTCTGGGGTTTAGCTCCGTATAAAATGTTTCATATATTACATTTTGTAGTTTATGATCCTTTAACATTAAAAAGATATTAGGCAAAATAACCATCAATGAAATGTAGTCCTGGATCTTCCCATTTTCAGTATATCCTCTCATCTAATTTAGGTAGTTGTAATTACTTATATGCTGATTGGCTTTGTACCCTGCATTTGTAGTTTAGATTCCTGATCCTGGGCAGTTGTAGGTGCATGAGCTTATATTTACATTCTCTGGACAGTTATATTCTTGCTTTACCTCCTTTAAATTACTTAGGGCAAATTGATGAACATAAACCCAGATATTTAACTTCCAGGAGATTTATTAATAGAAGTTCTAAGTAATTTTAACACAGTCCCACAGACCTGCACTTCACCAGAGGAAGTTCACATATAACCAACACATATTGTATAAACCTGCTCTTAGCAAATGACATAACCCCCACTCCATATATTTTCACTGTAGATGTGAAGTTTAAAGTTTGTATAGTATTAAGTAGCCTCACAAAATGGATAAGCACAACATAAAAATGGCAGCTTAACAACAAGAAGTCCCACTATGAATCTAAAGGAATTTCCAAAATTTTAGAGGTCTAAAGAAATAAAACTGTGGGTACATTTATGAACACAAAGATGGTATCTTTGAAGCAATGGAAATAAATTTCCTTGATTTTATCCAAACTAAAAGAAGATAAGAATGTATGGTACTGAATATGTTTTCATGCATTTTCTAACCTACACTACTAGGATTAGGAAAGTGGTAAATCTCTAAAGCAAAGAAAGATTGTTTGAACTATAAAACCTGCCTAGCAGGTTAAAAAAAAAAAAAAGATATCAAAATGGAAATTATTAATCTCTTTATATCAAAATCTATGATTGTCTATAATGGCAGCTCTTGTCTATAATGGCAGCCTGTGGCCTTGGTAAGTCAAAGAATTAAGCAGCTCTAGGGGTTATTTTCTATTTTTGCAGTATTTTATATAGCCTAACTACCTATGTACCTCGCTCATGCAGGTTTTATTGGTGTTGGTTTTAAAATACAGCCAATGAGTTTAATTCAGAAAATTAAAGAACACAGAATTGGTGGTTTCTTCTTCTCAGCCTCTTTTTTTTCCTTTTTTTTTTTTTTTTTTTGTGGTATTATATTGCAAGTCTAAGCTTTCATCAAACAAGCAGACATAAAACAGGCTTTCTGACCACAGGCTAAATTCTCCAGAGTCTGACAGATGCCTTCATCTGATGCCTGGTACCATTACACCAAGATATATTTGGGGGATAAATTACAAATACAAATACAAAGCTCTGGCTGCCTGAAGCTGCTTTTGAAGAGTTTGATGAATCCCATGGTTGTATAACATAAACACTGTAGTGATTGCTAAAATATCTCAGGATTGCCCTAGTATGATAGTAGAAAGTTATTTAGAACTTTAAGTAACTCAGGCCTGTGTTGAACAAACAGTTTAAGCTAAACATCAAAGGGTTTCTCTGGCTGATACTATTGGTAAAATAAAGTAACAACGAAAATTCCTTTATGGTGTCTCCGGTGTACAAGGAAGAATAAAATGAACAGTTTTCTGTTGTATCAGAAAGAAAAACATAGGTTGCATGATAGAAATTAGCTGGAAACAAATAATCACAGACTTCCAGTTATTTTGAATGTTTCAAAAATAACAAGAAAAACTGCCTGCAAGAACATAGAAATGGTTGCACTATTTCTGATGAAAGATCCATTGACTCTAATTGTGTCTTTGAGTAGTGACCACCGCCAGGAGCTTCAGAAAAAAAGTTTATGGGGTTATATTGTCATCTACTCCTGTCTAACTTCTGCCACTGCCTGAAAACCTGTGTGGGCAACACAAATTTTTGTGTTGTCAAAAAGAAAGAATTCCTATGTTGTAACAAAGGAAGAATGACTGAGGTTTCCTTGTCCTCTCAATGTCTTTTTATTTTACTTTACTCATTATTTTACATCATTCACTGTCTTTCCTCCCTGGCATCTTTTTTCCACCTAAAGAAACTTATTCTGTTTTCGTTATACAATACTTACTCTGTAACTTCAGTTATCTTTGTCAGCCTGTTACTACTTTTTTTAAAGGATATTTTACTGTATCATGTTAGATATCATGGTTCCTGAACTGTATCCTGTATTCAAAATTTAAGTATCTCCTGGAGGTTCAGTGGCACCAGTACGTTTACTATTTTTTCCTTTATTTTATAAGAAAGTTTCGAGATATTTACCTCTCACATGACTGCACATTATGATAATATTAATATAGATTTATTTCCAAAGATAAAATAATCTTTATTTATAAAGATTATTAGATTTATTTGCAAGATCCCTTCCCTAAGAATAGCTGATTTATAAATCTTTATAATCTATTGTAATTAAGACCATTTCCCACACAGGAGTATATAGATTGACTTTTAATTTTATCTGGCTTTTTATCAATTTATTGGTAACTCTCAATTCAGGATTTGGTCTTACAGTCAAGCAAATCTTTTTATCAGTTGCAAATGTAATCATCTTTCACTCATTTTTTTTAATCCCAGTTATGATCTTGATTTCATCCCATGATGGCTTAGTTTCTTTAATAAGTTTTACAACGTCATCTTAAAAGGTTTTGGAAATTGAAATGCACTTTATTAAAAGAAGTCTTTCAAAGATTTCTAATTTATTTTTCCAGTGTGATTTCCTTTAACAAAAAGATACTGACTTTCCCTGCTGTTTTTTAAGCTAATAATTTTGTTCTTTACCACAATTTTTAACAGTCACAGTTATGTAAAACTCAGACCTACTTGTGTGCAGATATTCATATGCCCCCAAATTTTCATATTAAGTCCTGTATTACCTTTTACATGTCAATCCCAAGGCTAAATTAAAGCCAGTCTTAGTATTTAACAATTTTGTATCTGGCTTCCTTTAACACTCTGGGTTGAATACCATTTGTTTTTGGAAATCTGAGTATTTTACTTTATTGATTAGCACTTGGTCTATTCTGGTGACACTTGTCTTTAATGAAAGTTCTGTCTTAGCAAAGGAAAAATTGAATGTGGCAAAATTCCAGAACTCTTCCATAAGAAATGTAAACTACTGAACTAGTTCCATCTTCTACAAATTTGGAGTTTTTTCACACTTGCATGTTTTGTTATGTCATGATCATCTCTGCACACAGTAAATTCTTTTATCATTCTTCTGAATCTGAGAAGTCTCAATTTGTTTCTGTTAATAAAGTTTCAGGAAATATTTTCTCAAATTTTCTTCTGGCAATTTTCATTAAGGATTTATATTTGTCTCTTCTATTTTCTTTGTTTCATCATATCTTTTACCAAGTGAAAATTTATCTTACTTTACACATATATCTCCTTTTCCTTCAACAGTTTAAATTTTTTGAGTTGTTTTTGATGGGTGGCAAATATTTTCATTGAGGTGCCAGTGCAATATCTTTAATAATATGTTTCACTTCACTTTGATTAAGAGTGGTCATATTAAATAACTGCTTCTCACTAATACATTACTAGGCCATTGCAAAGTCTTTTATGAAAATATTATTTTTTCTTTCTGCCAGAAAGGGCTGAAGAATGCCAAGACTAATGGATGCTCCTTCACATGACCTATGAGATACCTAAGAAATTTTGACAAAAATTAGAGGACAAGGTGATTTGTATACTCTTTTCCTGAGTTTACTCAGCATAGTGTAAATTGTGAAACCATATAATAGAGTATTTATGTCCATGTTGTGTTTTCCTTTTCAATTGTGTGAAATTCTCCAGTAGCACTATGAGAACACTGCTTGGTTCAAGTTGGTATGATGAACATTTGAAAATATTGTGTAGTTTCAAGTATGTCATCTTTCACTTTTAAGCTTTACTTTCAGAGATGTGGTAAAACTTATGTGTGAATTTAATGGCATTTTATATATATGCAATAAAAATGGCAATTTAAAGTCCTTGCAATAACAATTACCACTTCAAAGGAAAAAGTAAATTTTCAGTAGCAAGCCAAGTACATGTTCATTTCAAATGACAGAACACTGTAATGGTCACAATGCTTTCATAAACCATTGCATCAGAAAGCAGAAAGAATTTTGTTTAATTTAAGCAGAAATTATTAAAAATGTGCCAACAATATAAGATAAATGGCTGAAGGCTTTCAAACCCTAATACAAGACAAATATTGTGGTATGACAACCTTTGCTATCAAAGTTAATAATGAATATTAAACAGGCTTCTGATGCATGAAATGCACAATATATAGAATTTTCATCTCATTTCAGTCAGTTGCCTTGAACTAAGAAAAGAAAAGTGTAAATTGAGTAAGACAATCTCACTACTTATCCTGTGCATGAAAATGAGCTGGATGTGATAAGTTTGATCATAATCTTTTCAATAAATATGCTTGCATAAAAACTCATAAGGCCATAAAGATGAGCTTGTATTTGTAAAACTTCAAGACCAGTTTCTTTAAAAGAATAATAATGCTACTAGAATAGAGAAAAAGTCAAATGCCTCACATTTCTGGTCAGAGAATGGGTCTGGTGGATAAAACAGAAGTCTTAGCATTAGAACAGTTAGTACATATTGTTGTGGAAACCACGGGAGATCTAAGAAAACAAAAAATCTTTCTGCACGGTGTTTTCTTAAGACTAAGTTTTCCTTGCAACTCTGTGTTAAGTACAGACAGTAGAGAAATCTTTATAGAAGTGTAGGAGTGATAGTGAGCTATCAGGAAGCAAGGTTATTTAAAAAATATAAAAAATAAATTAATTAGGTGTTTTTTAAACCTTTCAGACATGTCAGCCATGGGGCATTATTTTTTTAATTGACAACAAAAAGAAGGTTTAAGGAATAAATATAATAAAGTAAGTACTTAAAATGTAATTTAAATTTGCATTCGTATATGTGCTTGCCATTTATAGAATTCTATGGTGAAAGTCTTATTGAAAAAGAAAAATTAGTATACCAAAAAACAAAATTAAATTATTTTATTCAATGACTGTTTTTCTTTCCACTCCTTCACCATCCCTCAGCAGATCACCCCTTTTCACAGTCCTTCGCAGTCTTGTCCTCATGATCTCTGTCCTTTCCTCTCCTAGTTCTTCCAGTCTTCCATTTCTTCAGTCCCTCTTTACCACTGAAGGAAAAAGTTACTATATTCAAATTCCTTGTCCTTATATTCTCCTCTGAAACTCCATATTCTACATTAACCTTCCCTTCTTTTCCTATTCCATTCTATAGTTTTTTGCTTTGACTCTCTTCAGTCATATTTTAGTTCATTAACGTTAAGGCACGGAGGGAAACTATTCTTCAAAGAAAATGGCTTTCTTAGGCTGAAAAGGAAGAAGTAGTAAGAATATTTCATAGAATCTAGCCCTCAAGGCCATCTGATTTTTTGCATAAGGTGAATTAATTTAGATAGTTAAAGAAAGAGGATTACTAGAGTTTTCCCTTTCTCTTTACTGTTCATAAGAGGAGTCTAATTAAACAGCTGAGAAACACAGGTGTGATGCATACAACTAACCTTCAGTGAGATGGATATTGCATAAATGTCAACTTTTATCCTAAGGTTCAAATTCAAAACCAATATAGTGTCAATCTTTAATAATTAAATTTGTTACATTGGACAGCAGATCTCTTGACTCAGAGCTGCTTCTGATTTCAGTCATTTATAGTAATGAAAACTGACAGTCATAACATTTGCCTCTAGAAATGTTCATACAGTAAGATAATGACAACTGGAAATTTCCATGCAGTGATTTGCAAACTCATTCTTCTATGATTTATACCCAATATTCCTTGATATTACTTCCTCTTCCAAGTAATGAATGTCTCATCTGCTCCATTTGGGGAACAAATGTTCGTGATGAAAAATTTTCCATAGCAGCAAAGTGTATTATAGAGAATGAAGTATTCAAAATAGTAGACATATACCTTAAAAATAAAACTAGAATGTAATAATATTACATTTTCATAACAGGAACATTGCCTTGTGTCTCTTTGTTACAGAAGGGATGAAAAATGTTCCTTTTTATTGCTGCAAGATAGACATAAAAAGTCAGACTCCACTAAGGTGAAAATCTACATTGGTAGAGACAGTCCTGCAAGAAACAAAACTGAATCCCATTAGGAAGAAAAAGGAAGGAAATTATTATGTCTAGGATTTGCAAGTGAAAACCTAAAAGATGCAGATGCATGAGATCCACATAGATTCTGAAGAATCATGATACTCTGTTTTACTCAAGGAAGAAGACTGATTGGAAACTAATATTTTTCAGCTTGATAGCTTTGGCCCTCTTCGGAATTTCAGTTTAGACTATGGTTACCTCAGTTTAGGTTTTCATTTGGATACCACTGAAGGAAACCAGCAGGGAGGATTTAAAGCATGGCTACTCATCCTTAATCAAGAGATGAGAAAGTTGTTTTGTGAAGCTGTCTGAAAAGCAGACACAAAACTTCTACAGTGGTACTGTAGGTACTCAGGCATTCTCCCAATTGCTGAAACATCATGGGCGCCCACAAGAAGAGAATCCTAAAAATTTTGTTTGACATAATAAAGAAGCCTCTCCTGGATAGTTCTTTAGTAGGACCTTGAAATATTGGTCAGGTGACCACTCTCTGAAAAGCCTGAAAGGTCAGAGCAAGTATTATTTTGGATTATTCTTGGTTTGCTAACATCACTAAAACAAAGTCTTAGAGCAAAACATGAAAATAAAATCAGTAAAGAAGTAAATTTTTTGCAGAATTCTAATGCAGGTCATATAAATAATTGTCTAAGACGAATGTACAGGTATGTGAGAAAAGAAGCGTGCTTGGATTTACCTGTGCTTTAATCAATGCCAAGTATTTCAGATTTCATAAATGTTTTTCCATAGCTAAATCTTGGTGAGATAAGACCCACTTTTATTTTATAGATTTAGAAAATATTTAAATGCGATTTTTACAGATGCGCGTTTGTTTGTTTGTTCATTTTGTAGAGAACTACTCTTTATACACATACATAAATGGGATTATGGATGCTATTCACTCCAAGTTGCTGGCTGAAACTTGAACAGATGTAACTGTACTTCCAAGGCAGTCTCACATGACTACTTAAGTCACTTTTGAGGGAGACCATGCACTAACATATACCACTAGATAAGTATGGATAAAACTGTCCTAATAAATTTGCCATGACACCTAACAGGCAACTTTATAAGATCTAACGAGAGACAGTCATAAGCATTTTAAAAAGGATGGACTGTGTCTATTTCTAACACTAATTTCTTACAGTAATTTCATCAAGTTACAGTCAATGTTTTTGTCATAAGAATTTTTTAAGAAAAACCTTCAATTTTGTTGTCTTTATCCCCAGAATCAAATGAACACGATTTATTGGAAGATATTCTGAGACCATGTATAAGCACCAATTCTTATTTCAATGGGAAAATAATTTAATTTAATTCTATGATACAAGGCTTCATCTAAAGATGGACTTATTCTTCTTTGTCTCTTGTTTGGTACATAAACTTATGGATTAGCATCTACTATGAAAAAGACCACATATTTACCGTGCCGTATTAAATTGAATTATCTTGGAAGTCCTTTAACTCAAATATATAATATAACTAAAATACCTTGTTCAGTAGGTATTTAATACCTGGCAGTATTTCCATAATGGCAAACCTTCACTATTTTGGGTTCACATATACATAACATACAATGTTTTGATTAACTTGGCAACAGTAGTGCAAATTTCAGAGTTTCTGAACTCACAATTAATAAGAAATAAAATTTGTAATATTTTAGGGATTTTTTGTTGTTTTTTTCTTCTCTAACATCCTAAGATAAGATGTTGCATCTGTATCACATATTGTCTGAAGATTAATGAACTGAAGAAGGGCACACACAAAAAATGAAAAATTTGTTAATGTCAGACAGGAATATTCTAATTCTCTATGACTCAGAGAAAAGTTATTTGTAGTACTCACACTGAAGAGTGTCTACATGGCTTCCAAAAGTTCTAGTGAATGAGGCAATTGCCAAAGTAATATACTTCTCAGCATGAATACCTGATCTTCAGTTATGATTTTGTTAATTTTGTGAATTTTTCAGTCCGTTCTTTATGTATTATTCTTAGTAAGTTCTCAGAAGGAACTCCATAGGAGAATAGCTCACAAATAGAACATATTTTCAAAGTAAAAAATAGTCAAACCAGTGCTTGCAGCCTTGTTCTCATCTCCCTTCATTTGTTGCCACATAAATATTCTTAAATTTGCATTTTATTACCTTTGTCCTTCAGAACCTTTATCTTTGCAGAGAAGCACATCCTTCTTTAATAAGGAGTAAAAATTGAATACAGTCCCCGTGAATTCCTGATCATCCTGGGCATAGCCCTACATATAAATGTGGATTTAATACTGCTGCAGTTCACTGAACATCTGAAAAGATAAATGTTCCCTACACAGACTACTGTGATGACTTTGACATTGCTGGACATCTATTTCCACAGGAGTGACATTCATTGAGGAGACAAAAGAAGGATTAAACATTATAATTGTACTTTGACAAGAACACTTCTGGGATGGATTAATACTCCTGCGGATGATTTTGCTACTATATCTGACAGTACTGCCTCATGAACTTTTAGTCTGGGTGCCTTTTTTCTTCTGCAGTAAAATGACGCATGAAGTGCTCTGAACAAACGTTTATCTTTATTCCAAGCAATATATACTGCAAATTTATGAAAGGTTATCCAGACCTTTCCGCTGCCAGCAGAATTCGGTCATCTCATCTGACCTTACCGCAGGTCAGAGATTTTTGCCTTTTATCCTGAGTGACCTCTTCTTCTGCCTACTAATCTCAGATAACTGAAATTTAGGTGGTTTTTTTTTCCTGCCGTGTAAGTCTGAAATCCATGATAGGCTCCATTTAGATGGTTGGCCAAACTCCAGATAAGCAGGGCTTTTCTGGGCATAATTATTATCTTTCTTCTGACCCTTTCCAGGTGGCCAGATTCATATCCTCCAGAATAGTAGCACTGCCTTCAGTGATCTGTCTTGAGTGATTTCAATGGGATCCTTATTTACATGGCCCTTTGAAACAGAACTGCCTAGGTTCTTTCTTAGAAAAGTACTCCAAGATTACTAGAAAGGCTTTCAAACAAAATGAACAAATCCTGAAGAAACAACAAAACAAAATAAAAATTAAAAACACCTCAACCCACTCCTTGCCCAAAACCCAAAGCAACCAACCAAAAAAAAAAAAAAACCCAAAAAACTCCCCAAAAACCAAGCAAGGAAACAAACAAGAACACCTCTCCCTCCCCCAAAAACCCCCAAAACACAAACAAACAAAAAACCAACCAGCCAATCAACCAAACAAAGAAACAAAAACCCCCTAACCTAAAAGAAAAAGACCCCAAACAAACTCAGATCAGAAAGTCTAAAAATCATTCTCATTTCATTATATTGTGGGAAGGCAAATCACTATTTTCAGACTAGCTTTCTAGCTTTGAGGTTAAGGTTAGTCTCTCAGTGGCTTCCTCAATGAAAATCAACTCTACACAATTCCACTTGGTTCCTTTGAAACCATCTTCTGTTTGTTGTGAGTTCTTGTCCAAAATGTTGTGTGTCTCTTGTCCAGGGAGCTACCTGCTCTCTTCCTCCTCACTGATGTCTTAGTCTGTGCATGAGGGGCAAACTCCTTGTTCTATGCTAAACTATCACCATTTCTCCTTTCACTGCCCCAGGAAACACCTTTTCCCAGAGCACACTAGAATAGCTATAGAAATTCATCAGGTTCCCCTGGACAGCCAGGAGTTCCACCTGACCTTCTCATTTTTTCCTTTAGAGAATACAACACAATACAAGGAGAGTAAATAAAGATATTGGCTTTCATATTGATACTGCAACAGTGCTGGTCTCTCAAAAACGATGCAGGGTAAACCAGGTTGGTGTGTATAAAATCCTGGTGTCACTTTCACCAGGGCTTGTAGTGACAGGACAAGGGACAATGGTTTTAGAAGAGATTTATATTGGACGTAAATAAGAACCTATTATAAGGGTGGTGAGTCACTGGAAGAGTTCTCTCAGAAAAGGTGTGGATGCCCCAACCCTGGCAGCATTTAAGATCAGGTTGGATGAGGTTTTGAGCAACTTAATTTAGTGAAAGATGTCCCTGCCCATGGCAGAGGGGTCAGAACTAGATGGTCCTTAAGATCCCTTCCAAACTAAGCCGTTCTATGATTCCATGATTCCATAATCATTTGTCTCTCACTCATGCCAGAAATGAACTATTCATGCTGATTTACATACAGAATTACACATAAATGTTCGCAGAAAATTTTCTCTTTTTTTTTGTTCCTGCAATTTTGTGGCTAGTATTTATTAAGAAAAAGATATTTTGATGGATTTTCAGATGTTATTGGTTTTCCTTTTCTTCATAGCACTATAAGAATTAAAAAATCTTTTTAAAAAATCTTGAAAATTTTAATGACTACCTGAGTAAATATTTCTTAATTATATTTCTGGAAATACCACTTTTCTGTCATTATTAAAGTCATTCAAACGCCTATTAATCAAACACACACCAAAAAATCATCATCCGAGAATGCAGTTTGATTAGTCGCAGGATTTCCCAATAGATAGTGCATCAAAGCTTTCAGACATAGCAACTGGAAAAGAAATCTCTCACCTCAGAGGAATACACCCATGCCTCAGGTCTGTTTGAAGGAGATACTTTTGAGAGTCATACACTGAAAGAAAAAAATCATTTCAGCTGTGCAACTTCGAAGTTTC
The DNA here is from genome assembly GCA_013397175.1 of Platysteira castanea. Classification (NCBI taxonomy): domain Eukaryota; kingdom Metazoa; phylum Chordata; class Aves; order Passeriformes; genus Platysteira; species Platysteira castanea. The sequence continues at coordinate 265,475 of VYXC01005154.1, read as the reverse complement.
TCTAATATAAATCACATCTTCACAAATATTAAAGTCCCAAAAGGCAGAAAATGCCTTTTGGCAGGGAAAATTCATCTCAAGTTTGACAGATGGAGGTAAAAATATTAAAGTTTTACTTGTTAAGCAGCAATATTTTGGTAGTGGCCCCATATATAGACTGACACTATTAAAAATAAAGAATTTATTTAGATTAAAGCAGTATTCATGCCAGACAGGATTTTTTTCTTTTTACTGTTGTTCTTTTTCTTTATCTTAAAATTTGATTAAATGATAAATATATATGTGAAAGCACTCTCCATATACACCACTCAGACCACAAAGGCCTCTTAGGAGCTAATTATGTCAGTATGTGATAATGCACATGAATGATACACATGGTTATCTAGCAATCCTACATCGTTAAAATCCAGGACAATTTCTAACGTGTTCAAAATCCACTTGCAACATTGAGAAATTGCTGCAGAATTCAATATATTATGAATCATTCATATTTCAACATCCATGGGGATTGGAGGAAATGGGGAATCCAGTAAGATGCCAACTCCCTTTCTTTGAAGCAAAGATGGATGAGGTCGAGAACCATACATCCACATTTTGTCCATGGGAGTAACTGAATTGAAAAGAAGTCAGATATTTTCTTATCCTGGGACATAAGTTATCAGCAGGGGCCCAGAGACACACGAGGCCAGCAGAGTCCTGGGCTGCATAAGGAGATGCATTATCAGCAGGATGAGTGAGGTGATCCTTCTGCCTTAGTGAGACACATCTGGTGCACTGGGTGCAGGTCCGGGCTCCCCAGTGCAAGGGAGACATGGACATACTGGAGCAGATCCAATGAAAGGACACTAAGATCATTAAGGACCAGAGCATTTGTCACCTGAGAAGAGGCTGAGCAACCCGAAACTGTTTCTCCGGGGGAAGAGAAGGTTCAGGAGGTCTTATCAATCTGCATGAATAGTTAGTGGGAGAGTTCAAAGGAGGCAGAGCCAAGCTCAGTGGGGCCCTGCAACAGGACAAGAAACAAGGGGCATACACTGAAATATAAAAGATACCACTCAAACATTTAAAAAAAAAAAAAAATCAATGAGAGGATGGTCAAATATTGGAACATGTGTAATATTTTGCTGCCTAACTTTTGATTTGTATTCTCTCTTCCTTTGCCCAAATATGCAGCAAGCCACTCCAGACATTTTTTAATCTATTTTCCCTAGCATAATGGTCTTTCCTTTCTAGAAGAGTCTTTCAGGTCTGAATTCTTACCAATCCCAGCTAAAACTGCTGAAATCCACAGCGTTGATGCATTCACTATTAATCACAAATGTGCTGAAAAAATAATGTTCATCTTCTATCAAATCTCACCCAAATTGAGTGGAAACTCACTAATTAAATCTTTCTGCAGCTCATTTGCCATCCTGTAAAATGGAGAATAATGCTACTACAAGACAATACATGAGTCTAGCTATGTTAATAGATTCTAGTCACATGGTGATGACAGACACAGAAAAATTCAGAATAAAATTTGCAATTTATTTTTTAGAGCAATTTTTATGGACAATTTGGACTGGAAAAATTATATGAAATTATGTTAAACATTAATCAAAAAGAAACATAAGGAATGGTGTGACAAAAAGAAAATAATGAATGGTTCATTTTTATGTCCATGCTACCTTTTCGTGTGCTCTGATTGTGTTGGGATCTGTCTGAAGAAATATAGTCAATTAAGTAAGTAAAAACTGCATTTTAATGCAGAAGCAGGATACTAAAACAGTGAATTAAAATTTCACAAGCTTTCATATTTGACATTAATTTTGGTATTTCAAATCTATTAAGCTCTTGACCCTATGAAGTAATGCAATATTTGTTTAAGATGTTTCTAAACATGTTTATACAATCTGCAATGAACTTCCTTCCATATGTTATTTTTTGGTATTTTGTAAAGATTTCAAAACAGAAGAAGATTTCTATTTCTGGATTTATTATCAGCCTGATTTTTTTTTTTTTAACTCTTGTTTCTTTAGGGTTGGGTTTTTTGTTTTGTTTTGGGGTGTTTTTTTTGATAGGAAATTTTTGTTTGTTTGTTTACTTGTTTATTTTCCCTAAAATATATATTACGTTTGCCTCAGGATACTTGTTGGCTAATCTATGCATCTTGTTTGCATCTGCAGTAAACTGGAAATGCAGATAAGCAGGCTATCACATAAAAATGAGGTTTTATTTTCTCAAATATTTCAGATTTTATAAAATAACTGGGAAAAAATGAAATAGTAATACCTTTAATAGGTAAATATTTAATGACTTTGAAAAAAATTCTTAATGACTTTGGAAATCTAGAGTTTAAATATAAAAACCTCTTTTTACCATTGTTAGAATTCATTTCCATGACTACATACTTGTGATTAGGATTTTATCTTCATTTCATATGAAGTTCTTACCTTTTCAAAAAAACAGTAGCAAAAGATGTTATTATCATTCAGGAATTGCAAAAAGTAGCCACAGAAATTGTAGGCAAATCTTATTTGTATATGCATAGAGATGCAGACATACAAAAACCATATATATATATATATATGTAGCACATCTTTAGAAATGCTTACCAAACTGTAGAGATCCAATAGTTTTTCATTTGTTGTGTGGAAGTCATCAGTCTTAAAAAAGGCTGAGGATAGAGGAGACTTACGGTACTGGCCATATTAGAGCCTGGTGTGAAGGGATGCGCTGTTGCATTTCACACCTGTGTGCAGCCATCTGCACCTTGGGATTGGGTTCTATCGGGGGGCTGTCTATGACTTCTAAAGGGGCAGTGAATGTTATTGAGAAAGGCAGGTCCACCAGAGGCAGGCTTAAATTCTGCGAGGTCTGACTTACTACTGATTTTTCTTTTAATGGATTTGCACAATAAGATTACCTTGAAGTAAAGAATCCAGCATATTTTTAATATGTGTGGTCTCTCTGGATTTTTTTCATTTTGTCTCATTTCTATGTACTTATTGATATAATTTTTCATTAAATAGTCACTGAGACAGTGAAGTCCATAAAGATCAACACATTTCGCTGTCATAAGTAAAGTTTCCTTCTTCATTTCCTCATCAAAATTTATATGTAAAAGTAGTAGTTGAATAATTTTAACAAGATTTATTGCAATCCAAGTCTCAGAAGGCTAGTCTTTTCTTTCTTATATCATTTAAGCTTACTATATCTAGGCAAAAAATCTGTAAAACATTTTCATTAAATATAATGATGTACATTTCACTGTATTGTTTTAGATTATATTGGTTTAAATATCATATTTCATAAGGTAATATCTTACCAAACGTCTATCTTTTCTTCTTAGAACTTTAAACTAAAAGAGACTATAACATCCTATCCTGTATGTCCTGTAGTACTATTTTTAATTCAGCAGTTGAATCCCATTGTTTCAGTATATATGTGCTTCAGTTTCCATGGTACAAGTGACCTGTAGTAAAGCTGATAAACCACACACACACCCCAGTAAGGCAAAAGCTGCTGAGAAATCATTATTGGCTCCTACAGTAATGATCAGAAGTAGTGGCTATTTCTGATAAAAGGAATGGTGAAGATACCAAGTCAAAAAGCCTGTCATATGAAGATTTTTCTGACACGTTAGGCGAGGTTGTGATATAAACAGCATAGAGACAAAGGATGTTAAGCAAGCACAGTTTAGGCAGTCAAAAAGTGCAGTATCCCCTAAGGAGTAAGAGTGAGAATGCTGCTCTGGAGATTCCAAACTAAACAAGAATAGTCTTTCCAATCTTAGGACAATAACATCAATGTTAACCATTGTCTTGCACCAAAAATTACTACTGTCTAATATAATACTAAATAATATATATAATATATATAATATTATATATATTATATATAATATAACACTAAATAATAATAATAAACTAATGTTTCTTGCAGACTGGCTTGTTTTGAGAGCAACAATGAAAGCTGTAAGATTCTAAGCCTACCGATGAGGCGAATAAGCACCTGCTGTCATTTTTTATAGTCTTTTTCTTACCTCAGGAACATTGTGTTTGATTCTTCCTAGACTCTAAGTACTATTTGAGAGGTTTATTGTTCTAACTGTTTGCTTTTATGCTGAAAAAATTCTCTCCAATGGGAAAGCATTCATCACAGTAAAATGCTACCTTAGGTCAAAAATTGTTTAATTAATAAATGTGAAAGTTTTGAAATCTAGTACTTTGTAACTTGGTAGATATTACGATCAGATCTTAAATTAGAAACTCCTATTAATGTGCATTTTAGTAGGCTTTGAGATACTAATCTTTTAAATCAAATAAATTTTAAAATCTCCTTCATAATTTACCAGTTATGGCCCACTATAACGAGCACCAAAANCATGACTACATACTTGTGATTAGGATTTTATCTTCATTTCATATGAAGTTCTTACCTTTTCAAAAAAACAGTAGTAAAAGATGTTATTATCATTCAGGAATTGCAAAAAGTAGCCACAGAAATTGTAGGCAAATCTTATTTGTATATGCATAGAGATGCAGACATACAAAAACCATATATATATATATATATGTAGCACATCTTTAGAAATGCTTACCAAACTGTAGAGATCCAATAGTTTTTCATTTGTTGTGTGGAAGTCATCAGTCTTAAAAAAGGCTGAGGATAGAGGAGACTTACGGTACTGGCCATATTAGAGCCTGGTGTGAAGGGATGCGCTGTTGCATTTCACACCTGTGTGCAGCCATCTGCACCTTGGGATTGGGTTCTATCGGGGGGCTGTCTATGACTTCTAAAGGGGCAGTGAATGTTATTGAGAAAGGCAGGTCCACCAGAGGCAGGCTTAAATTCTGCGAGGTCTGACTTACTACTGATTTTTCTTTTAATGGATTTGCACAATAAGATTACCTTGAAGTAAAGAATCCAGCATATTTTTAATATGTGTGGTCTCTCTGGATTTTTTTCATTTTGTCTCATTTCTATGTACTTATTGATATAATTTTTCATTAAATAGTCACTGAGACAGTGAAGTCCAAAAAGCTCAACACACTTCGCTGTCATAAGTGAAAGTTTCCTTCTTCATTTCCTCATCAAAATTTATATGTAAAAGTAGTAGTTGAATAATTTTAACAAGATTTATTGCAATCCAAGTCTCAGAAGGCTAGTCTTTTCTTTCTTATATCATTTAAGCTTACTATATCTAGGCAAAAAATCTGTAAAACATTTTCATTAAATATAATGATGTACATTTCACTGTATTGTTTTAGATTATATTGGTTTAAATATCATATTTCATAAGGTAATATCTTACCAAACTTCTATCTTTTCTTCTTAACACTTTAAACTAAAAGAGAATATAACATCCTATCCTGTATGTCCTGTAATAATATTTTTAATTTAGCAGTTGAATCCCATTGTTTCAGTATATACGTGCTTCAGTTTCCATGGTACAAGTGACCTGTAGTAAAGCTGATAAACCACACACACACCCCAGTAAGGCAAAAGCTGCTGAGAAATCATTATTGGCTCCTACAGTAATGATCAGAAGTAGTGGCTATTTCTGATAAAAGGAATGGTGACGATACCAAGTCAAAAAGCCTGTCATATGAAGATTTTTCTCACACATTAGGCGAGGTTGTGATATAAACAGCATAGAGACAAAGGATGTTAAGCAAGCACAGTTTAGGCAGTCAAAAAGTGCAGTATCCCCTAAGGAGTAAGACTGAGAATGCTGCTCTGGAGAGTCCAAACTAAACAAGAATAGTCTTTCCAATCTTAGGACAATAACATCAATGTTAACCATTGTCTTGCACCAAAAATTACTACTGTCTAATATAATACTAANAAAATGCTACCTTAGGTCAAAAATTGTTTAATTAATAAATGTGAAAGTTTTGAAATCTAGTACTTTGTAACTTGGTAGATATTAGGGATCAGATCTTAAATTAGAAACTCCTATTAATGTGCATTTTAGTAGGCTTTGAGATACTAATCTTTTAAATCAAATAAATTTTAAAATCTCCTTCATAATTTACCAGTTATGGCCCACTATAACGAGCACCAAAAATTGTTGTCATAACTGATGATCTATCTTCAGTGACAGAAGATTATCTAAAGCAGTTGCAATTTCACAACTAAATAAACAGTTGCTAAAATAGAGACTCTGTGTGGTAAAGGACATTTGTAGAATATAGGAACAACCTCTATTTTCAATTATATATGTAAATATCTAATAGGGATAAACTCTACCCTTTCCTGGTATACTTCAATGGAAAGCCCTATTACTTAAAATAGATGCCCTAGCATTCTTCTGAGTTCATATCTTTAAAACCATGAACTCTTGTAACTTACAACTTCTGTTTGGTACAGACTTAGCATATAAAGTACAATTTTGGAAGTGCTGTACTGATTATCCCCCAATTTTAACTTATAAATCAATAAAATACAATAAAATCAAAAAGGAAGGTATGCAATAGAGGAAAGATGTCACAGAACCACAAAATCACAGAACAGCTGAGGTCGGAAGGGAGTTCTGCTCATCTGGTCCACCCGCCTTCAAGCAGGGCCACCTAGACCCAGCTGCCCAGGACTGTGTCCAGACGGCTTTTGAATACCTTGGAAGAGGGAAACTACATAACATCCCCAGGCAAGCCATGCGTGGTCACCTTTACAGAAAAAAAGTTTCCTGATGTTTAGACAGTACCTCCCATGTTTCAGCCGGTATCCATTGATTCTTGTTCTGTCGCTGGGCACCGCTGAAAAGAGCTTGACTCCATCCTCTTCCCACACTCCCTTCAGGTTTTTATATACATTGATGGGATTACCCTGAGCCTTCTCTTCTCCAGGTCAAGCACTTCATCTCTCTCATCCTTTCCTGACAGGAGAAATGCTCCAGTGTCTTCATCATTTTTGTTCCCTTTTGTTGCATTTTTTATGATATGTCCATGTGTCTCTCCGACTGGAGAGCCCAGACATGGACACAGCTGTTCAGGTGAGACCTCACCAGGGCAAGGTAGAGGGCAAGGATCATTTCCCTTCTCCTGCTGGCAATATTTCATCTAATTCAACCCAGGACACGATTAACCTTCTTTGCAGCAAAAGTAATTCACTAGTTTCTGTCCACCAGGACCCCCAGGGCTTTTTCTACCAAGCTGCCTTCCAGGTGGGTGACCCCCAACATATACTGGTTATTCCTCCACACGTGCAGGACTTTGGACTTCTCCTCATAGCACTGTCATAAACCATAATCAGTAATTCAAGTGTATTTATGTAGCTTTTGAGATAGAAACAAATGTGACAAAACGTTTTCTTCAGTTTCTAATAGTATATGTTATGAACTAATTTTTTTATTCTAATATTTCTGTTTATATCCTAATATAAGCACTTCTGTACTGAAACATAGTTATATAAGAACAGAGCTTGCACTATAAGTACACCTGTATCTCTGTGTATATATCTATACACACATACAGCATTTTAATAATGCCAAGGAAACCTTACATAGGATATTCCTTCACTCATTTTTTTCTCAACTATTTTTCCCTTTATATTTTCTTTTATAAAAGTGAACACCTCTCCATGACTCTTCACCTTGCAAGATATTTCCACAAAACTAAGCAAAAAACCTAGCCCTTGTGATCAATGTCCCAGTCCTTCAGCAGCCTCAGTTAATTAAAACTTCATTCCTAGCTCAATTTGCATTGAAATTCAACTTGAAAATATAGCCAGGTTACACCCTATTTTGTATTGCATACAAGGCTGAGGATTTACTATACATTTAAAATGTTTAGCACTAATTTTGTGCAAAGAAACTGAACTGAAAATCTTTTATTCTAGTCCATACCAAATAGAAATATTTTAGACTGCACAATGATATAATTAATATGGAAAATTATGATTTTTTTCCTTCAACTTAGAAATTATTAGAGGCTAAAAGTTAACATACTGAACGCAAAATACGTTTTTTCTGTGTTTAAATCTACTATTTTTCTTTCTTCTTCCAAGAACACTCAGTTTTGTGCAATTGTGCTGCATCATTTTGTTGAAAAGAATTGGTTCAGAGAGGATCACTACAGAAGCTGACAGTTGCACTAGAGAAGTGAACCCAGGCTTATTTTGAAGAGTTATCAAATCCAAACAGAAGACAATATAAGCTGCAAAAGAGTGGAGCTATGTTCATAAGCTTGCCTCAGGCAAACCAAATGTTCAGTTCACTTTTACTCCTTATTTGCCACAGAAAGAAACTATAAAAGTTAGGGGGAAAAAAGTCTTTGATCATAATTTATTCCTGTGGAACCTTGCTCTATCTAAAGTAGCATGATTTCTACTATTTGTGGTGGGAAGAGTGATCTCTGGAAGGCATCAAGTCTGTTCAAACCCCCTGAAGTGAAATTTTTGTATACAGTACTTTTAAGGACACATCTCCATCAGAAATGCCAATCCTCTATGGCACAGATAAGATTTAACTGTCCTTTTGTTTAGGTAGCTGGCTTTAATATACTTCAGCTGCTACTGGAGGAGGGCAAACATGCTTTTACTAATAAAGTGTATTAAGAAGTGATCGTCCTGATTCTTGGGAGGATTTAGAATCCTCTAACCCCCAAGCAGAGATCTGTTATATTGACTGAAGTACAGAGCTGTTAGGGAAAAGAAAACCACCTGCACCAAAAACCTCTTTTTTGACAAGCCCACTCAAAATCAAGGCACAAAATAGGAAAAGTTGCATGATTTCAAGTATGCAATAAATGGACATAGATTATTTGTGCAGTCAACCTTGCTGCAATTTTCCCCATCACATTTGCAGTGCAGGCAGAGAAGGAGCTCAAGCGCACAGTCTGCATTTAACATCTTCTGCTACCCATTCTGCCAGTGAGATAGATCATTATAACAGGCAGCAAGTGAAACAGAAAGGGGAGGGGAAAGGATATAACAGGTGAAGATAATATTGTTAGAGGCAGTATGATGCATAGCTGTTAAATGAAAACATGCTCTGTAAGTAAGAGAAGATTTTGAAAGATCGAAGTGTGATGAAATTCTATATTGCCATAAACAAGGACTCTACAGCCCTAGATCCTCTAGTAACTTTGCATGCAAGCCAGGCTGTAGCTGGCCAGCTCAGAGAATATGTTCAAATTTCACCATCTGGAGCAATGCTGATGGAAGTGTACATCATAACCAAGTTTGAAGAGTAAATAGGGTGGCCAAGAGGATTTCTCCTGAGATACAGTGAGATCCCTCTAGAAGGTGACAGGCCTGGCTATATTTATGGCCCTGGCCACATACAAAACTAGTAGAACTGGGAGTCATTTGAGGAAGTTTCCTGAGAACAAATTAGTCTTCTTGTATTTGAATTTGGTCTCTTTCTAGCATTGATAAATGAGCAACTGTCTCCGTGCTACACCATAAGCATGAAATGATGCCCCCTGTTAGCTGGCACAGATGTACAAGAGAGGACTAATTGTCCTGAAACTGAGGTGTCTGAGTTATCTAAGAAGCCAGAGCTGCACAGCCCAGCAAGCAGGAGTCTGAGGGCTGGGTACTGGAGGGACAGACCAGAGGTCTCAGCCAGACTCTGAAAGGACCTATGCTTGTGTGTGTGCCTCAGGGCGTGGTGAGATCTGACCAGGCAGCAAGAGCAAGATCAGACCATTTCTGTGGCTCACCCTTATATCAGTGATGTACAAGCGTAATGTGCTACCAGTAAAGGCACTGCTATTTATTAATCCTTAGGCTGATGTGTGTGGTAGCACACAGAGGTCCTCCAGTCCATCAGATTCAGTCAGACCTGCAGAATTTACACAAACATTGCTCTCCGCCATCACCGTGATCAGGCCACTGAGTCAGAAGTGATGCCAAACTAGTTAGCAATCCACAGCTACTGCAATCCAGAGAGGCAAGAAGGGAATTTAGGTAGTATGTGGAAAGTATTTAAGTACAGTGAAAGAACCATAAAGATAAAAATGGGGAGTTTAGTTAATAATGTGTTTCCTTCAACAGATAAACACACTTAAACTGTAGCAGTGTAAATGAAATCTTGTGACAAAACACTTTTTTTTTTATTAATACACAATATAGTAAATATAAATGTTACCATGCTCATTTTCCATTTACATTGATCAAATATAGAAGTGCATTATGTAGAAATACAATCTGGAAAATCAAATGTTCCTGTGAAGACAGTCTGATTAATTGCCATCACAACTTTCCTATTTTCGATGTTTTAGTAGGATCATGTGTCAAGATTTTCTACAATTATTCTTCGGGTTTTCAAGTGTAGAAATTATTTTAGACTAGGCTCACTAGTGATAAACCCTAAGCCAAGCATATCAAATATTTTGCTTTGTTTCTAGGGTGGGTAATATTGGCCTCATTTAATAAATTAATTTGGAAATGAAATGTATTGCTATTGGTTGTTTCTGTCAAGCATGATTACTTCTCTCACGCAAATAATTAATTATTCTTTTATCTGTAGAGGTGCCACATGCAGAATGCACTCAGCTCATTTTAATTCAGCATTCTCTATATTTCAAGAAGTCTCTCAAATTAAGATAGCAGAATATTTTAGGAGACAAAATCCATCTGTGCTAAAATGTATTTGGGAGTAGTATATTTTAGCATTATGATATCCTCCTAAATTAAAAAAGAGCTGTTACTGATGCTGGCACCTGGATTATGAGGTAAAATGGCAAATCCACATGAAGTATATATGGCCCAATTTCAAATGTATATGTGCAAATTTTTATCTTACTTATAGTAAAAGATGTTTCTTATTTCCAAATAATGGAATGCAATAAAAAAGTAATAGTTTTAAAGCACAAAACATTAATAGCTACTGATATTAAATAAAATGTCAGAAAAATAAGACAAAATAAAATAAAATAAAATATATTTTCTTTATAATCAGGTGCTTGAAATTTTAGCAACTTCATCAAACATTTCTTAGTTACTAGGCAATGCCAACCAAAATTCTGCAAGTACACTTTTTTCATCACTAGCATCAGCTAGTTTATATGAAGAGTCTTTTGTATGAAATTTATTTTGCTCGCTAGGTTCCTTGCTTACTTGCTTCTAAGAGCATACTTTAATAGTGTATTTCATGTTTTGGAGTGACAGATGTCATAAGATCAGGCTTGTTCTGTACATGAAGAAAAATCTTGCACTTCTGTTTCCTTCAGTTTCACTCCTTTGTACTTTGAGAGGGGAAATGACAAGCTTAGAGTAATTTGAGGATTTGGGATATATATCTTGTAATACCATAAACCTTTAAAATATGAGTACTTGACTGAATACAGATGCTAGCCATTTCACAGCTCAGTTTTTAATGACATAAGGTTAGGTGCTAAATTTCCAAAGCAATGCGAGGGGATTTAATGGTATTATTACTGGATTTGAAGGCAAATCAAAGGCTTAATCCCTATGTACTCCTCTGTTCAAAAAAAAAAAAAAAAAAAAAAAAAAATTAAAAATCTATAGATTTCTGAACAAAGAATAGGATTTGTACTTAAAAAATTTTAGCTTTGGAAGAAAATAGAACAATCCTGTCAGCTTATGCTTGTGTTATTTTAACAGTGTATCTTGTTTCATCTGTTCACCATAATATGAGCTGAATAGAGCTGGCAGGTCTTTAAGAACATTATTCTTGGAGTGAAAGAGCTCTAAATTCCCACATGTAAGAAATTGGACAAGGACAGCAGGAGACCAGCAGGGCTGAATAAGAACCTCTAGGTCAAACTAAGGTGTAAGAATGAAATGCACAGGGATGTGTGTTCTGGGAAGAATATAGGGGCATTTCCCAGATATGTAGGGATGAGATAAGGAAAACTAAAGTGTAATTTGGCAAGGGATGTAAAGAATAATAAGGTCTTCTTCAGGTACATTGGTAAGAAATGTAAAAGTAAAGAAAATATACTCTCCCCAGTAAGTAAGATGGGACAATCAATGACAACCAACATGGAGAAGGCTGGAGCATTCAACAGTTTTTTGCCTCAACTTTCAATGTTAGTTTCTCTCCCCATACCTCTAAAGTCCCTGAACCTCAAGGCAAGGATAGTGGGAATGAAGTGCCTCTGACTGTCAGTGAAGATCATGTTGGAGACCACCTGAGGACTCTGAACATACACAATTCCATGGGACCTAATGAGATGCATCCCAAAGTCCTGAGGGAATTGGTTGATGCAGTTGCTAATTCACTGCCCCTCATATTTGAAAAAGTTGTGGCAGTAAGGCAAAGTCACCAGCATCTGGAAGAAAGGGGAACATCATACCCAATGTCAAAAAGGATAAAAAGGAGGCCCCTGGGAACATTTGACCAGTCAACCTCCCCTCTATACCCAGGAAGAGCATGGTACAGATCTTTCTGGAAGGTATGTCAAAGCATATGGAAGATAAAGAGGTGGTTATGGACACGTGACATGGCTTCACAAAGGACAATTTGTGCCTGAATCATCCAGTGGCCTTCTATGATGGGGTGACTGTATCAGTGGGCAAGGAATATATACAGATATCTTCTATCTGGACTTCTCTGAAGTGTCCAAGGACAAATTGGGTGGGGTTTTGAGTAACCTGTCTTAGTTGGAGGTGTACCTGCCTATGGAAGGGAGACTGGAAGAGGATGATCTTTATTGATCATCTTTCCAAAGCAAATTATTTTACTATTCTATGGTATAATATAATAATAGTAATAATAATAGTTATGGACTCTAAAGTTTAAAAGTTGAAGGCATTTTTTCTTCAGTCCTTTGGGAAAAAAACACTAAAAAGGTGTCAATGGATATTTAGAAATGGAAGTGTTTTTGTTCTGCTTTTTTTTTGGCACCATATTTTCAGTCACTAGAAGAAGGTGGGCTCTCCTCTGTTAAAGAAATTTCTTTGCCTCGGGTTTCCCAAAGCAGACTCTCAGCCATCTGATTCCAGAAAAAAAATAATAATTGAGTGGCACAGCAATAGGAACAGCTTGAACTGGGTGCCTCCAGAAACGGACTGAGAACCAAGAAATTTCTGGATCTTTATACTCTTCCAGTTTGTACTACTGATCCTCACAGGCTCTTCAGGCAGCTTACAACTCTCACACATGATTCTTGATCCAGTGGTGAGTTTTGGTCTGTGGTCTTCTTTGTTCCTTAGTGAATTTTTTCTCTGTCTCCTGGCAGATCATTATCTGTTTCTTATCTGGACAGGCTGAGCTTCTGAGATCCTAAGTATGGCTTCCTTATCTCCCCACTTACACTACCTTCAGGACCTCCTTTTATATAACAGCTCAAGATAAGTTAGTGAGAGCTGGGAGCTTCCTGCCTAAGGCTTCAGCAATTTTACCATCTTGTGCCAAACTTACTCAGACAAAGGAAAACAGTTAAAAGAATGAAGTTAGCTAAAATGAATTTATAACATCTCTGTGTATACCCTTCCTATGGGAGGCAAGGGATGCTCTGTTTTCAAGTGCACCTCTGCCAGCACCATCACCTTGATGATGGATGTATCGCTGCGAAATCACCCACACTTGCACACTCAAGGTGTGATTACTGCAGTATCACCCTGAGTGCTGCACCCAGCAGTGACACCCCACTCACCAGGGAACAGCTGCTCAAACTGCCCCGTGTCTGCTCTGTCCTGCATGGGAAGGGCTGAGGCACTGCAGGGTGATTTCCAGCATTGTCAAAACAGGCTTTGCTGTTGCCCTATTTTCAGTGTTTCTAAACTCTGATTTTTCTTCAAGTTTCCTTCTTCTTTGTTTGAAAAGTAACTTGGTAATTCACTACTTACTGTTTAAACCAGTGGATTGGACATCTTTCCTTTTCATATGTAAAAGCCTGTCTTTGGCAGACACCGTTATGAGAGTTTTGGTTGTCTCATTCACAGCCCATTTTTAACCTCATTTCTACCTTAACAGCTTTGCCAATTATGGGCTGTGTGAGCTTCCCTAGAAATTCTGTCATATACTGTAGAAATTCCAATAAGATTGTATCAAAAAATATTGTTCAGCCTCATTAAAATGTCATTTAATATTTTGGAAAGTCTTTTCCATAAGATCACCACAACATGGAGAGGCCTAATATGAAGTAATATTTTTCAGTAGCAATAGTTCAGTAATGCTTCAGTAAGAACTATGTTTGAGAAATTATTTAAACCTAGAATATAATCAAAGGTTTTAATTCTCTCATTTTCACTGGAGGTTGAATACACACAGAAAAATATAAATACTTTATATAGAAAGACAGACAAATATATATACTTTAATAAAGTAAATAACATCTGAAGAAGTAGTATTTCATATAGACAATTCTTGATACCTGAAAAAGTAAATAAAAAAGGTTTCTTGTTTCACTTCTTCATAAATCCCAGATGATACAGCAGCTTTTGGTCCCTTCTAGAAATCTCCTCCATCGATCCTGTGTTCTAATGGTAAGAAGGATAGCTTAATCTTTTGGGTAACTCTGAGAACACTCATCGATTTGTTTCTGAGTTACAGGACTAATTCTGAAACATATATTTAAACCACTGAAAAAGTGAAAACATGTTGGTTGCCTACCAGTGCTGGGAAGGGATGTGATCATAGTTTACTGTAGTCTTTGCCAGGATAAAATTAGTATCTTCTTAAGATATTTGAGTGATGAAACTATAATGAGAGGGAAAGTGTTACCATTTCTTATCCCACAATTCTGTTCCAGGAAAGAAAAGCATCCAGAAATCATGTATATTTCAATACAATAAAACACATTTAATTATAGTTTAATATTATATTTTTATTATATGGTGTTCCCTACTGAGGTAGTTCTCCCAATTTCCTCTTTCTTGATGAAGAAAAGCTAAAGCTTTAGGGCTTTAGCCAGCATAACTAAATGAAAAATCACCTGCATTAACCTCATTCCAAAATATTTTCTTAACGCAGTGAGTGGGGTCGATGGAGCAATGCCACATTTTTCCCACAGTGTCCCTCCTAGAGACGCTTGGGCAGTGCCCCGCTAGCACCCACGAGTGCACACAGTCACACCCTCGCAGGCAGACGTGAGCAGCCACAAACACACATGGTCTATACGCGTTCCGGAGACGAGAAGGCAGAAGGGATTCCTTGTGTGCAGTTCCAAGGCATTCATTGAGTCCAGACCACGGACTGGGAACAAACGCACTCAAAAGGGAACAGAGGCAAAGAGCTCAGAACAAAAGCCCGTGCGTGGTTTTATCCCAGAGGGTCCCAGGGANGTGGAGGGGAGGTCAAGGGGGAGAGGATCAGGGGCCAATGGGATGCCAACTAAGGGAGAACTTTCCGGCACAGTGATGTGGGGAGAGACCACTTTGTTGTAACATGGGGGGTGTAAGGTGGACTTAGCCACCGCAACATTTTCTGGCTTTTCACAGAATATACCCACACAACAGATATCAGTACTTTCAGTCCATATTAATACATCTTCTCTTTTACTCACCCCTTTTGCGTAAGTGGTCACTATCAAAACTGTTTTACACAATGTAAGCATCTTTTTGGTGAAGTACAACTAACAGAACATGACTCATGTCTTTAAAAGTTAGTAGAAAATCTTTTTTCTTTCACAATGAGTTTAGAAGTTAGTGACTTCTGCTGACTTTTATTAGAAATTATAAGTCTCATACCATCTAATTTTAATCATCCAGTTCTAACATACTGACACCTCTGCTGCTAATTCTCTTTCACTCTATTAGCTACATAGGGAATTAAGAACTAATTTCCAAGTCTCAATCACATCTCAGTTACATGTTTAAAGTACCCAAAGCAGATGGTGTGAATAACCCCTTATCTGTTTCTGCTGCCACTCAAAACATGAGCTATCATAGGCTGACATTTGCCACTCTCTACTCTGCAGTAAAAACAACACTGTTTCTCAAAGATGGGGAGGAATTAATTACCTTTTCTTTTAGCTGGTGATTTCAGAACGACTTCTCAAAATCTGGGATCCTATGGGGTAATACTGCATGGTTGTATTGGGTTTCTGTGGCTTAGATAGAGAGAGGCTATGGAAATGGCTTCTGTCATGTCCAACAGAGCTGGCTCCCAAGATGGACCTGCCACTGGCCAAGGCCAAGCCCATCAGCACTGGTGATAGCACCTCTGGGATAAAGTATTTAAGGGCATGGAAAAATCTATGCAATTGCAGTCAGAGAGAGTCAGTATATGAGAAAATATATGAGAGAAACAGCCTTGCAGGCATCAAGGTCAGGGGAGAAGGAGGGGGAGAAGGTGCTCCAGCACAAGAGCAGAGATCCCCCTGCAGCCCATGGTGAAGATCATGGTGAGGGAGGTTGTCCCCCAGTAGCCCATGGAGGTCCATGGTGGACTAGAGATTCACCTGCAGCCCATAGTGGACCCTAGGGTGGAGAGACTAATTGCCTGATGGAGGCTGTGACCCTGTGGGAAACCTGCACTGGAACAGGCTCCTGACAGAATACGTAGCCCCATGGAGAGAGGACCCCACACTGGATCAGGTTTTCTGGCAGGACTTGTGACCCTGTGGGGGACTCTCACTCAAGCACTCTGTTCCTGGATCGCTGCACCCACAGAAGGGACCCATGCTGGAACAGTTTGTGAAGGAGTGTAGCCAACAGGAAGGACTCACGCTGGAGAAGTTAATGGATGACACTGTACTGTGTGAGGGACCCCACACTGGAGCAGGAAAAGTAGTGAGGAGACCTCCATATGTGGAGGAAGGAGCAGTAGAGATGTGTTAGGAACTGACCACAGCCCCCATTCCTCATCCCCCTGCATATATCACTGGAGGGGATGGAGTAGAGAAAATAAAGAGTGAAGTTAAGCCTGGGGAGGAGGAAGGGATGAGGGGAAGGTATTTTTAATATTTTGTTTTATTTCTCATTACCCTACCCTGATTTAATTGGTAAGAAATTAAAATTATTTCCACAAGTCAACTCCGTTTTGCCCATGATGGCAACTGCTGAGTGATATTTCCCTGTCCTTATCTCAAACCTTGAACCTTTTGTTGTATTTTTTCTCCCCCTATGCAGCTGAGGAGGGGAGTGAGAGAAAAACTTTAGTGGAACCCTGGTGTCCAGCCAAGGTGAACCCAACACAATGTGATAGAATACTGGTACTGTGGGATAGATAATGCAATCAGAAAACTAACAGAAATTAGTTATGGATTCTGCTTTTAAAGGACTAATCTCAAACAGATGATAATCCTTTTATTTGAAGAGAAATATCCTTTCTCCTATTTTGCCCTCCATCTATGTGCCACTGAACAAGCTTTTACAAGTTGTTATACATGCTATCCATCCCAGTAATTGGACTCTGGTCATTGCCACCTCCCAGGCAAGCAAACAAACACTGTTCTTTACGGCTTATATCTGCTCTGTTGACAGAAGAGGGGAACATTTTAGGGAAATGTAATTTAGTCATGTATATTTTAGGTGGAAGTTTGGTGAAACCTAGCATGGTTTTGGATTGGAACAAGTAACACTCTGCCTGACAATTTCTGGGCACAGCTCAGGAGCTGATATGTGCCAGGATCATCTTTCATATTCAGTTTGGATGTTGCCAAATTGCTTCTGAGGTGAAGACAGTTTAATAGAACGGATATGGGCTGTTGGCCCGAGTGCCAGAAAAAATTTCGGGCATGTTTAACTTACTGACAGATGAAGTGTTAATTTAGATAGATTAAATCACCCTTTGGAGGTCTTCAACACTACATATTTCTCTCATAACATCTTTATAAACGTGTATGTGGAACACAGCTGAAGAATATGGTATCCTATGATTCCACAAATATCATAAAACCAAGTAGAGAGTTGTATAGTAAAAAGCAGAAAGATTGTATATAGAAAAGGGAGAGAAAACTTCGGCAGAAGTTCAAAGATGCAGAGGGCAGAAATGGTAGAAAAGTTAGCATATGTCACCTATAACTGAAAAATTTAGTTCAGGTCTAGCCTGTATCTATAAAATAAACTTACTCATCAGAAATTGATAACCTATAACTGCAGAAACAATTGGAGCTTAAAGTTGCATTATACTCACACACAGTATAATGCCATACCTCACTCAGACATTCCAGAATGAGGAATTCTCAGATAAGTAGCACTCTGAATCTTTAGGGTTGGAAAGGAACCTCTAAGATCATTGAGACAGACCCTTTACCTAGCACTACCATGTTCACCACTAAGTCTTGTCCCCAAGTTCCACTTCCACATATTTTTTGAACACTTGCTAGGATAATGATTCTACCAGCTAGCCTTGGCCCATCAATCCAGCCTGTTCAGATCCCTCTGCAGAGCCCTCCTACCCTCCAGCAGATCAACACTACTGCCCAACTTGGTGTTGTCTGCAAATTTACTGAGTGCACTTAACACCCTCTGCAGGTTGTCGATAAAGATATCAAACAGGACTGGCCCTGACACTGAGTCCTGGGGAACACCACTGGTGACTGGCCACCAGCTGGATGTATATCCAGTCACCACCACTCTGGGCCCAGCCATCCAGCCTATTTTTCACCTGTTGAAGAGCACATCTGTCTACACTAAGGTAAACCACTTTCTCCAGAAGAATGCTGTTGGGAGCCATATCAAATGTTTTACTAAAGTCTAGTTATACACTAAATTCTTTAACATTAGTAAATTTAGGGGATATTTATAGAGAACTAGCTTAACAGAAATGCTTAGAAATGGAGATTTGTTTATTTTTTTCTAGTTTTCAGATGATAAGTTACAGTATAAAGTACAATGTAGGATCTGGACTAGGACACAGAAATTTCATCAGACATTAATTTTCTGTATTTTTCATTTTAGTGAATGAAGGTTCTATACATAAGTCATTTTTGGTCCAATGGTCTTTCAACATCTTCACAAATGTCTTGGATGAAGGACTCAAAGGTATACTCCATAAGTTTGCTAATAGCTGCTTGGGGACAGGCTGAGCATTGGTCAGCACGTGGCAAACAGCTCTGTTGTGCATCACTTGTTCTTCTTGAGTTTTATTCCTCTCTCATTCCTTTCCATTACTATTTTTATTATTATTATTATTACTGTTTTTGTTATCATCATTAGTGTTATTGTTATTGTTTGTTTGTTTGTTTCAATTATTAAACTGTTCTTATCTCAACCCGAGAGTTTTTCCTTTTTTCTGATTCTCCTCCTCCCGCTAGGAGGGGGTGGGAAGTGAGCAAGTGGCAGATGGGTAGGTACTTAGTTATCAGATGGGGTCAAACCACAAAACCTATATCCTTGTAATCCTTTGGATAATTATTTCTTTTTTCTTACCTAAAGAAAAAGATGAAGACAAAATGTTCTCAACTGTTCTGGACTGGAACAGTTATGACCAAAAAGGGAAATGAAGAATGATATCAAGCTTCTGAAGTTAAATTTTAGCTCTTACAAAATTCCATCTAACACATCTTTCCCCAGACAACAGTAATTTTGCAGGAACTAATGGAGAGATTGCTTTCTTCTTAGAGAAACAACATTCTTACGAGAAATGCTGTGCATATGAAATTTAATGTGAAGTGTTATCTCAGTTGGCATCCTTAAACAGAAAAATGGAATTTGTTTAAAGATGATGGTGGACTCTATGTCCAAAAAAGAAAAAGATGATCTGCCCAGACCGGCACTGAAGATTTGTAGAAGAGGTCTCCAATAAACAACACTGTCAGAAGATGTGGATATCAGCTGTTTCGTAAGTTTCATAGCTCAGAAGTTTGATGGCTTTTAGATCAATCATTTAAAATTATACTTGAACAGAGAATGGTTTTCCATGCAGACAGAACTTTACAATTTGAAAAAAAAAAAGTATTTTTAGTGAAAAAATTAGGTAGTCTCAAAGTATTTTGAAGCATCAGAAATAACAGGCTTTGTATTTAGACTCATGTTCAGGTCACGTCTCTGAGTTAGGTAAACTGTGGATCTAAAGGTGGGTTTACCATATCATAGGTAGCATAGCTGTGTGCTACTGGCTATTCCTGTTTCTCTATATGATTGGTTTTAAACAGCAACAATGTCATAGGTTTAGTAATACTTTACCTGAAAGGGCTTAGCTGCAGCTGCTATGTTTGTGGAGAGCATTGGTGATTTAATCAGAATCTAAGAAACAATCCAACCAAAAAAAACCCAAACCTAGAAAAACACATCTTTTCCTTCCCTAAAAATATCCTTTGAAATAAGTTCTTCACTTGAATAATAAATGTTAAATTTTACACAAATTAACCACACTTTGGAGAAATCTACAGTATAGTCATATTTGAACTGGCATTTATTTGTCAGTGTGGCCATTCATTGTCTATATATTGACTCCATATTTTTTTTTTCTAAATAACAGATTACACAAAGGTAGCAAAAAAGGTATTAAATATTTACTCTTTTGGTTTATTTATATTTATACCCACTCCTCAGAAAAATAAGTTTCTTTGGGGCAACTTTTTGCTGAGGATACTGTAAAAATCGATGAAAAATAGTATCTAGATGGTGGCTTATGACTACACTACCTAATGTTTGAACTTTGACATTTGTACTAAACTATTTTGCTTACAACTTGCTTAATTTACTCTCTTTGTCTGATTTATGCGAATTTGTCCTAAGGAATATGAAATTAAGCCAGTGCTACTTATCAAATATCTAATAAAATATGAATATTCTAATTGCATCTATGAGTGGATGAAGTGATTATTCGCAGTAGGATGACAATTATAATCAAACACTGGTTTTTACTACACAAGGGAAAGGTCTTCATAATGTTAAGTATCAATTCAAATAGAAATAATGCTATATCAAATATATTATACTTCATGGGCACTTGATTCTTCACCTTTAGAAGGTAATAGAAAATTCAATTATACCTGGAGAACACTTAGAGTATATTAGCTTTGAATTTTTTCAACAGTCAAGAGGAAAAATTACTTAGATAAAGATGAGATTTCACTCATTTAAATAAAAAGCAAAAAGAAAAGTCTTTCTCAAATGGGAAAAAAAAAGAACTACTAAAGATTCCTGTCCCTGATTAAAGAGTCCTTGCATTTGCAGGTTTGAAATACATAACTAACCATTAAAAAGTATCTAAACGTATCCCTTTTTGCGGACATGCAAGAAACTTCTAAAGTTTTGGTGATACAGCAGGACTTCTTTAAAGACAAGAAGGTAATGAACTGCAAGACCGTGGCCAGAGAGTTATTTGTGCAATCCCCACGTGGTGTTCTCATCTGCCACCCGTTAGAGGTGGCAGAAAGGGCCGGGGTATGTGTTTATGAGAGACTGCACGCAAACACCTGGCCATCTTTTCTTGCTGTCACAAGGACTAAACACAAAATTTGTCAGAGTGAAGCTAAATGGTAACCTTTCCTGGGAAGAGAGTGGTGGCCAAGGTGACCTCCTCAGGACCCTTCAGTTCTCTTGTGCAACCCCCACTGCTAAGAACACCAGCAGTATAGCCACTAAGAAAAAGTACCTGGAATGCTCATGTACAAACTGGTTTCCATATAACTAAGATATTTAAAAGCATCACTTTCCATATCTTCATCTATATGTCCAGAAAAAGGACAGAATTCTCATCTATCAGCAGCCTAGAGAAATATCACCTGACGTACAGCCAACTCTCAGATAAAGAACAGGTCATTAATTTAATGTTTGTGTTGCGTTACATGTTCTGTTTCCTTTCTGTGAATCTTTTACAGTTACCATTTCTCTGAGAGAAAAAACCTATTCTACCCTGGCATTACAGTAGAAATGGAAAGGTAGTGAAAAAGAGAAAATTCAGTTTTTCAAAGGAAAAAAAAAATGCAGAAATTAGGGTACTGAGGAAACTTGTAGGTTAAGTAGTTTGTGCTGAAGTTGTTGCACCATCCCTTCTGCCTCCTTAAACTGCCTGAAGTGAACATTCCTCTGGGAGTTTTAATAACAGATTTTTATGTCCCCTGGGTACAGTAAGGCCTGAGATAACATACCATGCCATGAAGGATCATCAGTGAATCCTCAGTCATGGAAAAACTAGAAAATACACTGAACTCCCAATGCATTATGCCTCCAGATTTTCAGAAGGTTGCAGTACATACAGGCTACAGTTTAAAATTACTTTAGATAGACTATAGTTTCCTCACTAGGGTCTTTCTGTCATGAACTGTGTTAAATCACTTTTGTCTTAATGGTTTGAAAAATTCTCTGCAGTGCTTATTTAACTGCAGAATTTCTGATTACCTTTTGTAAATAGCTTTATCCTCCTTCTATAAAAATATAATGATAAATCTACCAGATCTTGCAAGGCCATATCCACCCTAAAAACTCCAATATATTTGATTTGAAGAATGCAACATAAGGAAAAGATTAAGATAAAAACATACTAATTTTCAATTTTTCTCCTTGGCAGAGACAAATCATACTAGAAAAATCCTCTGGTATTTCCATTCAGGGTACTCCAGTTCCACCTTCACAAAGAATACATGCTGGGAAGCAACTTTTCCATGTGCAGACATATTTTGCAGTCAGAAAAATAGGAATGGAAGAGGAAATTGTATAAAGTGGAAATTTTCTGCAAAATATTGAGAAATTAAAATAATCAGGTCTTTAATCTAACCTAGATAATCAGATAAATTTTTCTTCATCACAAATCAACCTCTTTATTTTCATGGACATTCAATGTATTTTGTGGAAACGAAGCCTTTCTGCAGTTCAGTGAAATGACTTCAACAATTCTCATTAGTGAAAAGAGAAATCAATTGTCCTACAGCACAGATACAGCACTTATAAAAAGATACCTAGCAGAAGGTGAAGTTGTGGCCTTTTGAAGCATAAAATAAGGTAGAAGCAGAGGTCTGACTTTTTTCTCTTTTCTTTCATTTTTTGATGATATGTGTTTCTAATTTATCAACTTCGTTAAATGTAGCTATTTCTGCATCTGTTGCTATGTGCATTTTCCCAACGTGTTAGGACTCTGGATCTTTAAGAAGGCTACAGTACATGCAGGCTACAATTTTAATTAAATTTAGATAGACAATAATTTGATCAGTAAGGTCTTTCTACTCTGAATTGTGTTAAATTACTGTTGTTTTAATGGCTTGAAGAATTCTCCGTAGTACTTATTTCACTGAAGAGTTTCTGATTGCCTTTTTGTAAATAGCTTTAGCCTTCTTCCATAAAATGTGCAGGTAGCTGTCTTTTCCAGATGAATTTCCACATTTCATGGCTTTTAAAATAAATTCAGTCACTTCTTTCACTCATATCTTTGTAGGATATTATTAACCTATTTTGAAGACTTTTGAAAAGCAGTGACAAACCTTCAAAATACAGAAATGTCTCTAGTAGATTCAAACCTGTGTAGAATTTCATTGAAACAATCAGGACAAATTATGTCTATTTAAACCTTGATGACTTATTAGCACAAAAAAAATTGAATAAAAAGAAAATACTGCATACCCGTACAAATTCAGTTGTTTCTCCCAGGAGAAAACTGGCATTTGCAGTGCTGCTTCTACTATGACATCTCCTAAACGTTTCAGTTAGAGCATTTAAGGCTTGAACCGGTGCTTCATGTGGTTAAAAGTTTGTAGTTCAATTAATTCAATTTCTGTTATAAAAATTCATTTCACTTGACCCTAAGTGTCTAACCTAGGATACAAAAATAAAATAAGTAAGAATTAAATAGGAAGGTAGGTTTTTCCATTAAATGTCGTCAAAGACACCTGCCTCTTTCCTTTGACTGCTTTGGCAAGTTAAGCAGTTTTTTAACAGACTAAAGATCGGTACTTAAATTATGCATTCATTAGTATTTCACTCTATTTTTGGAGGAACTTTAAAGGACTTCCTAATCCATTTCTGAATTTCTATTCTAATCCAAAAGTGTCAGGTAACTATGAAAAACCCCTCAATTCTGTGTGACTAGGTAAGTTCCCTTTTTACAGGTAAAGTTGAAAATGTGACATAGAAAAAAGATATTAACATTTACCAGTTTCTGTAAACAAACTTGAAAACTATCTGAGCCATATGCACCTCTCCAACAGAATTTTCAGGTCATATTAATAGCTAATGGATAAACGAGAAATGGGCCAAATCCTCAAATAAAACTCTTATGTCTCTGCAAATCATGTGAAAACTCTCATCGTCATTTCAAAGGAAGGAATTCAATCCTGACTGACAATCCTGAAAGAATATTGTTCATGGCAACTTTATGTGAATGATCTGTGCTACAGTACAATGTTGAATTAGAAAAGGAGTCAGTGTCTTGTAATGTAAATTACAGTAATCTGCTGCAGCACAATAATTCATCTAAATAGTCTGACTAAACTTGCACTCTTCTAAAAAATACAAATATTACTTCATGGTGATATTTTTACTCATTTTAAAGTTTAATACAGTATTTTGGAGTGGTCAGGGATAGATTTACAATGTATAAATAACAATTTTTAATATTATAAATG
The DNA here is from genome assembly GCA_013397175.1 of Platysteira castanea. Taxonomy (NCBI): domain Eukaryota; kingdom Metazoa; phylum Chordata; class Aves; order Passeriformes; genus Platysteira; species Platysteira castanea. The sequence continues at coordinate 241,128 of VYXC01005154.1, read as the reverse complement.
CATATATAAAACATCCATTTCTTATTTTTAAAAGCTCTTAGAGATAAGTGTAAGAGGAGCTTGATCTGACTACTTAATTAATCTTTCGGGTTTGATTCTGAAATATGAAACAGCTGACTTTTCATCCTTCCTCTACACACATAACCAAATATATTGCTAAACTGTCACGTCTGTATATATCAACAAAAGTAGTTAGTACAGATTAAATCATCCATGTAAACACATGCACAAGTAAGTATGAAAGTAACTAATAAATCATTACATAAATGCTTATATTCATATTGGTACACAAAATAGTGTGTACACATGAGCTTTATTCAGAAGATGCTATTGCTAATCTCAGTCAGGAGATAATAAAATCAATAGAACAAATGTGCTGTCACTGTTCTAAAGAGACATTCTAGAGGGTTGAAAAAAAATTCCAAAAGAAAAAAAGATTGTGATTTTCCTGACTTAAAACTGAACATAAGCTTACAGTTCCGAGTTTTATCTAACAAGAATCTTCATGTAAAACTTCACTTGCATAAATTTATGTTGGAAATGTCTTAACTATACAAAAGAGAGTATTTTTTTATGAATGCCATTATAAAATCTACAAAATAACAAAATTTAAAAAATGCTTGCAAATTATTAATTTCTATTTTCTTTATAGTGAATATTTTCCACACAAAATAGGCTGTTTTCCGGAGAACCACAGCCAATTTGTGTAACAGTTTAATAAAGTCTGTATATATGGATCCCACATGCATCATAGATCCAACGACAACATAGTTCTTCTCTATAGTCTTCACTTTTCTTCTTTTTACTGACACAGAAGAGGAAGAAAGGTAACTTTTAAAAGAACTATTTTAAAAACCTATTACAAGAAAAAAAAAAAAAAATCAATGCTTCCCTCCATAAAAGTCATGCAGGCAAAGGGAAGACTGGAATACTTTGTGAGTGACTGTACATCAGATGGAAAAAATCAATAGTTTCCGTAAAGAAGGTATCCTCAGGGATAGAAAGCTTCAAAGTATGAACAGAACAGTAGCTTCAGTGCTTGGCATCTGCAGAAGTGATAATACATTTTCTAATCCCTGCTCAAGAGTGGGTAAAAGAATATACTGTTTCAGAGTTTTAATGATCCAGGGTGAATATATTACACCGTCTTTCCTGCTGAGCTGCTTGAGCCCTACTTTGCCTATGGGATATGTTAGAAGACCAATCAAATAATTCAGAAACCTCACATCTTAGCCAGCAATGCTGGAATGATGTTTAGCCTTCCTTCTGGGTCTTCTAATGTTTGTTGAAATCTCAAATACTTACCTCAGGCACCAGCTTGATATTTACTAGCAAAGATTTTATTGATATGAAAGAAGGAAAAAAACTATGTAGTTTTTGTAAATCAGTTTTATGCATTAAATTCACCTTCAAGTACAAAAAATACCAAACAAACACAGGACTTCCAGGTGACTGGGATTAATTGTTGCCACTGCCTGATAATGTCCTGACTCCACGTCTTCATTATCCATTTTTCTTTTCCCTGTTCCAGATTCCATGAAAAGAAAACTAGAATTGCAGAGTAATAACATCACACTCTGCTTACAGGGAACTAGGGTGGGACAACTTCAGACCTATATTCACTGTCAAATTACTTCATTGTAATTGTCTTTCATGATGATGTCAATCCAGCATCTGTATTGCATCCATGCTGGTTTTCTTCAAGACAAAACAAATTAAAGAAGATGACTTTGAGGACATATTTCACACCAAAAATTATTCTCTAAAATCAGTAAAAAGAAGTTCAACTTGGTGTTGGCTCTTTCATCTCTACAATATTACCCATGATTTCCTAGAAATACATTAAGAAAAGTCGTTGAGAAAAGAAACAAATGGACTTACATGACAAAACTGCCCCAGGATACTAAATATATGCTTTACCTCTGAAGTAAGAGTGCTCTGCAGGAAGAAGAGAAGGAAAAGCAGATGGCTGGAGAAAATGAAGAAGGGAAGAAAGGGTAATGACAGTCTGATGAAGATAGAAAGAAAAAAGACAAGAAAGAAAGACTGAAAGAAAAACAGATGGAGAACAAGAAAGATAGGAGAGACAGGTGTACAGAAAGGCAGATGAGCAGACAGAGAGGGATACTTATTAATATCCAAAACCATTTGAAGAGATTATTTCAACAAATAAAGAAAGGTTTCCCTTAGAGATGTATAGATTGCTGCCCTTTATCCATAGAAGTAGTGCAGACAGAAATGACAGTCTTTGAGGGCAATAAGTTATCTGGCCTTCAGATGCACATATCCCAGCTTGGTGAGACAATCTTCTGACATCAAGTTTAAAGTAAGCTGTGCTTCTGTCGAGTCTGTTAGGTATACAGAGCCAATATCTGTTCAGCCTGATTCTTTCGTCATGAAAAGTACTGAAGAAGATCCTTACATCTCTGAGAGGCTCCCTGCAGATCTGAGAATCCCAAGCAGCTGCAGGTGTCAAGCAGCATGGTTAAGAGCTGCAAAACATTTTAAGCTTCAGCTTGGGGTTTTTCCTTCCATGACTGCAAGTTAATTCATGCTATCCATTTCACAATGGTGCTTAGGAAATAAACCCACACATGTGACACACTGCTTGCAACTATATCCTTGAAGTTATATGTAACCTAACTGTATAATAAGAAAATCCAGAAAGATCTCATGGTTGCACCATAAAGTTTGAATTACTCAGATTTGTCATGTATTTGACACTCTCCTTTTTGATTTCATTTGTGTAAACTTACTGTTACAACCTAATGCTTTCACATTATTTAGCATATACAGAAACTTCCAGTCCTTATCTAGATTTCTGATTGTGTCAAAAAATGTACACAAAAGTTCCAGATAAGCAAATATTGATGTATACGTTCCAGTCATTCTGAGGGCTGTCTTGGGTGGTTTTTATGTGCTGTGCTATTTTTGCAGGTGTTATCTATAATAGTCAGGCTGATCTAAAATTATAGGCACTATAATTTTCACATTTATCAGTTTGAGGTATGGTTTTTCAGTTGGAGAGGAAATCTGATCATGTTTAGCACTAAGTTTTCTGTCATGTCTTTCTAAGGTACCTATTTCTCTCTTTTCAAAATGCATTTGGCAATGTAGCTAGCACTGTAATTGATTAAGTGACTGCAAGGCATGCTGAATGTTTATCATTCTTTGAGGAGAAGCCTTCAGAAGTTTTCCTGCTCTACATCTCCTGCTGTGCTGAATAATAATTTTACTTTGCAAAATGAAAGTGATAATGATGAATCTTGTTGAAATTCCTGATGGCTGTTTATTTAAGCAAACAGAAGGGGGAAAAACCCTTTGGTTATTTAAAATTTTAATACAGTATTGCCAGAAGAAATACCAACATAATTAAAACACTAAATAATGTCTAACCTTGCAATGGAGAAATTGGCTAAAATTCACATAATATATTTAAAAGCCAAAATATAATTTCATAATATACAGTTGTAGGATTTTTTTCTGAGTTTTTTTCCTTAACATCGTTCAGAAATTCAGTTTTTCTTTCTGTAATCATGAGTATTAATCCCAGAAATGTAAATTTTTTCAGACACAAATGATGAAATCTACCAATTAGACTCAAGATGCTTTGCTATCCTACTTCTGTATGGTGAAACTTAAAGATTGGAAAGGTACAGGAAAATACATACAGGAAAAAACATAGAAAAAATATTCTAAATAATTTATTGAAATGATATACCATTTCATGGTGTTTAAAGAAAATAGCATTTCTTTATTTCTTAGCACTTGAACATTTCATAAAAGAAATTTGAAATATTCTGTGAGTTGTATACCATTCTATACCAAATCTGGAGTCTGCTCTTGGGCTCTCACTTCCCAGTCAGTTGCTGTGTATGCTTATTTATTCCTAGGCTGCCCTTTTTAATGAAGAATCACATTACCTTTAACACATAACACAACTGCAGTTCTCAGAAGTTCATTCCCCAGGCACCCTCCATGTAAACAAAATGGAAAAATTAGCCCCAAATTTTTCCCTTTACCCTGCAGATTAGCAAACTATGTGCCCTTAAAAACCACTACATGGTCTCAAATGTCATTTCAGGATATGTCATGTACATTTTTTGGTATGAGAATACTATCCTCGTGAGCTGTGATATAGCACTTAACTGAAAAAGTACTAAAGAAGTGATGATTGTTCCTGAGGGTACAGAGATTCTCTGGGAAAGTTCTTTGTAGTTGAATACGGCCAGTGCACTCTGATAGACCTTGACTGATGACTGCAGACACAAGAAATTCTATTACTTTCTAGCTGGAGGACTAGGGATTTATCTAGCATGCCTTTAGTTACAGAGACATGGATTGTCTTGTGAACTGTACTACTGTACTTGGGAGAGGTTCGTACATTTCCTATTAATTATTCAAAGTGCTACAAAAGAGCAGCTGCTAAGGAATAGCTATTTCAGATAGCTTTTTCTTTACAGATACCGTTGAACTATCTGTAAAGCCATCAGAATCTGCAATTGTGTGGGAAATAGATTCATTTTAAAGAATGCCAAAGCAGTACATTAAATGTCACTATTAAATGATTCAATTGCTTTCACAGCCTTGGGTGTCTTGGATTTCTCAGAAAAATAGGAATGCTAGTAGCTACTTGAACAACTTATATTATTATTTGAGAGAGGATAAGCTTTTTTTTCACTGTGTCAGCACAGCTAATTTTCATTCCAAACAACAGTAGTCTTAAATAACTAGAAAATGGGGGAAAAAAACAAACCACAAAACCCCAAAGCCCTCTCAAAACGAAATGGAAAGAGATAGATAGAACTTGGCTGATATAAATTGCAGAATTACGTAGTTGAAGTGGAATGCACCATCTTGCAGTATGATTTGGTGTGGTTTTGAAAGAATAGTAATTAAATTTCAAGGTCAAAGATTGGAAAATACAATAATGTGAAATTACTAAACAGTATGCAAATGTGTTTTTAAATACAAAATAATCAAAAGATCGTGCTGTTATTTCTTGTTTTATGTAATAGAACCATCCAGAAAATGACAAGTTAATAGATGTCTTAGTTTGCATTTTGATGTTTAACAAATTTTTACAGTAGTATTTGTTCTTGTGATAGCATGGTCTATGGCTCCTGGGGGTACTGGTTGATAGGCGGCTAAACATGAGCCAGCAGTGGGGCCTGGTGGCCAAGAAGGCCAATGGCATCCTGGCCTGTATCAGGAATAGTGTGGCCAGCAGGAGCAGGGAGGTCATTCTTCCCCTGTATCTGGCACTGGTGAGGCCCCACCTCGAGTGCTGTGTCCAGTTCTGGGCCCCTCAGCTCAGGAAGGACAATGAGACGCTTGAGCATGTCCAGAGGAGGGCAACGGGGCTGGTGAGGGGCTTGGAACACAAGCCCTCTGAGGAGTGGCTGAGGGATCTGGGGTTCTTTAGCCTGGAGAAAAGGAGACTCAGAGGTGCCCTTATCACTCTCTATAAATTCCTGAAGGGTGGCTGTGGTCAGCTGGGGGTTGGTCTCTTTCACCAGGCAGCAACGGACAGAACGAGAGGACACAGTCTCAAGCTGTGTCAAGGGAAATATAGGTTGGATATTAGAGAAAACTTTTCTACAGAAAGGGTGATAAAGTACTGGAATGGACTGCCTGGGGAGGTGGTGGAATCCCTGGATGTGTTTAAAAAAAGACTGGATATGGCACTCGATGCCATGATCTAGTTGAGGTGTTAGGGCACGGGTTGGACTCGATGATCTTGAAGGTCTCTTCCAACCCAGACACTCTGTGAATTCTGTGAATTAGAGGTCCTTTCTTCAGTGAGATTTTAAGATTGTACTTTTAAAAGGAAGTGAAAAAAAAATTCGAAGTTGTCAAAAATAATTATAGCAAGAACACAGAGATACAGACCTATCACAAATTATGAATTTTTCTCTCTAAGAAATCAACTCCTACATCTTTTTCTCAAACAAGTCAAACATGAATTAACTCTATCAGAATTTGGGGTTTTTTATCATTATTTAGGTAACTTTTGAGGTCTGCTTTGTAGTAATATTTTTGTTAATGGTCTTTTAAAGAACTCAAAGAAAAATATCCATGATAGAAGTCAATTTCTTATTTTAAAAAAAGAAATAGATACTGTTTTTTTTAAAAAAAAACCAAGTCCAACTTCCTTTTCCAATTGTGAAGAGATTTTTAAAGGGAAAAATTAATCTGTGTTACTTTAAAAAATTATTATTTCATTTGTATAATGAGTTCTGTGTAAGAGACACATAAAATAGAAGCTATGTGAACTCAAGCCAAACTTTTTTACAAGTGAAATATAATGAGTCATTATAACTTCTAAAAGTACTTTCAGTGACAAAAAATATACCAGACTTTGTTTTATTTTTTCAGCATGAGAACAGCTTTGGAGGACAACTTAATAGGAGAGACTTATATCGCCCTTATTTTTGGGCCAGAAAACAACTCTCTTATGCCCCTCATAAATCTCTTGAGTGCAGCCTAATATATCTTGTCAGTGGTGCGTCTCAGCTGATAGAAATATGAAATGAAGCACGCGTAAGATACATGCTTAAAATTGTATAGAAGAAAATTTTGAAGTATTCTGTAGTTAATTTAGTCCTTCTGTGTTGTTGTGACTTCCCTAGATCTGCAGCTGACCTTGCCTCATAGAATGCAAGAATTCTTTAGGTTGGAAAGACCTTTAAGATCAAATCCAACCTTTGTCCAAGACCACCACAAAACCATGTCCCTAAGTGCCACATCTACAAGTCTTTTAAATACCTCCAGGGATGGTGACTCATCCACTTCCAGCCACACTTTCTTAGGTCCGTAGCACTGCATCAGGTTGTTGTACTCAAGTGCAGGATCTGGCACTTTGTCATGTTCAGCCTCATACCTTTGCCTCAGCCCGTAGATCCAACCTGCCCAGATCCCTCCACAGAGCCTTCCGATCCTCCAGATCAACATTCCCACCAATCTTTGTGCTGGGGGCTTCATTCTGCTCCCTGTCCCTGTCCTCTAGCTCAGAGGGCTGGGTACCCAGAGAACAACTGGTCTTGCTAGTAAAGACTGTGGCAAAGAAGGCGTAAAGAAAGTACCTCCCTCAGCCTTTCCCTCACTCTTTGTCACTCACTAAATTAATTCTTACCAGTTTTATGTATTATGTAAGTGCATCCCTATACTTGACAGTGCAGCAGTATAGCAGCCAATTATTTTTTTCCCTAAGAAACCAGCTTTATGAAAGAGACAAATGTTTAGTGTGACTATGTTTTACCATATTATAAAAATAAATCCCAAACAAATATCAGGACATACAGTATTTATAATAAGGGATTTTTGTTCTGCTCAATAGAAACCAATTTTTTTTTTAACCTGAAAATGGATGGCAATATTTTGTTTAGACTTTTATGGATTCCACAATTGCTGTTCCTGTTTAGGGTTAAGAGTTCTAGTCTAATTCCTATTTTCACAGAAGCCTTTTCAAGTCTGTTTTCATATTTGCTACTCCTTATACTTTTTCATATCTTTTCATATCGTCTGGATTCTATTCAAAGTAGAGGATCAGAACTGCTACACTGTATTATGTGTATGCAGCATATTCATATATTTTTTTTTACCTTGATAAAGTAATTTTTTTCAGTCACAAAGCCCTATTCAGAGTTCCTCGCTGTATGTTCAGGAAAGTTGGATTATATTTTTTAATGTGAATTGCTTGGGAATTATATTCACAATGTTTTGCCTCCATTTTATTTTCAGATAAACCCATAGTATAAAATCCTTCAGTAACTCTTTAGCCTTCACCAAAATATATGAATTTTGTCATTGGTGGTCCTTTTCCAGATCATTACTTATAAAATGCATATATTTTGCTAGATGTGTCCATACTCAGCAAGGATGCACCCAGACATCCTCATGGGATTCCACTGGTGAATTTCTTTCAATGTGAAGCTTCCTATCTACTCCTACAAATTTGTCTCCAGTCTTTTCACTAGTCATTTGAGAATAATTCTCTATTTCACCCTATCATAACTTATTCTCTTCAAGTCTTGTGGTAAGGGCTCTATCCAGCATGCTAACTCCTTCAGGGAAGTCTGGAACATAGAACAGCCTTCCATACTTTTTGTCATAGATATGAAGTGTGACTTAGGCTTGCTCAAGGTAAGATTCAGAATAAACCGATATATTGCATGACGTAGAGGTAAATTCTTAAAGATTGATACTGTTCTGATAACAAGTTTTCTTCCACATCAGTCATATCAGCTCATTTTCTAGGCCACCATAGCCCAAGAAATGCTGATCCATAAATCTCCTCTGTTCAGGATGTCCTATGATTAATTGACTTTGCTGTCTACAATAAGCTGGAAAATATGTTGTCAAATCATCTTTCCAAACTTAAAAAAAAAAAAAAAGAAAAAAGTAACTGCTCACATCCACATTCTCTAGGAGAGCAATAACATCTCAGGAACATACCTACCCATGTCCACATCGCATGACTTTTTCAATGCAAAAATAAGTCTTGCCTTACAGGTGGTTATGAATACTCATGTACGCTAGGGCATCTTAAATGTCAAGATACCCCTACATGAGAAGAACCATGCTGATTTCTTAAATTTTCATTGAGCATACTCAGACAGCCAAGTGCAGTCTTACATTTAATACTCTATGAACTGCATCCCACACCAGCTCCTTGTCCTGTTTTAAAGGACAACATAAGGCCCTTTTCTGTTCAGTGGAGAGTAATAGAAAGCTCTGGAGAGCACCACATAGAAAATAATCATCTGAATCTTCTGTTTCTAGGCCTTGGCTGTAAAGGTTACTAGATCAGATGTAGATATGGGATGGCTTAGACAGAGAAAGAGATGTAAAGCCAGATCAGATAAGTATTTCCATTTTCTTGCTTATTCTTACTCCCCTATTTGTAGCCTTTGTTGCCTGGAAGAATCTTTGAGCAAATCCTCTTCAAAAACACTTTGTGGCGCATGACGAAGGAAATGACTGGGAACAATTTGTATGGATTTGCCAAAGGTAAGTCCGAACAACCTAATTGATCCATAAGAAAAAATGACTGGATTTGCGGGTGAAAGGAGAGGAGCACGTATAATTTGAAAAGCAAGTCTTTCAACACAGTCTCCCACAATGTTCAGGATGTCATAGTATGGATGGGTAGTCATGTAAGGACCTGGGTAGATGATTAGGCTGAGAAGTTAATTGTTGCCAGATTGCACTCTCCTAGGATGCAGTAATCAGAGGGTGCTGCAGAAGCCTGTACTAGGACCTGTCCTGCTCAGCATCTCTATCAGTGACCTGAAGGGGATGTGCATTTACAGCAAGTTTGCACGTGACACAAATCTGGGAGGATGTACATGCTTCAGGGCAGGGCTATCTTTCAGGACAGACAGGAGGGAGAAATTAATGAAATTCAACAAGCACAGAAGCAAAGTCCCAGCCCTGGGAAAAAGATCCCCTGACATCAATACAGACTGGGGGAAGACTGGTGACCTAACTTGTGGAAAATGCTTTTGGGAACCCCTCTGGGACAGTGGCCAAATGTTAGCCAGTAATGTGGTCTGGATGCAGACACAGCCCACAGTCTCCAGGATCGTATTAGCAAAAGCCTAGGTAACAGATAACGAGAGGGATTTCTTCCCCATGTTCAGCACTCATTAGACCATATTTAGAATATTACCACTAGTTTTGGACCTGCCACTCCAGGAAAGACATTGGCAAAGTGAAGCAAGTTTATCAGAGGGAGAGCAGGTTGGTCAGAGCAGGAACACTTGTCCGTGAGAAGATTCTGTGAGAGAGAAGCTGGTTCAGCTCAGAGAAGAGACTGTGGGGGGACCTCACAGAATTCCTCACATTACCTACAGGGAGGTTACTGAGAGGATGGAGCCAGGCTTTTCACAGCAGTTTATGAGAAGAATATCTGAGACAGATAAGAGAGGTTCACATTTGATATATTTTTCCCCATTCCCAGTGGAATAAATTGCCCAGAAATATTGTGCAATATCCATCCTTGAAGGATTCCTAGATCTGTCTGAATAAAGGCATGAGAAACCTGATCTAACCTCACAGCTGACCTGCAGTTACCAGGAGGACCAGAAACCTCTTTAAGTCCCTTTTTGCCTGTTATCCTAAGTCTAGTCTCCTGACACATATTCTAGATTTATGAAAAAAACATGTGAAGAACATTGTTATATCTGACCATTTTTTTTCTGGTTTCTCTCTAAATTTCATCTGCTTTCAATATAAACTCTTACTCCTGAACTTTTTACCTTGCTTGATTTTTATTGTCAAACAAACTAAATAACAATGCTTTGATTCTAAAGTAGATTAGACTAATCAAGTACTAAAATGGCATAGAGCCATTGAGTTAAATGTAGAATATCCACTGAAAATACTTTAACTCAAGGAAGATGAATTCCCACCCAGAAAGATCTAATTTAGTCAGTTGACTTCATGTTTTGGAAGTTATGTATGCAATGAAAAATCAAAAATTTGAACTCAGTCTTTGGCTAGAGTGAACAAACACTCATTTATTTTTCTCAATTTATTGAAAATTCTGAGGAAATTTTGCTGCTTTACTGAAAACTGAGCCTTCTCAAAAAAATAATATTAGTAGTATATTATAAAGATTTTGTGAGAACAAAACCAGATTGCAGCTATTTTGGTTGTATGCCTTAATATTATCTCCAAACTACACAAATAATTAATGCCTATTTAATGATTTATTAAAATATGTAAAAGGACAAACAAAAAGAAAGATTTATTTTGTAATTCTCCTTTAAATTGACTAATGTCTAATATTTTGCTTCCATTGCAGATATGACTGTCAAACAGTGTACTTAATAGGGACTTCTACTAAGCACACAGATGATACGGCACGGTAAATTTATGTCTGCTGAGCCTTGCAGAATGAATAGATTGATAAAAGCTATTTTCAGTCAAGTTCAAATACATAAATGAAAGAATGTGACTTCATGAGAAAAGCTGCCATTTCAAGCAAAACTGATTGGCATCTTCATTGTGAATAAAACACTCATTACAAGAAAAATTTCTGCTTAGAAATGAGGAGGAACATAATTTAAGTAACAGAATAATATAATTTAACTAGAGGAAAAGATGTATTATGTCAAATGGTTCATCAGTCTGGTGATTCATAATTACCCCTTGTCAAGTTTTCAATAGAGTTTTGCCTGATTTAGTTTTAAATGTTCAAGAGAAATAACACTCTTCATTTCCCACAGGAGACTATATTGGCTGTGAAAGCTCATCTCAAGGAATTTTTTTTCAAGTTCAGTTTAACACTTGCTGTTTCTATAAATAACTGGGAGTAATTGTTACTATTATTATTATTATTACTATTACTATTACTATTATCATTGTTGCTGTTATTGTTATTTTAATCTTAGTTTTTACTCTCTTCTCACTCAATATTCTAAAATACTGTTTCTTATTTAACCCATATGTACATATTACTTTGAAATAATGCCTCTGTGTGTGATGTCTCCAACTTCATGCACTTATCAGTATTTTTAGATCTGCCTCAAAACAATTGTCCAGAGGAAGAATACCTGCATAAAGCTGCGCTCTGAACTTTTTGTTGTGATTCATTGCAAAGTGATTGCTATTTGTTTTAGAGTTTCATTTCTCATTAACTTTTGCTTGCTCCAGAACGTCAAATATTTTTACAGTCTGAGAAAGTAGAGGATTTGTTAACTGAAAATCCGGTAAGTGAAAACCATTTCTGATGTTCCCATGCAGAGAAAAAATGAAAAAAGAAGTGTTAGTAGGCAAGATATTCAGCAGATAAGTGTGTGAGGACTGGTGGTGTGGAAACTATCACTGGGTTTCATAATCAATGAAACCACTTATTGGTGGAGTTATATAAACATATAAGTAGCTCTGTTTTAGTTTTACCGTTATGGTGATGGTAGCAAACAACTCTCTTCTGAGAGGTGCAAGAGGCACCCTCTTGCTAACCTGATGTGTGAGAGGTGTGCTGCTTACCAGGGACATGTTTCAGGGATCTCACTGAGAGAATACCAAGCCTCATACAGTCCTCTGACTATTATTCATTGCTAAAGCTTCGTGTAGGCACAAGGGATACAGCCAGGAGCAGTGTGAGCATTATCAAGAAGAATTGCAGGGTTATAGGAGTGGCAGTAAACGACTATGGAGCACAGGTAGTTTTTGGGCATGCAGAGAACCATTCAGTGGTTATAGCTTTTGATTATTCTTTTCAAATAATATTTCTGCTTATTTTTCCTAGGTTAAAGTGGTCCCAGATCCCTGTGAACAGGTACTCCTGCATATGAGTAATTTGCCAATTGAATTAAGAGATCTGCGTGTGAGTCTAGAGATCTCTGTGTACATATATCCTTGTGAAATTAGAGTTTGTGTTGCATTTTATCTGGAATGAATTATATTCTTATATCATTTATGTTTTATTTTAGCCTTTTTCCCCATTCTTTACTTAAATTTTTAAGCCATTTATGGTTATATCCAATCTGACTTTATTAAATCCTATCTTTATTTCCAAAAAATTTACTTTTTCTTTCTCCCTTTTTCATATAGTATGATTATTGTTCAAATTCTATTATTTAATTCTCTCCGCTCTGCAATTCTTCTAACACAAAATATAGAATGTAACAAGAGCTATAAAATCACTTTAATGAGAAACAGTAAATGAGCACAGTCTTGTAGCTGTTTCCATAGGTCTAGAAATTGAAATGAAACCTGTGAATGTTAAAATGTCCTTTTGACGGGTTGTTACCAACATCAGTAAGTGACCTCTCATTATGCTTAATGATCAACATGTTTTGATTAATTCTTGATATTACGGAGTCTGAAGGAAACCAGAACAAGCAAATTGAACCACACAAGCATGCTTTGAAGGACACACTGGCATTTGAGAAGGCCTTAAGTTTGGTTGCTATTACAGTCTGTCTGCCTGGAGGACCTGAAACAAGATATTTTGGTTTGCAAGCAAATACTCCTGTTAATATGCTGTTCTACAGCTGGAATCCTAAAGACCACAGAGTATCTGTGAAACAATATAATTTTTCTCCCATACTGTCCAAAATGTAAGCATATTATCTCACTCAAGCTGTCAATCCCTCCCATTACATAGTCACCAGTTTCAGCAGTCAGAAAGCATTGATATGTCTCATTTTTACACTGAATGAGATTAAATCTCATGCCAATAAAAAATGCCTCTTAGTCCTACTTCAGAATGCAGACACATTTTAATTTTCTTACATTATAGGAAAAAGACCTGAGAGTTAGCATTATGTGGCCCTGGAATTCTTCAGATTACAACCTACTGTAATAACTGAGTAGGCTCATTTGTCTTCCACTCATCTATGCTACCTCTAATAATAAAGTAATCAAATTTTAATATTTTGATTACACTGTCTATTTTATTGAGTCTAATTCGCATCATCTGAGCACTACGAAATGCACATATTTATTTTTAATTACTGGTAAAGACACATAAAATATACCTGTGTGGTACAAGATATCCCTGAAAAACAAGTAGCATTCCCGTGTCTTAAACTGTACTTCACAGTTTAGACATTTGTCTTTGTAATGGCTGTAAAATTCTTTAGAGAAATTTGGTAGAAAATAAATATATTGCAGGTGTGATGCTATTTATAAAATAATAAAATAAAAGTTTTATTATGAGGCAGAATGCTCTTGGAAACTGTAAATGCAAACTGGTCTGAAAAGATGAGGTAAAATGTAAAAGAGTTTCAAACATAAAGTGCTGTATCTGCAGGGTGAAACAAGGAAGTAGACTCTGAATTGTTTATGCAGATAAGCAGAGATGGTGAAATGGCCTGAACTCTAATCATATGGGATTTCAGTTATCCTGATGCTGAAAACAGTGAGAACTCTGGAGTAGTTCAAAACAAAACAGAACAAAAACAACCCCAAAAATGAAAACAACTCCCAAAAAACTCTAAACAATCAAACAAAAAACCTCCCAAACACTTTCTACCCCGAAACCATATTCTATGAATACCCAAGCATGGTTTTTTTTTTTTGACTGCTGACTTTTCAGCAGACTGGCTCCAACTGATAATCCTGAGAAAGAGAATAACATGATAAATGAGGTAAAACGGCTCTCATCTTTAACAGCACCAGTGGGGACCCATCCTTGTGGGGAAGATTCTGGTTTTGTCAGTACACTATCCTCACACCTCTAATTTTTGCCTAAGTCTTGCCAACAAAAGCCTTTAGATTCTATATCAATACATCCCTGGAGTACAACACACTCTGTTGTCAGCCAGTATTAAACATTTTAACCACTGTGATGAGCAGATTTAGGTCTCTGGGCATCGCTTTGTGCCTCTAGGGATCATTATCAGAAAACAGAGAATCCTTTCTAGGAATCAAATAAATCACACTATTATTTCAGAAATAGTAAGTGAAATGAAATTTCCATTTCTTTCTAGAAGAAAACACTTTGGATTTCTTCTACATTTCAGTTAAGGGTTGTGTATCAGGTGTTAGGTCATGTAAGGGTTTGATTAATCTTGTGAATAAAATACAGTATTATTTTAAGTGTAGCATGAAGCATCCATTCATGAAAATAAACAAAAGGCAAACTGAAAACAATAGGAATGTTAGAATCAGAGAATATTCTGATTTGGAAGGGAACCACGAGGATCATCAAGTCCAGCTCTTAAGTGAATGGCCTGTACAGGGATCAAACACCCAACCCTGGCACAAGTAGCACTGTGCTGTAACCAAGGTAAATGGTGTTATCAAACACCACTGTTTTCAAAGCCATGATAAGCAATCTGTCTTAGTTTGTATGTTAGGTATTTTAGGAATATTGAGGATGATGGGGATCTATCATTCCAAGAATTTGAAAAATTATTAGAAAGTAATTATGTACTGAAAATTTTAATTTTTATCTGAAGAATTTTTAAGAGTAACTTGGGAAGAAAAGAGAAAGAAAACGCAATTATTCTGTAATATGTTTATAGATTTTCAGAAGAAAATATATTTGATTGCTGTTAATGAGAATAATTCTCATTAAAATCTATTTTTTTAAATTGTTCTTATTACACTCAGAAAATATCTGCTTATTTAAGTTTGATATTAATTCCAGGTCTCCTTTGTTTTCTATTTTGGTGATGTTTCAATGCATACTCTTAAACTCTCCAAACAATGCAAACTTGGTCCTGAAACACTTCCTAACTGAAGCTGTCATCAAAAATCATTGGACTTATGTGGAGTATTTAATACTGTGTCAGGAAATAAAACAAACTTGTCAGTTTTATAATGATATGAAACCAAATGATGACATTCAAAAACTAAACTGTCATTGAGAAGAGTTTTCGTTACAATGAATTTTCTGGAGATGCAGAGATGCCTCATGCAAAGAAATGCAGAAAATCACAGAGGCATCTCAGTGCAGCTGCCAACCCCCTGAGAGAAAAGAAATAGCTGACTGTTGTAGTCGGGAGGCTAATTTCCTGATTTCTATAAACTATCTTAAAAAAAAAAACAACAACAAAAAAAAACAGACTACAGATTGGAGCCTAATGAGATTTTATGTGCCTTTATGTATCCTGCTTCTGAAATACTACTGCAATAAAACCAGAAAATAATTTAGGTTGGAGAGGACCTCTGGAGATCACCTGGGCCAAACCCTGTCGCACCAACTTTGAAGCTGAAACTAACCTCAAAATTTGATGAAGTTGCTTGTGAGCTTTGACTGATTTTTGGATATCTGCAGACAGATTACACAAGAATTTGTGTGACCCAGTTGTGGGTCGTGGGTTTTTTTCCAATGTCAAATCATGATTTTCCTTATTGCAACTTGTATCTGTTGTCCTACACCCTATAGCTGTACCTGTCTAAGAACAATCTGGCTTCTTCCACACTGTAAGACAATAGAGATATTTGAAGGCAGCAATAAAATTATTCCTCAGTCTTCATTTATTATGATTGAAGAAATCTATCTCTCTCTTTCTTTCCTAGTCTCTCACATTTAAGAATATGAATGACCACAATATCTAGAGGGCAGTTCTCTGCCTCATATTTTCTGTTTTCACAGGTGTAGACTCAGAGGAGTTGTAACTAGCAGCCAAAGTGCTTGATATAGAGCAACAGGGAATCAAAAATCTATTTTTTTATCTGTCATTTAGAAAGTATAAGAATTTCTAAAAGTGCACTAATTTGCAATTTTTTGCAGCAGCATCAGTGATATGCAACATTGCACTTCTGGATTATGTATCAGGACCAGGTCTGTGTTAGAAGCATCTCTGTGCCACAGCCTGTGACATTCTGCAAGTATGTACTGACATCTGGTGGACGCTTGACCAAACACCTCAGTAAAATACTGCAGCTACACAATAGTCATTCAAAGAAAGTATTTATAGTTAGGATTTCACTGCATTAGTTCTGAGTCCTTTTTCCAGCACCACCTATGAGAGAAAATAAAACCCCATTAAAGATTTCAACGTCAAGATTTCTGTTTCTACTATGCTATTTGGGAAGAAAAGATTTCCAAAAAAGTCTAATTGTTTTCTGATTTTATTTGGAAATTAACGCATTTTTAAAATATATACAACAGCAGATCAAAACATTTAGACACATATGACTATATTCATATATGTCCATCTGGCAGTAAGTGACATATCTTAGCCCATCTCTAGTTCAGAAGCCCCCACAATTTAGCATTTGCTAGCTGCTAGTCCATGAGGCTGTGCTTAATGAGCGCCTACTTGATCGTGGAACAGATACTGTGTGAGAATAAAAGAGTGTGCTGGTCGACAGCAGCTCAATAGGAACCAGCAGTGTACCCTGGAAGCCAGGAGGTCAACAACATCCAGGGATGCATCAAGAACAGCTTAAGCAGCTGGCCAAAAGAGGTGATTGTCCTGCTGTATTCAACATTGATGCAGCCTCACCTGGAGTGCCGCGTGCAGTTCTGGACCCCACAATTTAAGAAGGATGTGAAGGTCCTTGAATGTGCCAAGGGGAAGGCAACAAAGCTGGGGAAAGACTTGGAAGACATGTCCTACGAGGAGTGGCTGAGGAATACCCTATGGGCTTGTCTAGAAGAGGAGGCTGAGGGGTGACCTCACAGCTCCTACAGCTCTCTACAGTTTTCTGAGGAGAAGCGGAGATGAAGGTGCTGATCTGCTTTTCCTGGTATCCAGTGCTAGAATGCATGAGAACGGTTCAAAACTGTCCCAGGGGAGGAACAGACTGGATATTATGAAGAGGGTGAGATGAGATGGTGAGATGAGATNTCCTCCCCTCTCCCCTCCCCTCGCCTCTCTTCTCTTCTTCCACTCAGCTTGCAGCAGATCAAACAGAT
This sequence comes from Platysteira castanea, assembly GCA_013397175.1. NCBI lineage: Eukaryota > Metazoa > Chordata > Aves > Passeriformes > Platysteira > Platysteira castanea. The sequence continues at coordinate 223,799 of VYXC01005154.1, read as the reverse complement.
AAGCCACAAAGTGAACTTTTGCAACTATAATTTCATTTTGCATGTTCTTGAATGTCTTCTCTGTGTGTGGGGACGTTGTGTCATTTCTTACTATAAATTAATTTTTTTTTTATCTTCCATTTATCATTGTTGAGATTTTCTTTTTTTACCTTCATTCCTTCAAAGCTCTGACTTTATTTTCCANAAGAAGGATGTGAAGGTCCTTGAATGTGCCAAGGGGAAGGCAACAAAGCTGGGGAAAGACTTGGAAGACATGTCCTACGAGGAGTGGCTGAGGAATACCCTATGGGCTTGTCTAGAAGAGGAGGCTGAGGGGTGACCTCACAGCTCCTACAGCTCTCTACAGTTTTCTGAGGAGAAGCGGAGATGAAGGTGCTGATCTGCTTTTCCTGGTATCCAGTGCTAGAATGCATGAGAACGGTTCAAAACTGTCCCAGGGGAGGAACAGACTGGATATTATGAAGAGGGTGAGATGAGATGGTGAGATGAGATGAGAGGGTGGCCAAACCCTGGAACAGAGAAGTGGTGGAGGCCCCAACAGTCTCAGTGTTTACAAGGCATTTGGACAATTCTCTTTATGACATACTTCAACTTTTAGTCAGCCCTGAACAGGTCAGGCACTTGGACTATAGGATTCCCGTACATCTTTTCTAGTTGAACTACTCTTCTCCNTAAATTAATTTTTTTTTTATCTTCCATTTATCATTGTTGAGATTCTCTTTTTCTACCTTCATTCCTTCAAAGCTCTGACTTTATTTTCAATCTTTTTTGCTCTTACAGTCTGTTTCACGCTGATAAAATCAGTGCAACGTCCACCATTGATGAAGCATAGAAACCTTACTTGCTGCCTATACATTTCAAAGGCCATTGATGTTTCCATATTAGAGGATGACAGATGATATGTGTCATCACAAACGGCTCTGTTAACAGACAGGCTATATAAGCTGGCTAGGTGTTAAAAATTTATGCAGAATCAAGAAAACAATAATTAAGAATTTTTAAAAATCTACGGCTTGATAGGAAACAAACAAATAAGACAATGTGAGAAGTAGAGGAGTTATTAACTTAACATTTTTATTGCAGTATGTCCCTTATCTAACTTCTGATGACGTTTTATCTTTCAAGATATGCATATGACATAAAAAAGCCTTTTTTCATCTATATAACATAGAAAAAATACCCCATCACTTTTAACTGCTTAGCTTATTATGATTTTTTTTTTACTTTTCCAACAATAAGAATCAGCTTTTAAAAGACAACTTTATCTTATAAAGATTGCAAAATTATTAGGAGCTAATCAATTATTTAGCCTTGAAGGCATATACTGCTCAGACTAAGAGGTAAATTATATAATTTTAAAAATCCTGAATTTTCATTCACAGAATTTCAACTCACAAGCCTTTCCTTTTTGGCAGATTCAAAGGCCCATTTCCACAGCAAGAGAAGATTGCTTTTTCCAGTTCCATGTATTAAATTACAAGTATATAGTTAGTTTAGAGCGTTGACATTCCGGGCTTAAAATCATAAGAATTACGAGGAAAAGATATCTCTGAGTACAAAAGATGTTATGTCTTTTGACTCTCTTGAATCAGGAATATTACTTTTAAATTCTGTTCAATATTTAGAAGAATTAAAGAGGAGGGTTTTTTTGAGTTGTTTTTTATTGTTATTCTTTGTTTGATTGCTCATTATTATATGAAAAGGAGTTTAAAGTGGTTACATGACTTCGAAAGAAGAAGATGTCAGTGAAATAATACATATAATTATGTTACAGGAAAAAAAGCTCTGGTCTAACAATACAAACTTTTGATTTGCCACATCTTTATTTACTGTTCTATGACCACATTACATGGCTACTGCTGAAAGTAAAACCAAAGGCGTCATATTTAAAGTATGAAATTATAAACATCTGTTGCTTTGAAGATACACAGCTAGAAAACTAAACCCAAAGTGCCAACAATCTGTATATTTCATTTATTTCTGCATTTTCATTTGCTATTTTTCATGGTCAGAAATTCAGTGGAAGTACTTGGAAGATGTAGGTCCTCTGCTGAACAGGGCTGGCAAGATAGTTGCAAATGACACAGGAAAGGCTGAGGTATCCTGTGTCTTCTATGCCTCAGTTTTCACGGGGAAGTATCCAGTCCCCAAATATCCATCTGAAATAAAGAATAACAAATAACTAAACTAACGAATAATAAAATAAATAACTAAACTAAAGAAGAGCAAATAACAAAATAACTTCTAGGATGAAAAAAATTTTTTAAAAAAATTGAGTGAATAATTGCTTATTTGACAATATCCCACACAGTCTTTGGGGACAAACTGTAAGAATAGGATTGGAGAATGTACAATGATAGACTGGAAAGATAGATGAACTAACAAGCTCAAGACAAACTTGAAGGGAGGTGATAATTGGTTCAAAAGCTGAACTGACAAATTAGGCTCCATACGCCATAAGACTTTTTCACCATCTGTATGGTGCCCTTATAGGGTGAGTGGGTCCTGATGATCATTCTTTGATTCTCCAGTTGAGTCTTGGTTGGTGCAACACTGCCACCAGTGTACTGTGCTGGCAGTGATAGGCACCTGTCGTTCTTTCACTTCTGGCAAACCCGCAACAAAAGGGAGAGATCAGACAAGGTAGAACAGCTTTTTATTTTCCTCCATCTCCAGGGCAACTATACTAAAAACCCAATGGTATACTTTTGGGTCTTTGGCATGGACTAATTATCTCAGCAAAGGGTATTTCAAAGATGCATGGAACCTCTGGGCCATTACAGTGGGATGCTTTTGCCACTCATTCCTAGTCAGGTTCATTTCAGCTTCCAATACTTCTAAGCTGTTGACATCCTTCTGTCACTCTGGAAATACAAATGGGTCCTGTTCCCGTATAGGTTGATGGCATAAGGGTACACTGTACACCAGTATCTTACTAGACCCATTTTGCTGGAAGCCCTGGGATAGTTTTTTCCACTTTTTGGACAGTTTTTCCAAAGTCAAGATGCCAGTCTATAGGGAGAAGAGAGGTTTTATTTGTATTTCCAGAGTTGATGAGACAATTCATGTATTGATGATGATTCTTTGTTTCTCTAGACCCTGTGGATCTGATGTGCCAGGCCGTTGAATCCACACATACCAACAAATCTGGTTGTTCCTCTTCTCCACCTGACTAGAGGCCAGGCCTCTCTCATACTGATCATAGGATTATCCACTTTCCTTGAGTAAAAACAGGTTAGAATCTATTCTTTCCCATAGAACCAGGAGCAAGATCAGCAGTTCTACACTGTCTGGGTTGCTGCCCACTGGAGACTGGAGCAGCAACTTTCCTGGAATAATCTCCATTTGTGATTGTTTCTCCCTGCAATCCCCCTATGATTGTTTCCCACACCTGTGCTTCTAGGGTAGAGGTAGTTTTTCACTCCCACGTCCTCGTGTTGTCTCTACGGTCACACAGGACACTGTATGATGTGTACCTTCTATATCCTCTCTCTGGAGCAAAAAACCACTATTAATAGCTGAAATAGCAAGTGTAAGATGGGAAGAGGGACATACACTCTTTTGATTTGCTGAAAGCCCTGGGATAGTTTTTTCCACTTTTTGGACAGTTTTTCCAAAGCCAAGATGCCAGTCTGTAGGGAGAAGAGAAGTTTTATTTGTATTTCCAAAACTGATGAGACAATTAATGTATTGATGATGACTCTTTGTTTCTCCAGGTCATTACTGCCATTGGGTTGGCACATGACAATTGTGTCCTCTGTTCAAATTTCATGTTCATGGTTCATCTGCACTGGACTTCTGGATCTGCAGGTGACTGCATATTGTTTGGATCACAGTAAATCATCTCCATCACAGCTAGCTCCCTCAAGTACTAGATACCTCTCTCCACTGAGGCCCATTTATCTGCATCACATACAACATCTTCCTTAAAGGAGATTCCTTTCCCTCACACTTGACAGGAGTTACCTCCAGAAACTCAGGACTTGTGTCCCTTTTCCAACTGCCTTATCAAAGCCTCTTTCCCTAGAAAGTGATGCCAGCTGTTTGACCTCACTATCCTCTAATTCCAGGCTGTCAGCCCTGTTATCACAGCATCAGACAAGCCAGGTGGTAACATGCTGAAATATTTTCACATGCCCCATAACTCAGTCAGAGATAGGAATTTGGTGGCTACCTTTTGTTCTGTCTCTTCCTCCTGTTCTTGTAGTGACCCTGCTTTGTTCTCCTACAGTAAACAAGCTGATTTTCACATCCACTTCTTCTTCTAGAGAGAGGTGACTGATACTGCATGGATTGGTTCTCTGGTTCAGCTGTGTCACTCATCACCAGTCTGAGTAGCTGCAATGCCCGTCTCCGGGGTTTGAACAACCACAGTGCTCATCACCAGGCTTTGTGTAACTGCGGTGCTTGTCACAGGGGTTCGAGTAGTCACAAACTGTTGCTTAACCATAAACAAGATCTGAACCACGTTCATAGTTCCTAGCAAAAGGACCGTGTTGGTTTCAAAATCCCAAGGATATTCAAAATGTTCAAAATTCTTAAATACTATTGAAATTGTCCTGCAGGAGAAAGGGAAGATATGAGAGGACCTCTCTTCTACAGTCTCTCCGAGCAGGTAAAAGGTGTAATTATTAATCATTTCCGATAGATGGCTCCCTAAGTACAGAGCTGACGGCAGTGCTGAGTACAAACACCAGATTAGTTTCGGGACGAGCAATTCCATCATATCATAAGGCAGTGTTACAAAGTTCAGCAACACGATAACCTTAGCCCAGCGCCCAGAGGTGATAAATAGCACAACAAGGAACACACACTGCAAGTAAAGTTAAATGCAACTCTGAGAACAAGCACAACTCTGAGAACAAATAGATATTATAACCATCAACTACCAAACTTACATAAGCTTATAAAAATTTGTTTTAACATGCTCTTGACAGATCTGTTGTTATATCAACCCCTCATGCCCCACCTTGTGTTCCAAAAAGGACTGTCATGGTTTAACCCCAGGCAGCAACTAAACACCACACAGCTGCTGGCTCACTCCCACCACCTTCCCCATTGGGATGGGGGAGAGAACTGCAAAAAGCTAAAACTCATGGGCTGAAATACGAACAGTTTAATAATTAAAATTAATATAATAATAATAACAGTACAACAATAACAGTACTAATAGAAAGAAAAAGAAAAAAGAGAGAGAAGAATAAAACCCAGGAAAGACAAGAGATGAACAATACAATTGGTCACCACCCTCTCACTGATGCCCTGCCCTTTCCCCAGGAGTGAACAGCCCCTTCTGGCAAGTTTCTCTTATAAGCTCTTTCCAGTTTACATATATCTAGGGAATGATGTTCTATTATATGGATTATCCCTTTGTCCAGTTCAAGTCATGTGCTCTAGCAGTGGTTCCTCCCAGCCTCCTGTGCATTTGCTCACTGATGGAGTACGGGACACTGGAAGTCCTTGACTTAGTGTAAGCACTACTAGCAACAACAAAAACAAGATTCAAAATTTATTTAATGGCTTCACTTCACAGGAAATGCTCATTCTCAGTTCTTATTCCCTGCTTTATGGTCCAGTTCTAAACTGAATCAGAAACACCCGCAGAAATAAAGAGTATCAGTCAAACGTTGTGTGTGCCAGGAGAGGGGCTTGGATCAATTTGTTGCCATCCTGTAGAGAGTAGGACACCCCACGAATGCTTTCCCCACACCAAGCAGGTTCCACATATATGTTCAGTAGAATGATAGACCAGGGCCAGAGGGTGGAGTCTGAGAGCATCGTCCTGTGGTGCAGTAAATACAGCCATGCCTTTGGTAGAACCAGGCCATGGCTTTATACTGACTTCACATAGCCTTGGCTTGTCAGTCTTACTTCTTTAATGTGTTAAATCCCTAAGCATTTAGCCTCTGAAGTCAGTTAAACTACTCATTCGATAAAACTATTGACATTTTGTTATTATTTATTGTCGAATAAGAGTTTATTTTGAGAACTGTGGCATTAATTTTATTTGTTTTGCGTGTCTTTTTTTTTTTTTATATAGTCGGAAACTCAACAATAGTTGGATTTACCTCCATTTGTCTTTTTCTCTCCAACTTTGATAAAGAAACTATTTTAAGCCAGGAATGTAATGACATGGTTTTTTCAAACTAGTTTGATAAAGCTTTAATATTTAAATCCCACCATAAATTCCTTCCACTCTTCACTGACCTCAGATTTTACATCTATGTCATGCACAATCACTTTGTAGACTGCATCTATGTTGGTAACTTAAACAGAACCAGGCAGGCAATGCAGTTGTCTGCATTTTTAAGCTCTTAGACCGTTCTCAGGAATATTTTTGACCTGAGCCAAATAGCAAGCTCTTAACTAATTCATAGATAGGTTTTAGGAAGTTGAATATTGCAGCTACTGTGTCTAAGTGTCAACTGGCATTTTTCCTGTAGCCATTCTGTTTTTGTGGCTAAAAGCATTTATTAATAGATAGAGGTCATTCCATTTAACCCTGTGCCCAGAAAGGTTTCTGACTTCTGTTTAATGTGACATAGCTATTGACATAGCTTTAGCTTCTGATGTTGAAGTTTTTCATCCATCATGTTCCTCTGTTGATATCCAAACTAGAGATTGGTGTACTCTGAAAAGAGTTTGATTAATTTGCAAGAACAGTTTTTTTGGTTTCTAGTGTAAATTTTTGCCCTTTTTAGGAAATGGTTTATTAACTGTGTGGAAAGTATAAGCACACAAAAATCATGCAAGGGCTTGCAGATATTTTAAACTTAATTTCTTCAGATAACTTTCATGAGACAATACCCTTTTTTCATATAGCATCTTCCATCTGAGGATCTCAAAGTATTTCTAAACTCCTAAAATAAGGAGTCAGTGAAACCTTGTAGCATAGCAGTAAGCTAGGAAAAATTGAAAGCTAGATTTATCATTTTTTATTATTATTGCAACTACATATCAGTACATGCCTCTGAGAAGCAGAAAAGCCACGTCAAAAAAAAATCCCATAGCTTTCCTAAAGAGATTTCATCACCATTTGATGAGAAAAGGTTAGTAAAGAATAATTAATCTACTTGCCAATATTGGTGACTGTAATTCCCATTAGTACTAAACTCCAGACTGCTATTTTCTCCCTTTAACAGGGATTTGGCTCCCATTATTCAAATGTCCAAATTCTGCATTAAACATGAAGTGTCTAATCCTTGATAGCAATTGCAGTAACTCTATGGCACTATTTCCCAAGCTGTTTTGCCCTGTACTCTCTCCTAATCAGCAGACTTTACTACTAAAAATCCCTTCATTCTGGCCGGAAAAGGGAGGTAGTCCAGACACCTGGGCCTACAGTACGGGATTCCCAGAAGCCCCCTTTTGTGAGAATGAAGCAGTTGCAGGTAAAAGGTTTGGGTCAGACATGAATGCAGTCAGTAGATGGTGTGGACCAGGTCCTCAGCATAGTTCACTTTAATGAGTACCTGCTATAAGATGACCAATACCAAACACAACATCACAGAACAACTTGAATCAAAGCCCTTTCTGAACATCTCTCACTTGCTACAAGTATATCCTTGTTATGCACTGGGTAACCAGGGGTAAATCACTGCACAAAAGAAGCAGAAGGAATAGCAGTTTTGTAATTTTCCTTCAGTATTTTTAAAGAGTTCTTCAGTCTTGTGTGACCAGTACTCCTGATCTTATGCTACATTTATTTTCACTGTTCTATCTTTGCTTTTGCAGCAATAATTTTTGCCATATTTTCTAGGCTGGCTATTATTTTAAGCCTTCCTATTAGAATAACATACAGGGAACAATTTTCAGTAGTCTATGCTCTGATGAATAAGAATGATTTATCCAGACTTATAGTTATATTATCTCTGCTGCATAGATAGACACAGTTCTGTTATTGTTTTTCCTACTACCTCAAACTGCAGTAAAAAATTCTTTTTAAATTTTTTTTGATCCTCAAAATTCCTGAATGTGTAACAATGCAGAAACAGTTACAGCCACAAGAGAGAGCTCTTGTAAAAACTTAAGGCTACTTGAAAAATAAGCACATTTTGCACTTTACAATGAAAAATAGTTTTAGTAATTAGTGTTTACTTTAATTATTGTATTTCAGGAAATTAAACACTGATGTAAATTAGCACAGTATTCCCAATTCCATTTATATTCACCTTTTTATTTGTTTTTAATTAAAGCTGAGAACTAGTAAATAATGTGTATAGCTACGTTTTTTTTTAAATAACAAACTATGTTATGCAATCGTATTTTCTTTAAGATTTGATCCCTTGCTCTTTGCTTGCACAGTGCTATGACCCTTAGAGGCAAAATAGATCAATTCAATATGAAAATGCAACTCCACTCCCAATAGTGTGTTTGCTTTGCAGAATAAGGTTTACATCAGAGAAAATCTTCCTCATGCCCTTTGTGGGTTAAATTATACCTTTTTAGGTGCTTAAATACAAGCTTATGCCTTTGGGACCTTTAGGAGGACATCTTTCTCCATGTCCTGGAAGAGGATGCTTTATAAATGCAAAATAGAGCATGATACACACAGCTGTAAACCAGTGGAATTCTGCAATATAGCAGTAATTATATCTCGGTGACAGATACCCTATCTTGCTCAAAAAGAAATTGGACTTTGTAGAGAGAACACAGGATTACAGGGGAGCTAGCTCTTCCTTCTTGATTTGAGCTACCTAGATTTGTGAAGATCAAAATGCAGTGCTGCCCTAGTTTTTGTACAAATTGGTATCTGTTTGTGTCACATCTTTCCCTCATAAAAATCATTTAAAACCAAAGGAATGAAGTTACTTTTGTCAACTGTTTCCCAGAGAACTGTTCCCCTGACTAGAGGGCTTGGCCTGTGGTTATGTTTAGCCCCTTGAAGTTCAATTTCTGTTTACAAAGCAGAAAACTGCCTCAGTTGGAAAATGTGGTCTTTTATGTTTACAACCTTTTCTCACCACTTCTGATGACATACTTTATTCTACTCTCATTAAAATCAATGGCAAAGCTCTGTTTATTCCAGTCACTGCAGGATCTAGGCATTAATATGTTAATTTCTAATCTACCCTTCCAAATTCTACCATCTGCTTTTTTCCCCCTCTGTTTTGAATTAAAAAAATGTGTTTTACAGACATATTTTCAGTTCCTAATGTTATTACTTTCCTTATGCCTGATTCTCTTCAGCTGAACTTTCCAGATGGTACTCATGATCCAAGCATCTTTACTTTAGATTCTTCATTTTAAAGTTGTTACTGCATGATAAATATTGAATTAGAATAACAACCTTTCTCAGGTACCAAAATAGCTCACCCTTGTGATCTCATTATTTTCTTCCATTCTTTCTCTAAATCTAATAGCTTTCTGTCCTCAAATTGCAGTGCTTAAAATATCTATGACTCATTAATTGTAAAAAAATTGTCTTTTTATTCATTAGTAGTAGAGCTTTTCATTGAATGTCCCAGCAGTGGCCCAAGACAATTTAGATAAAAAACCATTATTTCCTCTGTCTAGACAGGAATGAATTTGTAGTTTTGCCCTTTTGCATGGAAATGATGCAGAATTGTTGTCCTTTGATGTAATACAGAAAAGACTTTTGCACCTTTAATCTGCAGATCAGATATTGTCAACATTCCCTTTAGGAACAAGGTGGCCACAATTCATCCAAGTACTTAAACAGAGGTTTTTCCTTAATGATGTAATTTCACAGTAATTGTGAATGTATTTAAAGTTACACTTGTGTTCAATACATTGGCTTTGAGGGCTTTATTATTTGAATGGAAAGAAAAGAGGTTATTTTTTTTTTTCTTTTAAATAAAACATCACCAGGCTTCATTTTCCCTAACAGAGACTTCACACTAAATAGAGATCACTAAATTCTAAGCCTGGAAATGAAACCCTTCAATCCATAACTAATACTGAGTAGCAGATGGAATCATTGGACAACATGAGACTGCATGTCTTACAATACTCAGTAACTACAGACATGAATAGAGTACACATTTAATCAGAAGTATTTACAGAACATACATTGTTAGGTATGTCATTTACATTCCATAAGTTTATAGGACATACATAACTATATTACAGGTTTCCTTTCTCTTCCCAGAAAACTTTATAATAGTTTAATACTTCCTTATAATGAACACACACACACACACACACACACACACACA
>VYXC01005154.1:85510-213588 GCA_013397175.1 Platysteira castanea | reverse complement strand
AAAAAAAAAAAAAGCTCGTTTGGTTTTTAGTTAAGGAAACAACCTTCCTTTTCCAGAAATGCAGTTGCACATTTACTTAAAGTCTCCTGACATGAGCCTAAGCCTTTTATAGATCTGATAACGAGTCTTAAAATTCTTTCAAGCTAGTCAGGCTAAACCATGGTAACTGGTAAAATTTATGCTGATAATATTCAGTTACAGAATGTCTGGTTTATTTTTCCAGTCACTTTTTTTGTGCCTCATTTTAAGGTAATTTTTCAGCTACAGCAGAACACTGAGTGTCAGTCAAGCAAGCTCCTGCCTACCTACAAAATGTGTGCAAACATGCTTGTAGTAATTCTAAATAACATCAGTGAATTTTGTCTTCGTTAATTTCTATCTATGGCCAGGCTCTGACATTTCCATCCTCAATAGCTGCACCTGTGGCAGGTTGTTTTCAGGAGTGAATATGCCTTGCACCTGTTATGTTTAGTCTTCCATTAGGTGTTTGAGCACAGCAGTGGTGCACCCAAGTGATTTCCTTCCTTGTGGACTCATAATCAAAGTAATTTCTGGGGCACATCTACAGCATACCACCAGCACTGGAGATGAAAGGTCCTCCAGAGAATGTATCAGCCATTCCTGGGAACCATACAACTGACATAGGCTACTTGTAAACTGTCACATGACTATATGGTCCAAGGGCAAAAATTTGTGATGTGAAATCAAGTACTGGTCTATCCCACTTGTTAATGTAGAATCTGGCTATGTAAGTGCAATGAAAGAGAAGAAAAGTTGTGCTACAAGGGGTAAGGAGTAGAAAATCTCTTAATCCTGTTCAGCTAGTAGAAGAAACCCCAGATACTGGATATTAAGAGCAATAGTAACAAGACCATGTACAGGAAGTGTTTCTAAGGACATGTGAAGCAATGAGTTTCTTGCATCTAATTATCATGGCTGACAGGTCATTGAGTTGTTTTACAGTAAGAAGTGCATTTGTAATAATTGCTAATAATTTTTTCATGAGCAATGTATGTCCACAGATCTTGTACTTAAACAGATCTCCTCTCATTGTATTTTCCACACAGATGAATCATGCTTTTCAACACTTATCTTACTAGACTAGGCTAGCCATAAGTTTTTACTCTCATATTCTAAAGTACATTTTCCATTAATCTTCATTTCTCCCAGTTCAAACTTGTGCTTCCTGACCACATGTGACCAGAAATATATGCAACTACAGGTAGACTAACATCACCTTCTGCAAAAAGATTACCAAGATTTCCAGACATTTATTTATTTTTTTTTCCTGAAGTTCTAAGACTTCATTGAGAAAATAGCAGATTATCGTCATCAGGTTCTCTTCATGTGTCATGGCCTCTAAAAAAATCAGCCCCTAGTTTAGAGACATCTTATGTACTTCAAATTACAACACAATTTCTGTGATATCAATATTCAACACAATTCTTTTCTTCCAGAGTGCTGGTCAAAATTTCCAGCCTTGTGTTTTACATGAACTTCAGGACCTATGCTTGAAAACATAGCCAATTAGGAAAATATTAAATATTTATTGCAAGACTGAACCTAAGAAACACTGCAATCTCACTTTAATTTCAGTAACCTGCATTTAATAATCACCAAAAAATGTCTCTTTATCCATTTTATAAATTTTTTATTAACTGATGGAAGATTTCCAACTGTTTAGATATCAAATCTTTTCAATTAACCTTGTCTTAGAAAATAATGTATTAGGGGAGATGCTTAGTAACTCTAATGTGATGTATCTTCAATGAGTCCATTTATGTTTTATATCATTGTCCATTTCCTTTTGCCTCTGATAATACCGATGTCCTTAATAAAAAGTCTATTAAAAAAACCCCAAAACATGATCCTTAGAATAAAGTTACCGGCTATACTTGTCTCACTATGCTCTTTTTTTTTTTTTTTTTAAATCTGACTAATGTGTTCATCTCCTACTATATTGCCAGGATCTGTTAATGTCTTATTTAATATGTTAATTCTTTTAGTATTCGGGACATAGATTTTTCAGATATTCAATAAAATCATTACAAGAAGACAAAAATTTACTGACAGCCCACATATGATTTTCTAATTCCTGTTTCTCATTGTCTTTAGATTACATTTCCATTGGTGTTACATGCATCATCATCCTTATTGAAACAAGAGCAAAACATGTATTTAGTAGGTTAGCAACATCTAAATCATTCCTGATCTTTATCTTTCCCTCCACAAACTCTGGTCCAACTTATCTTTCCATCTTATTTCCATATGGGTCTGTGGTCTTTTCATCCTTCCTTTTATTTTCTTTAATTTCTCCTTTGAATTTTACTTTTTGAACTTCTGAGACACAACTGTCCTGATCATACATCCACAGAATCACAGAATGTTTGAGTTGACCTTGGGAGGTCACCTGGTCTAGACACCCTGCTCAAGGACACCTCGAGGCAGCTCCTGAGGACAGTGTCCAGGTGGCTTTTGAATATCTCCAGAGACTTCACAGCCTTTCTGGGCAAACTGTAGCAGTGCTCAGTTACCCTGACAGTAAAACAGATTCTCCTGATGTTCAGAAGTCCTGGCAGAGATCACTGTAAAGAGCCTGGCCTTGTCTTCTTTACATCCCTCCCTTCATATATTTATATACATTGATAAGGTCCTCCTAAGATGAACCTCTTAGGACTGGAGAAAACGGTCTCAAGATGAACCAGGGGACCTTTCGATTGGATATTAGGGTAAAATTTCTTCACTGAAAGGGTGGTTGGGTATTGGAATAGGCTGCCCAGGGAAGTGGGCCATCCTGAAACAGTTTATTATACATTTAGAGACTGGATGTCCTGCATCTGCTAGATAACTTTCTCATCAACCTACTTCTTACTGTGCAAGAGAACTGTAGTTATTAAATTCTCTGCTCCTTCACAGCAGATCTAAGAAAAACTTTTCACCTATAGGCAGACTTAGACTAAGGCACCTCCTTTTTTTCCCATGGTTTTTATTTTTCAAGCAATATGAACTGCATGAGACTAACACTTTTAAAATTTTCTTTGATTTTATTTTATATTATTTTATTTTATTTCATTCCCTATTTTTGGTCTTATTTAGCTTGTTTCGAAATGGCTTGCCTCATCCAGAGCTGTGGTTAATATTATGCCCCAGATAAAATAACCTGCAAGTGGAACTTCAATGAAAGCTAGACCCATCTATTTCCTATTTTCCTAAAATTCATCCTAAGCTATAAAAGCATGCCTTTAATTAATGCCCATGTCTACTAACTCCTGGCTACACTGAGCTGAAGCATATCCAACATCTGTAACTGTAGGGGAGAAATAGAAAACTATGTATCTGGCTCAGAGCATTTTTGAAGCTGTACTACTCTGCCAACCAAGATATGTGTATTCCCTAGTACAAAGAGTTTGTATATTGAATTTATACATCAATTGTCTTCATTTTATTGACTTTAAATAATTTGATCCTTTTAATAAGCCTCAAACCCTTATTCTAACAGATAGTTCTGACTTCTGGACTCCTTGTCAATTTTACATTTTATTTTACATTATATTTAATATTCCAAATTAACGCCATGAGGATGTTTGAATGAGATATCTACTTAGTTTAAAAAAATCTCCTGGAGCAACTAAAAATGTAGTATTTTCAAAGGTTAGAAATATTTTTTCCACACAGTTAACACAAAACCGTATTTTCATAGCTTAGCTTTCAGCTGGCACAAACTTTCTTAAAAGACTCCTTTGTAAGAGCTAAATGTAGAGCAGAACACATTTCTGCTATGGTAACTTCAACTTTCCCTAACATCTGACAAGAACAGAGGATCTCTTCTACAGTTCAAGGAAAGGCACATAATTTTTATCCAGAAGAAATTGTTCCTGCTTACCAGCTGATAATACATTCCAGACCCGTCTAGCAATTATTTTTCACTTTTGGAAAATTCTGACTTTTATGAGATTCACTACTGCATGGCAAACACTTGACAGAGCTAAGTTCATTCATAGTTGGTACCATACTGCGAATTTTGTTTGTTCTGGTTTTGGAACCAAGGCTGAAGTGTAAGATGCTGAGTAGCATGAGACCGAAATTCACTAATGTGCGCAGCTTTAAGTAATGCCCTACTGAAGATTTCCTCCCTACATAATTTTAATGATGTACTTTTTCTGTAAACTCCTTGCAAAGTACCTACAGGTCCTCTTCAGCACTGCACTTTCATCTTCTTTGGCATGTTCAGTATGTTTGGCTCCTTCAGTAAAGCTGCAGGGATGTGCATTCATCTCTCTGCATCTTTGCTGTAATTCTGCTAGTACTGGGACCTTAGAGCCCTCTGATTTTCCTTTTATATCTCAAAGGGTTCTGGATAGTGACATAATTTTTGAGCTCCTAAGACTGCTTCAGGATGCATAAGACTTTGATGATATTTGAAATTTGGACTGTTTTTCCTCCTGTTATAATAATTTTGATCACCATACAATCCTCAGATCTGAGGGTTTTAGTGCTACAGAAATGTCCATCATCTGGAAGCATTCTCTGAAGATGTATTTTATTAGAAAATGAATCCAAGGTACAAACATTTCTGTTTGAATGATTATAAATAAGATTTGCAGCTTACACTTCACCTCTACCTCCAGTGTCAGCATTTGATATTGATTCTCTTGTGTCTTATACCCACAGCATATTTATCCCTGTTTTATGTGCCTGCAGTCTCTACAGGTAGCATCGTATTTTACGTAGGTAATGTAACCAAAAAAATGTCCCTCCTGCCTGTTAAAAGTGTCTGTGCGGGTATCTCCAGATGTCCATGAGTGTTGTGGTTTAACCCAGCCAGCGACCAAACCCCATCCAATTGCTTTCTCACTTCCCCACCAGTGGGATCAGGGAGAGAATCAGGCGGGTAAAAGCTAGAAAACTCATGGGTTGAAATAAAGACAGTTTAATAGGGAAAGCAAAAGCCACACATGCAAGAAAAACAAAACAAGGAATTAATTCACTGCTTCCCGTGGGCAGGCAGGGGTTCAGCCATCTCCAGAAGGGCAGGGCTCCATCACATGTAACAGTGACTTGGGAAGACAAACACCATCATTTTGAACGTTCCTCCTACCCTTCCTTTTTCTTCCCCCTACTTTATAAACAGAGCAGGATGCCATATGTTCTAGAATGTCCCTTTGGTCAGTTTGGGCCACCTGTCCCAGCTCTGTCTCCTCCCAACCTCCCATGCACCCCCACATCCTCTGCCAGCATGGCAGTAGGAAAAGCAGAAAAAGCGTTGGCTCTGTGTAAGCCATGCTCAGCAACAGCAGAAACATCTCTGTATTATCAACCCTGTGTTCAGCACAAATCCAAAACACAGCCCCACACAGCCACTTGGAAGGAAACTAGCTACTCCAGACAAAACCAGCACAGTCATGCAATGTGTAACCAAAAATTGTCCCCTTCTGTATGTTAAAAGTGTCTGTGCAGGTAGCTTCAAATGTTCATGAGCCATTTACATGCATATTAAAAACAGAGAGACTGGGGGAAAGAAACTGAGCAGGACATTGAGCTTACCTCCCTGATAAGGGAAATTGCAACACTATGATCCTGCAATATTTTCCCTTTAACTCCTCTTTCTGTCATTGTGGCAATGAAAATACTTAATCAATATTGTTTACCTACAGGTTTGGGAATTTTATGAACTTCGAAAGTATCTATTATAAAGCCGATGCCATTTATGTTAGATACCCCCTGTCTTACACTTTTAACCATGGTAGAAAAAGATAAGAGGGATAGAAAGAAAATGGATAAAATAAAAAAGAATAATAAGAAAAATGATCATGTTAAAGGGCTTGTATTTTCAAAAGATCTTAAAACTAAACATCTTGCATATTATAATTGCATTTAAAGACTTCTAGTAGGATTTATCTCTTCTGTCCTTTTTCTTTTTTTTGTTGTACATGTTGCAATTCAAATCCCATTCAGTTAGATAGCTGTTAAATGCCCAGTGGAAGTGATCCTCAGAAAAGGTTGCTTTTCCTAACCTTCGTCTGAACTGGATTATGATGCTGCTGATAATAGCATCATTCTTTAAATACATTCTCTGTACTTCAGTGTAAAGCTTATTTCTGAGACTCTTCTGCTTGTCTTTCTTCAAAAAGTTAAAGAAATCCTATGGCAGGAAAGAAACCTTGAAGTTAGGCTAGAAATAGAAGGTACTTAGTACATATCGGTGGTGTCAGTGTCTGGTATGGTAAGCCAAAGAATCACAGAATGGTTGAGGTTGGAAGGGACCACTGCAAACTGTGCAGTCCAGCCCCCTGCTCAAAGAACCAGAGGATGTTGCCCAGGAAGAAGTCCAAGATATTAAAGGTTTGATTATCTCCAAAGATGGAGACTCTACAGTCTCACTGGACATCCTGTTCCAAAGTCTGATAACTCTTACAATAAAAAGTGTGAGGATTTCAATTGTATAAAAAATTTCTGTGGATTTCCTATATCTTAATTTCTATCCATTGCCTCTTGTCTTTATACTGGATAACAAAGACAAGAGTCTGGCTCCAAATTCCTTACTGCCCTCCTCCCCTGATCAAATAAGGTACCCATATATATGCATAAGATTCCACTAAATATTCTCTTCTCCAGGCTGAACAGTCCCAGCTCTCCCAGCCTCTCCTCAATGACTTAAACTGAGAGACAGTGGTCCTTTGCTAGGCTCTCTCCAATGAATCCATATCTCTCTTGTACTGAGGTTCCCAGAGCTGGATGCACTATTTAATTGTTGCCTCATCCACTGTGGGGAAGAGGATCATCTCCCTGCTGGCAACACTTTTCCTAATGAAGCCCAGGATACCATTAGCCTTCACTGCTGCAAGGTCACACTGGTGTCTCCTTTTCAACTTTGGGTCTGCCCGTGCCTTAGGTCCTTTTTTACAAAGCTGCTTTCCAGATGGTCAGCAGGAAGCATTTACTGGTACATGAACTTATTCCTCCACAGGAATTTCCCTGGGGAAATGTGTGTTTGATTTTGCTGAACTCCATTAGGCTCCTATCTGTCCAGGTCTCCTGCCCATTCATCTGAATGGCAGCACAACCAACGGGAATATCAGTCACTCCTCCTGGTTTTATGTCATCTGCAAACTTGCTGAGGGTGCATGCTGTCCTGTTCTCTGGGTCATTAATGAAGCTGTTGAACAGCATGGGCCCCAGTACTGATCCCTGATGCACACCACTGGTTACTGGGTTTTGGGTTTGGGTTTTTTTTTTTTGTATTGGGTTTGTGTGGCCAGGTTCTGGTAGAGGGGTGGGGCTACAGGGTATCTTCTCTGAGATGCTGCCAGAAGCTTCCCCCATGTCCAACAGAGCCAATGCCAAGTAGTTACAAGACAGAGCTGCAGATGGTCAAGGGTGAGCCAATCAGAGATGGTAGTAGCACCTCTGTGATAAGATATTTAAGAAGGAAAAAAGTTATTGTGCAGATGTAAATGTACTGAGAGAAGAGAGAAGTGAGAATATGTGAGAGAAACAACTCTGCAAACAGCAAGGTCAGTGAAGGAGGGGGACGAGGTGCTGAAGCTGAACAACGAAGCCTGTTGTGAAAACCATGGTGAGTCAAGCTGTCCCCATAAAGTCTGTGGAGGTCAGTGGGAGTGCAGAAAATCCACCTGTAGCCCATGCCAGAGCAGGTGGATGCCCAAAAAAGGGCTGTGGACCCTTGGGAAACACATGCTGGAGCAGCCTTCTGGCAGGGACCTGTGGACTCATGAAGGGAGGAGCCCACGCTGGAGCAGATTTTCTGGCAGGACTTGTGACCCTGTAGGGAACCCAGAATTGAGTAGGCTGTTCCTGAAGGACTGCATGCCATCAGAAAGGGACCCACACTGGAACAGTTAATGAAGAACTATAGCCTGTGGGAAAGACTCCCACTGGAGAATTTCATTGTGAACTGTCTCCTGTGGGAAGAATGCCACGCTGGAGCAGGGGAAGGACTCCTCTCCCTGAGCAGTGACAGAAGCAACGCATGATGAACTGACCGTAACCCCAATCCCCATCTCCCTGCACTGCTGGTGGTGAGGAGGTAGAGCCCGCAAAGGAGGGAAGGTGTTTTTAAGATTTGTTTTACTTCTCATTATCCTTCTCTGATTCTGATTGGTAATTAATTTAATATCCCCAAGCTGAGTCTGTTTTTCCTGTGATGGTAATTGGTGAGTGATTTCTCCCTGTCCTTATCTCAACTCACGAACCTTCTTTTATATTTCCTCTCCCCTGTCCAGCAGTGGAGGGGAGTGATAGAGAGGATTTGATGGATACCTGGCATCCAATCGTGGTAAACCCACCACACCTCCAAGAGGACTTAATTCTGTTTGTTACAACCCAAGACCTTCAGCATCACACAAAAGTCAATGTATCATTATACAGATTTAGCTGAAGCTTTATCATTGCTCCTAATGCCACAGTGGTGTTCAGTTTTTCACAGGAAATAAACAGCTAATTTAGAATACTTTGAAACACTGTTAATCATACTTGAAGTTTTTAATTACACACAATAATTCTGTAATGTTTTAAACATAATGTATTTATGGAATAATTAATTTATTTGTATGCAAGTTAATGTAATCATATTAATGCTATAAAGACAAATTAAAGCACCATATTTCTTCATTATATAAATATCCAATCCCAGAATTGAAATACCCCCTAATGTAATTAGAAATAAATGCAGTATTTTCCAAAAGGCATATTATCATCACTAGCACATAATCTTGCCAAGTTATTATCATAGTCCCTAATTCTGAGTAAATGCATCATAAAATTCCAAGGGGACCAAGGGAAAAAAAAAGATAAGAGAAAGCAGCTCTAGAAGAGCAGCTTCATGTACTTCAACAGAACTTGGAACATACTTGCAAATCAGACTACCAGAAAACAGGAAGAACTTCTTTCTCTTCACAAATGTGGGGAGCCATGAGCTTAGGTGCAAGTTCTGTGTGAGTGTCTCACAGGACACACGGCAAGGGGAAGGTGTTGGTTCTCCCTCAGCTGGTCACCACACCAGTAGTAAAGAACAAAGGTTGAGACTTTCTGCAGTACAACAGCAAATTCTGTCTTATGTCAGTGTAAGGATTTGCTCCTTATATATCCTGTCTGAGACAAAGCATAAGCTAGCACTTAAATTATATGTGAACCAGGAATGTCTAGCTTGCAGGAGTCTGACATTTGGCTCTGAATGGGTGTCTTAACGACCCCAGCTTACTGCCCTAACTCCTGGTCCAGAAAACAATTTTTGTCTCTGCATTAAAATTTTAAAAATTTTGTCCACTGCAGTCTAAAACTCCTTTATCTACTGTGTGCATCAGTCCTTAGGATTTCCTACTTCTGTGTAGACAAAACTGTGAGATGTTGGGCTTTTCAAATCATGATTAGAAGCATTATCCAAGAAACCTGTTGCAATTCAACTCTGAGTGGGCAGAATAGAAGAAAAGAGCAGCTGGAAAACGGTATTTGCGAGTTGCAAGGCACGGAAACTGTAGCTGCTTATCCAGTATGGAAAAACCCCATAAGTGAGATGCACCCACACACCCATTTTATACCTAGTTTAATGCATTATCTGACACAAGGTCCAGGCTTGGGGACAGAACCATTCTCATACTGGTGATGCAAGAAAGCAGCTACAGAACTCTGTACTGGGTGTAACTGGTAGACTGGCTGGGTTTCTGGTGGCTGCAGGATGCATTCTATGGAGAAAGCTCCAAGCTACTCTGGACCAGTCACAGCTGGCTTTGGCAAGCTCTGACACTGTCGTAAGCCACTCATCCTGAACTAAAAATGCAGAAAGACAAGGTAGCCCCCAGTGCTCTGATTTATACCTGCTCAGGAAAGAGCAGCAGTTACTGGAGGCATGAAAAAGAATGGAAAAAACACCTCCAGAGAAATTGAGGGACAATTACAGAGTACATTCACTGTTTTCTTCCCCTGAAACCATGTCCCCCAGAGACACTGTGAGAGGAATAGAATAGCAATTTAGCCAAGCCCATATGGCTCTAGACTCTAGCACCTCTCTCTCTGCAACTAGGACCCATCTGACTTGTCTAGTACCGGACCAAAGAGCCAATCAAGGGAACTAGACAAATCCTGGAGACAGATGTGTTGTCCTTCCCCCACTCTAAGGTAACCTTGCTTAAGGTTTCCTCTTATGTAAAGTAACCTGAGATCTGTCATTGTTTTCAGTGAGTGATCTCTAAAGGTCATATCCCACCTAAATCATTCTATGGTTATAGAGGTTTGTTGTTTATTTTTTAGCTCACAAGATATTCAACAATTATTATATGGTATGTACATAAGTAGTCATGTGATTTAGACTGAATTCATAAAAAGGTTCAAGTACTGATGGGTTCATCTCTCCTTAGCTCTCCCTTCTACGGTCACTCAGACCATAAAACAAGATCCTATGATAGTCATCAATGCCTCTGTATCCAAAGGGAGGGGCTGAATCAAAAATAGCTGAATTGAGGACAAAGTAGTCTTGTCAGTGTTCTCACTGGGAAATCTGTACAAGAAAAAACCTGCTAATGTTTCTCCAGCACAATATTTCCAAATTGCACTGGTTTTCTCAGCCTCTAGAACACCACCGTGCTCAACCTTACAAAGCCTATCTGGTCTTCAAGGCCAGAGATATATTAAGAGCTTAACACTTGGCAAAAGAAAGAAAATGTAAATTTGCTTGTCTCAGGTGCTAGCTACACATGTCCTTGTTCTCCTGCCTAAAATACTCCTTCTCCTTGAGATTTTGGAGCCATGACTAGAAAACTTTCTTTGCTAGCCCTATGATCCTACACTAACAAGTGTTCTGTATTTAAATACATTTTGCTGCTATCTCAGTTTCAGGATGAACAAGAAATATTTTCCACAGACTTGGACTCAAGGTCACATGTCAAGTTCTCACTTGTGCCTGTTTGGTTATGCTTAGGCTTAAAAAAAGCAGACTGGTCACATCCATACGAGTTCTTGTCCCTGATTTCCTAAACGCACACTAGGTAGTCTCAGTGTGTTGGTTTTATTCTGGTGTGGTTTTCTGGTTTCAAGATTTTGAAATAATATTTTTGCACACCACAAGGCAGCATTTTTATCATATGATAGCACAACTTTTTTTATGGGTACTGAAATGTGATATAAATACACGTACAGGCATCAAAGGGTACAAAGCTTACAAGGCTGACATTTGAGGAATGTATATGATTAAAGACAAACCCTGGCTCATCTAAGTATTGTTTTTGGCAGTAATTGTGCATACCTGTTGGCTTTGAAATTGCACAAAGCAGAAACAGAGGAAAGCAGCATGCTGGACTGCCCAGGAAGACAGTGTTCAAGCTTGCTTCATAATAGTTTTCTTCGGTAGCACAAATATACTGAGATATTTTCCTGAAAATTCAGGTTAAAATTGTATCTTTGAAGGAAAACCCCCAAGATAAAGAATCTGTTAACATATTCTGAAAATATTTCATACCAATTATTTTTCAGGAATGTTATTTTACTGGTTAATCTAAATGTAAAAAGTGAACGTCTGGCACAGACTCACTTGTATGACAATGTTCATTACATCAGAATCAATTTTCTATGAATATCCCCCAGTACTCTATGGTAAAAGGTATTAATCTAACCTTTGAAATACTAAAATAAGGAACTTGTTTTCTGTGATATTCACCATCTCAATAAAGCAGACATCTACGGCTATGCATTATGTATTGCAGCACTGATTTACTAGTCTTCAAGGCTCTGATATACCGACACCCATTCCTCAGCACTTCTGCTAGACCTCTGCCCTAAGCCGAACAGGCTGCTTGATGCCTGTTTTTAATCCATTAGTTGCTGATATTTGGCCAACAACAAAAATTACTGTTTTTCTAAACTCTTCACTGCCGCAAAATCTCCCTAAGCACCTGGTTCTTTTGCATTACTCTGCTCCTTCTCTTGAACTATCTTATTCCATTCATGGATGTCTTTGGGCTCTTCTTGGAGAGTTTTCTCCTAGGGCCTTTTTCTTACTTGAAGGGGCATATTCCCCTCTTGCAGAGCAAATTTCTCCTCACTGAGGGAATTTTTTCTTCACAAAGAGCTTTTTCCTCTACATGAATGGCTTTGTTGTTCTCTTGAAGAGCTTTAAGCCGGTCCTTGAAGGCTTTGTGTTTTTCTCATAAAGCTAAAATCTCATGCTGAAGAGCTTTTTCCTTCAATCAAAATGCTCATTCTCATCCTTTGAGAGCCTTAATCTCTTCTCTGAGGGCTTTATTTTGTTGATGGGCCCTTTGGTGTTTCTCAAGGTTCTTTGTTTCCTCTGAAGAGTCCCTAGGCTTCTCTTGAAGGATTTTATTCTGTTCCCAAAGGACTTTGTTCTGTCTGTGGACACGTTGATTCTCCTGATAGTAGGCTTTGTTCTCAATGTGAAAACTTTGTTCTTTTGCTGAAGATTTTGATTCTGTTCTTGAAAGGCCATTTTCTCATTCCACTTTGGTTAAATCATGCCATATGAGAGGAAATGGCAAATAGGGGCAGCAGTTGTAAATTGCCGATTTTCTTTAAAGAATATTTATCCTGTGAGCCAGTCACTTTCTCACCTAGCTGAACCACTCAGGGGCTGTGCTATGGTCCAGATGGGTGATTCCATCCTTCACAAGCAGTAGTCACAGAACAGAGAATAGAGATTAAGTGTCCACGAATAACAAAAAAGTAAGTTAATAAATAAATAAATATAATGCTAAATCTAAAATAAAAATAATAGTAAATCAATAGTGACATTTGACAAGCACTGTATATTTTTGGATGTGCTGAAGTATGTACAGCAGATTAAATTTCACAAGGCTAACTTAATTATACAGATATTTCCTTTTAGAGTCCTCTTAGAGCCTAAAAACTTTGTCAATCTTTCTCATATAACTTGAATAAATAACTGAGATAGGTGGCATTAAACACTATTGTTGTTTATTCCTTATTCTACTCTGTTGCAACAATGTTATATTGTTTGGATTGGAGTAAATGTACAGCCTAAGTAGGATTTTTATAAGTTTAATTTCAGTGTAAAGGACAATATTGTAAAATCAAGCATGTTTTGGATATGTGCCTAGTGTTTGCTGGGAAACACTAAACATTTAGCTAATATGCAGCTCAATCGTATCATTTATACATACAGCTAAATACATACACATATTCCAGATGTTCAGAGAAACTGTATTATATCTGTGAAGTATCCAGCTGAAAAATTATGATAAATTAAGGAAGTCATACAGTAGTTACTGTTGTGTTATCCTTGAATCAGTTTGCCATCTGGCAGCTCATGGCAGATCTGTCAGTGAGGCTATCCTCAATGATGTCATTTCAAAAGGGATAGCAGCAGTGACACAGCATTAAGTGGCACTGGTGATCAAATAAATTGTGTCCATCTGAAGTAAATCATAAGGGTTTGTATGGCTAGAATTCTCTAGCAAGTCAGTCTTTGTTTCCGTCAGTATTTTTTTCATATTTCTCCATCCATTATGTTCATTCAAAACATTATATGCCATCTGGCTAAATTTTTTTTTGCCATTGGTATTGATGGCTGCCATGAAATGATTTCTTACATAGACTCTCAAAGTGAGCTTTTATTCCTGTTGGGGTTTTAGGAGTTCTTTTTTTTGTTCTTTTCTTTTCCTCTTAAGGAATTTTTCCCCATGCTAAGGGACAAATTGCTGGGTGCCTAAGAGAGACAAAAGACCTGGCCACAGGGGGACTGGTCCAGCTGTCCTCTTTTACCTGGGGTTTTTCTCATGTGGGGGTGGAGATGCTGCGAGATTTGAACTGAGAAAAAGGGGTTGGGTACAGTGCCTAGGCCTCTGTTCTCCTGGTGTCCAGAGG
Organism: Platysteira castanea; assembly: GCA_013397175.1. NCBI lineage: Eukaryota > Metazoa > Chordata > Aves > Passeriformes > Platysteira > Platysteira castanea. The sequence continues at coordinate 199,737 of VYXC01005154.1, read as the reverse complement.
GGATGAAGAGGCTGCAGTCATGGTAGGAAGAATTCAGCATTGCGGCGGGGTTCTGCCTTCTGTTGCCTTCCTTCTACCGTGAGCGGAGCTTGCTGGCTGGAGTGGCTGTTGCACGGGGACCCTATTTAACACCCTGCCTCACTGAAAGAGGGACCTTTTCACCATCTGNGAACTGCACCCACGGGGAAAGGGCCGACAGCCGAGAAGGCGTCACTGGGGCCTGGTTCTGTTCGGTGTCACTGCCACAGGTACTGGGGTTCTGTGTTTGTTTTTTGTTTGTTTGGTTTTTGTTTATATATAATATATATATTAGTAAAGAATGTTATTCCTATTCCTCGTATCTTTTCCTGAAAGCCCCTTAATTTCAAATTTATAATAATTCGGAGGGAAGGGGGTTGCATTTTCCATTCCCAGGGAGGCTCCTGCCTTCCTTAGTAGACACCTGCCTTTCAAACCAAGAAAACTCCTAGCTACCTTGGTGCAAATTTGGGTTGGCTGTATTTGGAGTTATTTCAAAATTACAGAAATTCCATAGACTAAACCATATATGGTATCTATATTATTCAAATCAGACAGGATTAGTATTCAGAAGTACAAATATTTGAATATATTTAGCAAATGCACATGAAAAGTGAGAATTAAATAAAAGAGCATGATGGTAGGGTGTCTGCAATCTTCACTGCCTCCCAGGCAACACTCTCTTTTTCCAACTCAAACAAGATCCATGTATTTTATGACAATCACTTAGTTTTTTTGAAAAGAGGATAAATTACTTCAGACACATGAACATCTTAGATTACACTGGTAACTTGTCTGCTCCTTATGAATTTTGGGGGGCAAAGGAATACTGTATTCCAACTAAAGTATAAACCTGTTTCCAATATTTGTTATCCGATCAAAGCAACTGATATGTGGGGTTTTTTTAATCATGCACTATGTGCTCAGGATATTAAAAAAAGTCCAGTGAGCTTACAATGAGATTTGGCAATTCTGTTTAAATCACTACACATCTCACATCATCTCTTTGTACTGTCTCTCAGCTCTGTTCTGTATGTTAATTATGGAGGGGAGTGAAATATGGCATGTAAAATGCTCAGTAATCCCAGGAGATGAATATATACAATTCCCACTGAAAACTTTACATGATGATCAGCCCTCTGAATCCTTTTCTCCAGGATATTTGATTCCCCTGCCTGCTCAAGCAAATTAAATAGGCTATGCAGATGAGTAATACTGAAACCTATAATATCAAACAAGATCAGTATCTTGGGTTCATATATCTTTCCCAGTCTTTTTACCTCACTGTAACTCCTCAAGAACTATTTAAATCTTATTTCTTCCATACTTATCACCAAGATATGTCTGAATGTTATAGCTCAGTTAATTTTTTTCAGCTTCTTTAAAAATATCATAGTGATTAAAAAAAGGTATGTCACATAAATCGGTAGCTCTATTAGTTGTTTCCATGTTAAAATGGAAAGTTTAAAGTAACACTGGTCATTTTGACAAGTAGGCCACTTCCTTTTCTAATGTAGGAATATAAGTAGTAGGAAAAAGCTGTCAGTTTCAACAAGGGACAAAGACTAAGGGCGTATTACCTCTTCAATCTACATCATAAAAGAAACTGAACTTGAAAAAGAGGGAATTTTATGAATGCACTCCAGAGTTGACTAAAACAATGCAGCTGAAATTATACCAACAATTATTTACTCCACTAGAATTTAACATAAACTTCTCCTAACTCAGCTTCATGTTGTTTTCTCGAATCCTGTCACTGGTCACGACAGTGACGAGATCAGTACCTGCCCCTGTGCTTCACCTCATGAAGATGTTGAAGACTGATGAGGCCTCCTTTCAGTCTCCTCTTCTCCAGGCTTGTCATGGGTTAACCCCAGCTTGAAGTTTTAGTTGAGAATTCTCAGCAGTCTGACCTTGGGACTGCTCCGTGTTCTGCTACTGCTGATAAGCACAGAGGACACCCCTCCTGCTTTTCAGGTTTTTTTTTCTTTCCTTCAACAGTGTTTCTTCGGGGAGAAACAGAGCCAAGGAAGTGACGCTTTTTTGCAATTTCCTTCAGAACTTAACAAAGCCAATCAGTCAATTGATTTGAATATTGACAGCTTTATAGAACCACTCAGAACTGGTTAACACCCTGTGAATATCACATTTTAAAAGACAAACAGGCGGAAATAGATTCTCTTGCTTTTCTGGCCTTGGCACAGGTAACAGCAGGGACTTCGAACAAACCAAGTAACCCCACCCACTTCTCATAAGGCTTCCTCTCTAGACTCATCATGGCCCTCCTCTGGATGCTCTCTAATAGCTCAATGTGTTTTTTATACTGTGGCACCCAAAACTGCAGACAATATTCAAGGTGAGGCTGCCCCAGTGCAGAGCAGAGTGGGACAATCCCCTCCTTTGCCTGGCTGGTGATGCTGTGCCCGATGCCTTGCAGGACACGGGTGGCCCTCCTGGCTGCCAGGGCACTGCTGACTCATGATCAACTTGCCATCCACCAGGACCCCCAGGTCCCCTTCTGCAGTGCTGCTCTCCAGCCTTTCATTCCCCAGTCTGTACACACAAACTGCATTGCCCGGTCAAAGGTGAGGAATCTAGCACTTGGCCTTCTGGAACTTAGTAGAGCTGGTGACTGCCCATCTCTCTAATTTGTCGAGGTCTCACTGCAGGGCCTCTCTGCCCTCGAGGGAGTTGATCACACTGCTGTTTGGTTATCAAAGTACACTGAAATATGGAGAATTGCAAATAGTTCTAAGAGTTCTAAGATAACTAAAATAGAGATTAAAATACTGCATTTTATTATTGTAGGTAATTTTTATAGTGAGCTCTGTGATTGAAGACAATGAGGGTATATCATTGCAATGCATGCTGCAGATGATTATTTCAATGGGACAATCTATGTAAAAGCTAATATAGTGAAAATAGTAGCGTAGACCAACTGTGATTTCCGTTTACTAATTCTTAATTCTGGTTGTTCTGATCAGAAAGTAAAAATTACGCTTTTCAAAATAAAGGTTTAGTCTAGAAATTTTACATTACAGTGAAATGCAACAATCCAGACTTTTTAATGACAACCACTCTAAGCAGATGTATAGCAAAAACAGCACACACAGCATCTGTGAAAGATACAGAAAAAGATTTGATTTCCTGCTATAAGCTACACAAAAACTGAACTATAAACCGCTCTCACTTACAACCTTTTTGAATGCCCCCACTACCCACATTTAGCTCTACCACTCAGTGGAAATGAGTAGCAGAGCAGTTATTTTCTTAATTTTCCAGGTGCCACTAGATAACAATTCTGATCAAGCTCTGACCCCAAAATAGCTAGGCCTACAAAAAAATGTCAAGTACATGCAAAGAAAAACAGCATAGTTCAAAAAAAAAGCTTATAAAATCAAAATCATGCCCGTTTTACAGCTTCTATTACATATGCCAGTTGCTTCTGGATAAACCTAAAAACTCAGACTGGAACCTAAAAACCTAACTGCCGTATTTGGCCCATCTGGCACTTCTACCATTCTGACAATTTTATGCTGATGTGGCTTCTTTTTTAGGTCATTCAAACTCATGATTTTCTCTCCCCGTTGGATATAAAATTTATGTTGTTTCTTCCAGGAGACTGAAAACCTGGTCTAAGACAGATCTTTGCTCTACCTGCCGGAGATGAGCAGAGTACCGCAGAGAGCAAAAGCTGATGGTGCTGTACATCTGTGCATTCAACATTCCGTGGCACTAAGCCACTAGTCTCTTTTCTGCATGACCAACTGACTAATTACTTTACTTGGCCTTTCTGAGTCCCTTCAATTAATGCAATGTGCAGTTGCACACAGTAATGGAGTCACCCATACAGAACAGAATCTGGGCCAGAATTAGGCTCTAAGTCCCAGAAGCACCTGTTACAAATACAAAATGTCCAGATGGTCTGGTCTTTGTGGGAAAGTGTCAAGAATTGACTTATCTGTCTTTCTTACTTTTGGTTTAAGGTCATAAACATGATTCTTTTGAAGTAGAAAGCCAATCACATTTAGGAAAAAAAACCAACAAAACAAAACAAATAAATAAACCAAAACAAAACCATAAAAGGAAGGAAGGAAGGAAGGAAGGAAGGAAAAGAAGGAAAGAAAGAGAGAAAGAAAGAAAAAAAGAAAAACAAGGAAGGAAAGAAAGAAAGAAAGGAGAGAACCTTAGGATAAATGGAAAACCCACTCCATTTGTAAATCTTAATAACCCAGTCAAGCTCGTTGTTATCATGTTCTGGGCAGGCAAATGGGATTAGCCTGTGATTACAATGCAGCCTTCAATATAATTAGATAGATTTATTTAAACACAGCTGCAAACCATAAAAATGTGAAATATTTAGTGACTGAATTCCACAGTTTGTAAATCCAAACTTGAATCTCTTATCATCTATTTTGCTTTGGTTTTGCTTAGAAACACTAGAAAATACTGCTCGTCTTTCACTCTGTCTCTCTTTCTTTTTTTTATTTTTTTTTTTAAATTAATATCAGTTCTTTGGGTTTATAACAGTGAGGATTGTTCCTGAATGTTAATTCACTTTCTAGCAGTGCACTGCTTCATTCATTAGTGTCTCTTCTCCACTGGCAATAACCATAGAGTTTGCATTCCATGCCTTCTGAGCTGCATGAGATGGAGAAAGAAAAACAGAATTTTATGTCAGATCCTAAAATCAGTTAGGATATCTCAAGAAATAACCAGGAAAAATGGCAGTCATAGCTTCCTAACAAGATTATTTTAGTGCAACAAATAATGGACAATATTAACAGCAGTATAACTACTAACTACCTGGTTTACACATTGCTGAAAGCTGCTGTTTTCCTATTTTATTTCCTTCCTTCCTTCCTCCCTCCCTCCATCCCTCTCTCCCTCCCTCCATCCCCTCTGTCCTCTTTCTGCCTCTATGTGTGAGAGTAGTAAGGGAAAGAAAGAAAGAGTGAGTTGAGGACAGGAGAGAGGAGGCTATTTCAGTAGAAGGAAAAATTGAATAAAACATATTTTCTACCCACCAATTATTTCACTTGTATCAAATATTTGTTATTCTGCTTAATGTCTGTAAACTTTAAAAGCCTAAAGCACTAACTGCCATATCCCTGCATGCTCTCTTAAGACAGAAAAAGAAATCACAATTAGCTTTCTCAGTTCCTAACTTGAATTTAACAAGAGTAGTAGTGAATTCATATCAGTCATATGGGAAGCATGCCTATTCATAAGTGCTGAAATAATATTGGCTACTATAAATATGTAGGAGACATCCAATATTTTTAATCATAAATTACAGTAACTAACTGCTACCAGCAATAATTATGGATTTTTTGTAGTTGCTGCATTATTTCCATTAGATTTTTGAGAAACTTTAATATGTACTGAAGAAAATTTCTGTATTTTCAGTGGCTCAAGAGACATATGCTGCTTGAAATAAATCTAAGTGAATTGACTCACATGGTTTTAAAATGTGAATAGTAATCAATGTTTTACTGGATTTTTGGAACACTCTTTCCACGGAACCAATATTTGAATTTTAAAATGTGAAAAGACCAGAGAAGTGGCATGAGGAAAGAATTATCTCAAGGACAGAAAATGCAGTATTTGCTCTTAGTTGTAAAAAGTGATAGGAAAGCTAAGATGTTATTTTTGTAAAACAAATGGAAATACAACATAGGGCAATGTTGTTAACATTTCAGAAAGGCTGAGTCATGCCTCATTATGCTTCATCCTCACTTTATTTACGTGGAAAACAGATGAAACACTGAATATCCTAAGTTCTAAGAAAGAACAGTGGATCCACTAGTGGAGGGCTACAGCTGTGGGCATTTACCTGGACATTTTCTTTAAAAGCATATCTGTGCATTCACCTAGCTGTATCTGAGCAGTCAGATGTGGAGCAGAGCTCACCCTCAAAGCCGCATATGTAAGAGGGCATCATAAGAGAAAAACACTGGGCCAGATCCAACAACCTGACAGAGGTGAGGCTGCTGCAGCTCCATCTTCCCAGATGCAACCTGTAGTGAAGCTGAGCGATTACAGCCAGTAGGCACATGCATATAGATCACGCGTATTCACCACATCATGGAATCATAGAGTGGTTGGGGTTGGAAGGGACCTTGTAAATCACCTAGATCAACCCCCCTGTCATGGGCAGGGACACCTTTCACTAGGCCAGGTTAAGCTTAAAGCCCCATGCAACCCTGGCCTTGAACACTTCCAGGGATGGAGCATCCACAGCTTCCCTGGGCAACCTGTTCCAGTGCCTCACCACTCACACTGTAAAGAATTTGCTCCTAATATCTAGTCTAAAACTACTCTATTTTATTTTGAATCCATTCCCCCTTGGCTCTTGCAAATAGTCCATCTCTGTCTTTGTTGTAGGCTTTCTTCAAGTACTGGAAGGCTGTGATTGGGTCACACCCACTTTCTTTCTTCCAGTGTGAAAATTTATATATACATATATATGCAAATGTCCTGAACAGCAAACTATCAACACATGACTGGGCTTTTTTACCTCCTTACTCATTTATTTATCCATCCTTGTGCCTCCCCAAATTACCTGAATCCATTTTTCCTTCCTTTCATTCCTCCTCAAAACATCCCCTATAAAGTCATGTGCACTGCTGAAACATTCACCCTCTGAACCACTAAGTGGCCTTGTTACCACCTGTCACTGAAGGTGGGGTAACTGAGGTTCTTGTCAATAACAGATACCTTGGGGTGGATTAGAGTGAAATGACACTGAATGACCTGTGTTTGTATATGAATATGTATAGCAGGTCTGGTTTAGAAAAATTTGTTTGCAGTGGAAAGGAGGTATGTAACTGTTTTGGTTATTATCTATATAAAAGTATAAAGACATCTCTTAAGAAAATATATAAGGAAAAGAAAGAAAGGATAAGAGTAGGTAGCAAAGATATCACCCCCTGTGGATCCAGTGACAAGGTTTGATTGTTGCTATTTCTATGTCCATTGGTCACACTCTTGATCATCATCATCAGGCATGGAGGAAGCTTCCAAAGCACAAAGTTCAGTGGGTTAATGTTCAAGTGGGAATGCCCAGGTACCTCGCCTGTGGGAGGAAATTTTACACTGTCTGTTGCAACACTGTGGATCATGTGCAGTCCTCTGGTGGAAGGCCCCAGAAGTGAGTCTGGAGGCACTTTGAGGATATTTGATGGTTTGTGACCCCTTCTAAGACATGACAGCTGCCTCTCATCTCAGCATAGCTGAGCCAGTTATGTTCCATCAGAAGGGATGAAAACCCTCAAGCCTATGTGTTGAATGTCCCAATACCTCCCCATGTGGAAGTTTTACAACTGAGACAGTTGTGTAAAAGAGGACACTGGCATGATAAAAAACACTATCCCACCTTGGAGGATCTGCTTCTTATCAGACTCACGGCTCAAAACCAGCTTCTCACTAAACAAAGGTTGGTTTGCCCTGGTCATCCGTAATGAGGGCAGAGTATCGCTGGGACTCCCCTTCCCGCTATCGTCTTTCCGTGCTCTGTTGTGGCTGTGGCGATAACCTCTTACCACATCAATTAGTATGTATATCTGCTAGTACACAGACACTGTCTGCTCAGTAGTCTGTTCCTAGAGGCCAGCTTTCTCTACTGAAAAATGTGAACTGACTGAGAGCAACTGTGAGTAATCACAACTGCAAAAAATACGTATTTTAAAGTCACCACTTCTATTGGACAGGTGTGATGCTGGTGGAACTGCCACGCCAACTGCTGTGTCATCACCCATGCAACTGTTTTAGAGCAAGGAATATTGAAAGAATTTAGCTGTACTTTAACACAAATAATTATGCAAAAGAAATCTATTTATCTTCCTAAATAATAACAGTTAATAAATGAATCTTTCTAGTTGTTAACTGCAAACTATATATATATTATATAAACATATTTATAAATTTATATATACCATTTTATGTATATACTATAAAAGATACATGCAATATTATATATGTATGATTAAAAATGGCAAATTAGGTAATTTCATATCTTTTTTCTCTTTGTTTCCATCTCACACATTGTGAAATTTATCCCACCTAAACTCTGATGTCTAACAGCTAAGCATTTAAATCTAAATAAGTAATGACAGACTTTCTTCATAATTGTGTCAGAGAAATACATACCTCTAGGGTGAGATATATTTATTAACATAGGCATCTAAGAGAAGTAAAATAAGTCAGTACTATCATCTAGATGGGCTTTCTTTTGTTCATTAATTGAAGCTGACTAGCAAAGCTTAGATATCTGTATTTTAGGTAAATAAAGTAGTTAGAATCCAGCATCACGTAACAAAGGTAGAAAGCAGCTGTCAGACAACATCTTCACATCCATCTCAAATGTGAAATTTTCTTTTATTACATCCTTTCCATAAGGCAAAATGCAATAAATGATCCAGAAATTAAATGTTGATAGCATTTTCTATTTCCTTTGAAAATGACTTTGTGAAACTCAAAGCCATGGGTACACAGGTCATTTAAGAGAATAAGACCTAATTTCCTGGAACATGCCAAATCAGTATCTGACAGAGAAGAGACATTTTTACAGTATCTTCCTAATTTGATTTGACATAAATATGAAGGAAGAATTAACATCCCGAGTCATGTCATGCCTCCACTCCTACCTGTTCAATCAGTGACAGGCTGAAACTGTAGCTCTCCTCATCACTCTTAATAATAGCATAAGATCCTTTGCTCAAACATGCACCTGAAATCAAAGTCCTCATTTAATTATACTTGCTTTAAAAAGCCCATAACCTTCCTAAGTATCATTAACAGTTTGCGATACTCAGACCTCTTCATCTGCATCTGCCTTTCTGAATAAACACCATGGCAGAACCTGAAGTCAGAAAAATACCTTACATTTGGATTAGTTGCATAGAATCCCTTCACAATAAAATGGGTAAAGACGTGTAAAGGAGGTAGTCCATCTTGCCTGAAATTTGGCATCTAAAATAGACTGTATCAATTGTTCCTCATTGTGGGAGACCAGAGGAGCAGTTGACTGGCTCGAAACAACCAGGTGGGAAGTGATGGGCAACAGGGTGAGCCCTGCATAGGCGGGATGGGGCACTGTTCCACCCGGCCCCCTTGAGCCTTTTCACACTGCACTGTGAAGCGAGTGAGCATTGGAGAAGTCAGAGCCAACCCTCACTGTAATGGGGATGGTTGACTGCAATGGCCATCTGGGAACATTCTGGCTCTGTGTAAAATACAAGCACAAGACTTTAGTGCTGAAATCAGCATAAGCTCCCCTGGAGGAGGGCCCCAGCAGATAAGAACAGATAAATGGATGGTAACGTGAGTTGCGAGACACACTCGACTACCCTGGATTTGAAAACAGCTGAGACAGTGCTGAATCCTAGAGTGGTGACTATCTACCTTTCTCTTTCTCTTTCTCTTTCTCTTTCTCTTTCTCTTTCTCTTTCTCTTTCTCTTTCTCTTTCTCCTCCTATCTTCTCCTTGAAAGATATTGTAAGCGACACCAAAAATTTCCTGTCAGTGCCTTGTTAAGTGCCTTGTTGTGTCTGGTTAAGTTAAAGATTGCTAATTTAGAATTTGCCACGCTATATTCAGTTGGAATGTTCTAAAGGTTGCAAGAAAAAGTTGTTATTGAACCTCCTGAGAATTTTGTTGTTTTTCCTGTGTACCACCCAGACTAAATCCAACTACATTCCCCTAAACCTGACAAGAAGACTATGGCATTACACTTGATTATTGTTCATCTTTGAATACAGAGACCTAAAGTGACTTGCTCAGTTGTAGGTATGTGCTTAGAATCTTGTCCCAGTTGTTCTGAATATTCTCCTCTTCATAGTATAAAAATCATTAACACTCTACTTGGTATAAAAATCACTGTAACTCTTTCTTTTTCCTGAAATCGATATTTCACGATACATTTCTTCAGATGATATTCAGTTGTGGGACCAAGAAAGTACAGACTTGGTTGTCTACAGAAGACCAAATTTAGTTGCTGTAAACAGATGGGCTTTTTACTAAAAGATATTTGAAGGAAGTTCTAAATTTCATGAAATGTAAGAGAAACTTCTGGCTGACAATTCAAGGTCTCTTTGACCTTGACTTGCTGGATTTGCAAAGGTGATTCCATGCTTTGAACTCTTCTGGTCTATACTGGATTGATAATAGAAAAACAAACTCATATACCTAAACCCAGGGTAATTATGTTCAAATCAATCTGTACTAACTGCATTGCTTTTATGTCCATACTCCATTATGCCAGGGTTTTTTATTGCTCACATCTAAGGGAAAACACAAAGGGGCACGATTTACCTTCAGAAAAGCCTGTGAAATATGTATGTACTCCTACAGATATTAATTTGTCTACAAATTCTGCCTTAATTCACGTATATATTTTTCTCATATCGAAGTGTTTAAAGTAAGGAAAGTTTAGCCCTTAAACTGGTCCTTTCAATTCATACATATTTCAGTTAAAATTATGGGGGAAAGTAGTATTGAATTCTCCTTCTATGACAAAGTGACAAGCTGTGCATATTGTCTATCTAATGTAAAGCTGGGATGGGTACAGTCGTTGATGGGCAAAATACTGGCTGGATGGCTGGGCCCAGAGAGTGGTTGGTGGCTGGTCACTAGTGTGTTCCCCAGGGCTCGGTATCTGGGCCAGTGCTAGCATCTTTATCTAGGATTTAGAAGAGGGGATTAAATGCATCTTCAGTAAGCTCAAAGTTAGGTGGGAGTGTTGATCTTCTGGAGGGTGCGAAGGCTCTAAGAGATTTTGACAAACTGGAACAATAGGCTGAGGACAACTGTATGAGATTCAATAAGGCCAAGTGCTGGATCTGGCACTTGAGTCACAGTAACCCCATGCAGCCCTTCTGGCTTGGAGAAGAGTTGCTTGAAAGCAGCTTGGCAGAAATGGACTTGGGGGTGCTGGTCGACAGCCAACAGATGTGAGCCAGCAGTGTGCCCAGATGGCCAAGAAGGCCAGTGACATCCTATCTTGTATCAGAAATTGTGTGGCCAGCAGAACTAGGCAAGACATTGTTCCAGTGTAGTCAGCACTGGTGCGACCACATCTATGCTCATGCACACTAAATGTTGGGTACAGTAAGATCAAGCATTCCAATGTGAGAGTGGACTGAAAAAGTCATACTGTCTAATTTCAGAATGGGCTTCACCAGTACAGGAGTTGAGACTCTGCCCACAATTATCTGCTATTGAAATGAAAAGCACTGAAATTCAGTATTTTAGTTACTAAGATATTTCTGTACTCATGAATTAAATAGCAGCACAGAATCTTCTCAGGCTAAAATTGGACCATCTGTCCAGCTGTGCTCTTAAAAAGGCTTTTGACATGGGTTTTGATCATGGGCATAATTCAGATCTAGGCATGAGCCATGGAGAAACTTCAGCATTGGTTGTTTTGGAAATTCGGAGTTTAAGGCCATTGGCATAGGCTGTTCTATTCCACTTTGTCTTGGTGCTAGTTTAGTTTGTTAGCACATGTGCAACCCAGAGAGTTTCCCTGGTGTTAATCTGAGGATAGGTTTTTACCATATTCTTTGTGTTTTATTTTGGTTTCAAACTTATCAATATAGACTATGTGTATCACAATAATAATATCAAAATCTTTCCTTGTATTTTACAAGAATTCAAAATGAATCATACAGGTTTGTAAATTCAGTTCTGTGCCCAAGCTTCTTTATGAATAGGAATCATAGCTAAGCAAAAGCTAACTTATGACAAGGAATACTATAGTAGTCTAGTGAAGAATTTTTTTCTTTACTCTTTCAGATAGCAATTCTGCTGTTAAAGAGGTTTTTCTCATGATTTACTAAATGTGGACCAAGAGCTAATTTTGATATTTTTCCTGGTTTAAGTTAGAGCAAATATTGCACCTCCAGAAGGATGTGAATATTGTTAACCCACCTAGGATAGCTAGAAAACATCTTGGCAAACTTCTATTATTTTATTTGTCTTCTTTTTGTTACTCTAAACTTTTCAGTCAAATTTAGTCTTCAAAGGCAGTACTATAACTTTCTTGGGAAAACTAGTGTTTTAAAAAGGACATATCAAATTGACAACATTAGTAACTGGGGCAGAATAGACTGCATGTGATTATCAAGATTGAATGACAACATTATTTAGATGACACAAAATGCTTGGATCAAAAAACCGGAACTATTGCCAGATGAAAATGTTATATGTTTTGTTGATATGATATTACATTTTTTTAAAGAATATTTGTCATCAGATATAAGTAATTACTTATTTTTCCTCATTATACATAACCTGCTCAGTATAGTTCTGAACATGGAGAATAGTTTTTTAGTAATAAATTCTTTACCTCTTCTAACAAAGGGAGTACATGATAATACATGCAGAGTCTTGCTGAAATCTTGAAGCATGTGCAATTTATTGAGAAATATGTATCTTGGAAAACAGGAACAGCAATTCCAGGTGAAATGCTGTTTTTACGTAATTCATTAGGCATCTTTATTTTTTCTTCTCCCCGTGGTTTGGATGTGTGTGACCTTAATAATTTCAGTGATATCACCTCTAAATTACAGTGCAACGAGATAAGTCATGCCATCAGTGGTACATTGTGCCTGCCTGAAAGGTTGCCTTAGAGATTTTAGGGCTGATGTCCAAACAGCTTTCTAAAGACAGATTTTTTTTTTCCTATGAGGTCCTTGTGGACAAAATAACAAACACCCTGCTTGCAGGTAACTTATGATCTTAGTACTATACTGCAGCATGCTTATCTTCTGGTTCTGTTTGTGCATGCAATACACAAACACGGAGCTATCCTAGCAGAGTCACTGTTTGCATGGATAGAACATCTAATCTTGAGGGAGATTTTAAGGAGTAACTGAGGCTGACATCGGTTACCTACATGATTCTTACTAAAAGAGAAGCAAGGTGTCTAATTCTAGTGCCTAAACATGGTGGCATCTTAGATATTATATATTAACACACAGCTGATACCTGCCAGCCACAGATTTCCCAATCCTCCTGAAGGTCCTCTGTCATATATGCCAGTCCCATGTGTGTGTCGTATGCATTTTAGTAATTTAAATGGTGCTGCATGACGTACGACTACGACACTACCCAAATTGTTCCCTTGATTTGCCATGTGAATTAATCTTGAGTTGCAGACATGGAATCAACATAAAGTTACAAAATCTATGGGAAGAAGAGCATTCAGGCAGAGACAGGTAATATTCTAAAGTCTCACAAGCTCCTTTCAGTTCATAAAAGCCTGCAGAAGTTTGAGTATGTTAACAAATGTTATCTCAGCCCTGTAAGGCAGAAGAGCAAGTTGAAAATCTCAGTAGCAGTCTCCTCTAAAATGTCTTAACATATCAAACTTAGCTTGACTGCTGCCAGCACGGTTGTATTTATTTATTTATTTACTTAAAATGCTGTACTGACAGACTCACTTTCCTCTTTCTGCTGTTATCAGAAGCAGAAACAACAAATGCCTTTATCTTCCTCTATTCTTCTTTAGTCTCCCCGAAAGGCCAGAATGTGCCTTTTATCAACCATTTCCTTTACAGCATGTTCTCTTTTCATTGGTTTCTGATTTTTCCTTTGGCCTATTGTATCCTTTACTGGTAGTCCTTGTCAGCTATCACTCATTTTAGCAGCTAAAATTTGTTTTGTAATACTGTCCTCATTGTGTCAATGATCTCCTGCTCAACCCTATAAAATGTGCGATGTAAGCACAGAATTTTTCCTGTTAATCACACTGCACAAGGGAGTGCTGTTTAAATTGGTACTGCAATGGAAGAGACACATATGTACAAAATAGTGGCTCTCATAGTCTGAATCTCTACAGCTGCAAGTGAAGCAGTGTAGAATAATGTGAATCTGCTTTCCTCTTCAAACTGTTACTATACTCAGCTCCAGCAACCTAGCATTTAATAGCTTCTTAAGAAGGAAAATGTATTAAACTTCAATGCATGTGCAGTAAAAATAAATGATAGGGGTTGTTCTATTTTAAAATTCTGCTATATCACAAAAGGTATAAGGGTCAGTTTGTCTCTGGGCAATGATCTTAAAGGAAATAGTAAGACAACTCCCTAAAATCTGATAGACCATCAGGATCTGGCTTGACTTCATTTGCTGTCTGCACTGGACGTGGCTCTTGGTCTGCTGATGCCGCCACTCCCAAGCACAGCTCATGTGGCTGCAATTACAACTGAAGTACACAGAGACGTCTGGATAATTTATGAACATCTGAACACTCTTGATGCAAGCCTAAATGTTTAACAATCATTTTTATGAAGAGTTTGGGATTAGTTTTTCATAATAATCATAGGTGTGTTACATATATTGTAAAATGCAATTATTACAGAAGTTAAACAGAATAATTAAGACTTTTTTTGCATTTTGTTATTGAATTAGGAAGGATTTAAATCTAAAAGAATGCCACGTTATGAACATATTTTCAAGGTATAAAAGATGTGGTTTCTGACAGTTTCTGATAAAATATAATATTTTGCAGAAATAAATTCTTCCTGCTCATAACTGCTGTATAGGAGCATAATGTTATAATATTGTGTAACTCTGTGAATGCAGTGAATTCATTGCTTATAAATAGACCTGCACAACAAAATTCCTCTGTTCAAGTGATAGATATTTATTCAGCTGCATTTTTCTTCATTTTACCAAGGACAGGAGTTGCAAATTACATATATAGCATACATTTTACAGGTTTAGAAAATCTTTATATTCCTCCTGTAAAATAGTTTTGAATGCCAGTGTACTGAAAAGCAGAGTCACTAACTGACAAGAAATCATTTGTATCCAGAATTTCAAAGTATTCAACTCTAATATTTAGAGCAGACATAGAATCTCTTTTTGCAGAAGTAAGAATGCTCAATAATATAACTTTCATGTAATGCAAGAAATGCAAATATATATTACTACAGATAACATAGTGCATTTATTCTTGTTATTTCTGAATGAATAAGACATAACCTTTACTCAGGATTTTGAAAAAGTACTCATTTTTCTGTTTTGCTAATTTTAATTCCTCAACATTCTATTTTAGAGGACTGAGAAAAATTAAGAAATGAAATTTTCTGGAAGCTAGGATATTTATAAAATGTTTTACATTGAGAACTCTACTTATAAATGGAAAGTCCCAATAATCTAAATGTCTTAAACAAAATGTTAAGCTCTTGTTTTGTTTTCATAGTTTGCAGTCCAGATATTTATTCCCTTCTACCAAAAATTAAGAGGATCACTATGATAAACTCTAATATAAAACTATCCAGTCTCTGAAATGCCAGCCTGCCACACATATCCTAAGGAGTTTGGATAGATTTTCATCATTTGGGAATGCCATAAAGATCCTCATGTCTCTGGATATCAGAACAGTTTGTACACAAACAAGTAATGCAACACTTATTTACCATGCAGGGTAAACATTGCCACAGAGGAGACTTAGGTCAAAAAAAGTGTGTATGTGAGATGCAAAAATCAGATAATGATTTGATGTACTACAGCATTTCTTTTCTAGCTATCAACTGTTATTGGGAATCTGCACAATAAGCTTTTTGAGTTGTAATTATGTAATAAACATCAGTAAGTTAGGAGATAATGATGTAATCTCAGCCAATAGGAAAAACAAAAACCCAGAAGACTGGTAGATTTCAAATGCACATTTTTCTGGATGTTCTTAGGCCCAAGGAAGTCACAAAAAATGTGGTCAATACAGTCCCAAATGTATGGAAGACTAAGACCTAAGCCTTAGAACTTATACGGCCAGGATACCTCAGAATATCTTATATAGCACTAAATAACTCCAAAAAGGCAAACAAACTGCATTCACCATATCAATATGAGCCAGGGTTTCTCTAATGATACTAAATGGAATCGCCTTCAAAGGATCAAATGGAGAAACATTTTGATGTGTTACAGAAAAAGAAAAATGCCAAATATTTGCAACTCCATCAAGCTTAGAATACTATATTTTGATTGCAGTAAATAAATAAATATAAGCAGAGGTTTCCTATATAACAAGGAAAGTTGTGGGTTAAACAGGAAGATATTGTCACCAAATAGTGGTGCCTACTCAAAAATTATTAGAATTTCCCACCCTGAGCTACGTGCTTCTCCTGTGCGCAAACCTTTCTTTAGTAACTTACACTTCTTCAGGTTGCCTAAACGTTAGCATCCAGTACGATTTGGGGTGCTCTGGAGCTAACCTGACACACTGGCATGGAAGTGGGGGAGGCAACAAGGACCCTGGAGAGGTCCTGGCCTTACTGGTAAAACTGCTGAAGGCTGAGTAGTGTGTGGCAGTTGAACTGGGAGGCTCCTGGATGTTCAGACGAAGGGCTAGCTGGCTTCCTCTGGGGATGTTAGCAGTGGTGTCACAGGATTCAAATAAGGATCAGATGCCTAGCAGTGTTTGAATAGATGGCAATGTCCTACGCAACCTCCAGAAGCTTTTCCAACTTAATTTGTGTTTTAAAAATATCCAAATAAAATATTACATTTTTACATAGATAAATTTAAAAACCTGTATCTATATTTGAAACCCTTTTTAAAATAAAATTACATCAATCACATGACAGTAGAAACCTTTAGAGTGCACTTACTAAATCTCAAATAAGACCTTGCCAATATATAAGAAACAGAGTTACAGTATTTTAAACAGTATTAATTTTGATGTAGCTTTGAGGGGGTGGGGGAAGTGGTGATTTGAGGTGGTGAAGTCACCCCACATTAAGCTTCCCCACTTAATAAGTTAATTCAACCTACATGAGAAGCAGTTATAAACCATCCAATATCACAATTATAATGTTTATTCAGAGCATGTATCTGTGACTTCAAAAGGGTGTAAGGAAATGGAAAACTAGAATTTGAAGGTCAAATTATTCCACAGAATAACTCCATTGATGCCAGCAGAATTATTATGAGTATGCATTTGCTTTCCTGTCATAAGTGGCATAAGGAAAAGAGAGAAACAGTTTTACAGAGCTTCTAAATTAGCTCCGTCTCATCTCTCCCATCTATTCTGTCCCAAATTAATTCACCCTGTCTTCCTTTGCTGCAAATAGCAAGAAATGAAAAACAGCCCAAACTACAACCACGCTTCTTGAAACACATTTGTCAATGGCAATTTTGAATAGAACATTTCCGACCTAAACAGGTAGTTGATTAATTTGTTCATGTTTAAACGAGAACCCTAGAGGCAGAACCAAAAAACAACTTTGTTTTTCTGAAAAAAACAGAGCCTGGAATAGACACTGTCCTGATCTAACTGGAAAGGCTAAATAGTCATGCAGCCCCATCTGTGTGATATGACATCGACATCAATGCCATAAGTGCTGTGGGGGAGAGAAAGAGGGGTGAAGAACTCTCAGTTGTTGTTTTCCCTTGCATTGCCTACAAGATCTGAGGATCTGTGTTCAAATTAAATTAAAAGATTAAAATAGTATAATTTGAAGCAGTGATTGTTATTGGTATTGATAAAAGGCAAGCTTGGGCAATGGAGAATCTCCACTGAAGATTAAATCTGGAGAGCTGTATCTAGTCTACCAGCTCCGTGAATAATACGTGGTGATTAGGCATTGACCATGGCAAAATAGAAGGTGTGGTGCATTCCTCTTGCTAAGCTGGTTTGTCTCAGTCTTGGCACAAAAAAAGAGTTTTTGAAACTGTTTTCCCCAGTTCACTCAGTTCTTTTGAACTAAAATTTTTGTTGCCAAGAAGAGCTCACAATGCCCCAGTGATGATACTATAGTTTTTTCCTAATGATCTGAAATGCTTTCTTCTTTCCCTTACTCCCATGGCTTTTCATATGTGTTCTGAGGGAAGCAAAATATCTGTTTGGACAAAAAATATAGATTCACTTTTTAGTTGTTTTGGTTTGGTTTGGTTCATTTTTTTTATTTTTTTCATCTATGGACGAATTATTAAAATCTACCTAAATATGCACATTTTGGAAGATTGTCATAGTATTACTGATGAAAATATACACACATAAAAAATAATTAGTAAAATTTTCCCTGATATTATTTTTTTCTTAACTGTGAAGAAAATTACTGCCTTATAAGAACTGAAAAGAAAGAAGTCATAAACCCAAACATACAAAAATAAATAAAATCTGATTGTTCAGCAATTTTCTCAGAGAAAAGCAGTGCCATAAGAAGTGAGCTGTTATTTACAAATAAATCTGTGAAGCACGATGCAAGACAAAGCCAAATTGTGTATGCAATTATTTTGTATGTGCAATAGGACTAGTTTCAAAGCTTCATTGGCAATTGTCTGTTTAATTAGGCTTGCAGTACTGCACATCCAAATACCCTGTGTTTAACCCTCACTTGGGCTAATAGTTAAAATTGCTCCTGAAGGTAGTATTTCCATGTATTTACATTCATGCAATTGCACATTAGTGTGGCTCAAAATGCATGCTTTAAGTAGACATAACCACAAGACAGTACTCAGTCAAGAGGACAAAATAGTCACCTTGATTGCTGCTAAGGAAAAGTAAAGTTAATCCAGAAGATTAACTGTAATTGGCCGGCACAGTCACTGAGAGGCTTTTTTTTTTTTAATTTGAAAAATGAGAATTTAAAAAAATATTTTGTTATTGCAGTGTTTTGATTGAGAAGTCAATATATTTATCCTAGAATAAATGAAGTTAAGATGAGTCACATGTTGTTCCTTCAAATATTTTATGTTCACAATCTCTACTTGTTTTGAGACCTGATTAGAATATGTCGTGTACCGTTTTCATGTCAAAAAGAAATGGTGAGGAATCATAGAAGCAATGAATAGTGAAAACAGCACATGAAGGAAAGTGTAGAAAAAGACAAGAAGTTCAACATGTATTGCATTATTTTTCACAATTAAAAAAAAAGGAATTTGGAAATTACTGATGGAGAATATAGAACTTCAATCTAAAATTTCTGAGCTTTTTTTAAAAAAAACTAAAAAGCAGAAATGTGTCCTGAAAAAGTTATTTGAAAGAAAATGCATAGTTTGTCTATTTTGTCACATTTAAGAAATTCATCTGCTGAAATCAAACACATTTCAAACAGATTTGAGGTACCATGTTGGTCTAATAAATTCCAGGTGAAGAAAAATAAATCAAAAATTTAGTCGAAGATAATTTTTATGCTTTGAAAGTATCACTTCCACTTAATTTCATGGCAATGAAGAAATCAATAAGAGTGAGCACATGATCAACTCAGATCTCATTTCACACTGCTTATTTTCTGTATATTCTGTATGATTAAAGTCACAGGAAGCTTAGCTGCTAAGTGGTCCATACAGTGGACCTATATTAACTACTGAGAAATGCCAGTTACTTTGTGAGAAAAAGAAAGAAGGAAGCCTTCTGAAGCGTGGCTAACTTTGTGAATTCTTCCCAAGGCATCAATTGGTTGCAGTAGGAAATGTCTTTCTTCGAAGTAGACACCTGCACTTGTGAAGTAAATTTTTGTGCTTATGATTTGGAGCTGAAATGCACTTAAAATTCCTAGTGTTGAAATTTTAAAATTTAGTTGATTTGGCTTCTAATTATTATGCACTTCTTATCTGACAGTACTAAAAACATTAAAGTAGAAGCACACTCTCCATCTGTGAAGACAGTCTGTACAAAAAAGATTTCTTGTTTGGTTATAGCTGATACTGGTTCTTAGATTTTCTGCATTTAAAATACTTAAATTTAATGACTGCCGTTAAGCATAAATGCTGCAGTAGTTAATCCCATGCTCAAACTGTAAATAAATCTAGCATTTGTGGGTACTGGGTAAGTAATACTCTTCTACTTAGGCTCCCAGACTGTATCTATAAAAGAATTTTTGGTAGAAGGCAAATGTGTCTATCTGTATTTTATCAGTTAAATCAATACATACACATTTTATCAGTGATATAAATGCTGTTTTTACATACACACACAGACACTTCTCTCTGGGTGATATAGAGCTCAATAAAGGAATTGGAAGTGTTACCTTAAATTTTGCAAGTAGTCTTTTGACAGGCCCATTTTTTAATTTATACACTGAATGATCATCAAGACTAAATTAGGTTGTAATTATTCAGTATAATGTCTGAAATAGGTAATAACTTTCGCAAAAGTTTTATTTTTTTTTAACCTCTGTTTAATCTGTTTAACAAAAGCAGCAGGCATACTTTGTACTGTGCTATCCAATACATTGATACCAGAAATACTAGAGATACTATGGAGTTTTATTAAAAGTAATGTAATAAGGAGAGAGACTGTGGATTAAAGGACACTGGTCTCATGTCTAATCACTTTTCTGCTTAATGTCTACTTTTCTTGGTGCAGAAGACTTGAGATTTAAACTTAGGGCTTCTAATGAGAAAAATCTGCGTGTCTATCTGTGGAAAATAAGAAAAGTGTAGATGTTTGGGTACTGTGTGTGATGTGAAGATGTGGTATTTATTTTTCCTGTGGATGTGTCGCAGATGTAATTTCACCAGAAGTTTCTTTGGGTTTCTTGCTTTCAGTATTTCTTGTAAGTTTTTCTTGGAGGGAGATAATTATAACAGTAAATCCTGGTTTAGATATCGAAGTGTAAGCATACTTAACTGCATATCATCCTATTTAAAGAATGTGGTTCTCTTTGTTAGTACTAAACACATTAATTATGATTATTTTTAGATTTGGTGCAAGTTAATTTCACTTAAATCTATCCAATGCATTGCACTTTTTGTGCTGGAAATTTATATTTTTTTTTCTAATTCCATTTTAAAACAAAATAAAATATCAGCAGGGGTTTTTCTGGTTTTAGGTAATAGCACAAGGGAAATCTAGCCACACATATTTTCTTTTTCTCAGTTTGAGATGCATCCTGATGGAAATTTTTATATTTCTGCTGGAGAATATGTCATTTTTGTCTGAATTTCGGAAGTTGTAATGAGATTGGTATTCAATGAAAAAACATTTCATAAAACCTCTCACTCATTGTAATGTTTTTACTCTTCTTAGTAGTGTCCCCACTGAAAAAAATCATATTTCTAAGCTGATTTTACTGGTTACTAATGCTTATAAAATGAAAGTACTGATGGATAACAGTGTGTCTTGGTTTGAGACAAATTTGGAGGAATGTCCGTTGATAAAAGGCAGGTTTCAGCTGCCCCTCCCCCACTCGGTTTGGAAAGAAATTCCTCGGAGGAAAGTGAAAAAAACCGTATTTATTTAACAAGCTAAGTACACACAGGCACGGAAAAAAGAATGAATAATATTAAATAATAAAACCTCTCGCCGTGAAGAAAACCTGGGTGGTTTCAGAGTTCTTTGTAGGTGATGTCTCTGCTCTCTCCAGAGCTGGGGTGTGGCTTGGGCCCCTCCAGGACACAGTGTAGGGCCTCCTGGTGATGTTCTCGTGCTGCTGAACAGTCCAGAAGAGGAGAAGAAGAGGCCAAAGTCCCAGGAAACTCTTTGCTCCAGCTATGAACAAGAAGCTAGCTAAAAAGCAGAGAGTTTCACTCTCCGTCTCTCTCCTGAGAAACAGAGCTGAAAGATGGCTAAAAGCAAGAAAGTGCCTCCTCCGCTCCGCCGCAGGAACGCAGGGGAGTGTCTGTCCTTCAGCAAAAAAACGCTCGGCTCTTTTTTCCGCCTTTCTCTTGGACCCAGCTTAAAGACACAGAAAGGGACAAAACTCATGTCTGGCATAGGGCAGACGATAGGGAATACAGTATCATACAGTCACCCAAGGACGAAGTGTTATTCAGTATTCCCATGATCATGTCAGGAAACCTTTTGGCTAGACAATAATCATGCAACACTGGAAATAGATATGACATCCCTTTGTAAGGGACATATTAAACATTATTATTATATCTAAGACAGTTGCATTGTTATTTTAGGTTTTATTTTACCGTTTTTCTTTTTTATAAATTTAAGAAAGGAGTTGATATTATTACTGTCTGAGTCCTTTGCTAAAAGTGTCAATTATATCACAGTTCTAGAAGTATTTCCATTACAATAATGTCTGCAACCATTAGATGATACCCGAACAAGTTAGAAAAAACCCCTTAATTTTAAATATTTCTGTTCTTGGCCACTTTGAATTACTTGGTTAGTTAATTGAAAAGTAAGGCAAAATAGAGAATTCAGTATATATAAGAATGCAAAGAGATATCTTTGTAGGATGTAGACCCCTAATTTTACTGAACAGTGTGTTTAGCTCTGATATTGTTCTATAAATATCAATTAGAGTCCTGTATAGCTTTGACTTTTTAGTTTAGTAAAAATTTTCTCTATATAGCCAATCTAAATGAAAATACATAAAAGAAAGGAAAAGAATGCAGTATTCCCTTTCTTTTAATATCTCAAAAGTAGTTGTCACTGACTTATATGCTACATATTTCCATTTCCATCCCTTGAAATATGATGGCCTAATTCCATTTTAGCAGAGATGAATTTTGCATTCTTCTACTTTGTGGAGTTTATGGCCTCAACAAAGCACCAGCTTAACATCATAGTAGAAGCAGGTTTAGATATGTACCCTGTAGAGAGGTCATTCTTATTCTTTGAAGCTCAGTGTTTACTCCTGCTATAGCTTTGCTTATGCTGTTTTAGCAAGCAAAAGAGACAGCATTTCAAGTGCTCCCTTGGCCGGAGTCACTGCAACCAGAGTGTAATCCAGAAGAAGGTAGCTAATACTGGCTTGCAAATCGAATAGTGTCAACATCATAACACATTTATCAAGGAATGTGAAAATAAAATCCGCAGAATTAACACTGATAATTTTCACAGAGTTCACAGAATAGTAGCAGTATAATTTGCAATGAATATCCAAAACCTGTCTCCATGGAAACATCAGTTACGATAAAGTACCTGAAATTAATAATGTAACATTTCAGGTTAAGTATTCTTCTAACTTAAAACTCTTCAATTCACAGGCAAGGTAGGCACAGTTTAAAGGACTGCCTTAAGACACAGTCCCTCCTAAATCTGGGCTAAGTGATCACTTCGTAATTTCACTTATATAGTAGCCACACTTATGCCTTCAATTACTGTTTCCTGTTGTAGAACAGAACGGGTTAAACTGTTTCCTGTGTGTATCAGAAAAACAAATAAAATCTAGTTTTATATAGATTTGTATGTATTAGCTATGTCATCCTTCAGACATGATAGGGTTCGTTTGACAGAACAGCTACTGCTCCAGGAAGACAAAAATCTCCTTTAGTTGAGGTACCAGGTCTACTACTCTCATGCCAATGGCCAAGATGCTTCAGGAACTCATAGATGGCACAATGTGCAGTGTCCCTTAAGACTGCAGGAAATAACTTTTCTCTCTTAGAACCTCTGATATCATATGGTCCTGAATATTTTCCTGGAAAACTCTGCCTGTTTTTACTGGATTCATAAGGAAGAGGATAGCTTAGGCATGAGAATGATCTGATATTTGTCTTTAACAGGCAGAAAATGAAGGATATTTGTTACAGGATGCTTGAAGTTATGTCACAAATGCAGAGCAATGCCATGGCCTGTGGAGCAGCAGCATCTGGTTCATGGAATAAAAGAAAGGGTGTGTCATTTTGGTGCAACGAGGAATCGTGCTACTCGGTGAGACAGTCCATGTTCAAATCTAAATTACCCAGATGAGCACAACCATATTATTCGTCTTTCATCACAACTATCCAAATTCAAAGACAGGTCAGAAAGGTAATGATATGTTTTGAGAGAAATAAATTTAAAGTGCTGATGACAGTTGCCTAATTGAGGGGATTTATACCCCCAGAGAGTGTGTAGTTCTTTTTGGCTAGCTCTTAGTCTTAAAAAGTCCAGTACCAGAGTCAGGAAAAACGAAGGAGTCAGCGAATCTCATGTTTAAGGTTGTTTATTCTTTTCTTATCTCTCAGTGTCCGGAGCTTGCAGCGGCAGAGACTGAAGGCTCGCTGAACCACCGCAGGGACTGCCCCGAGTTGGGGCGTCCTGTACTTTTTATACCCATTCTGTGACCCAACCATCTTTTATAACGTATTATTTGTGTCCGGGGAGACACAATAAAGATGCTCTTACACCTGCCAGGTTCAGCATAAAGGAGGAAATGGAATGGCTTTATTTACATTATCTCATTCTTATACACGTCCCAACTCCACAAGGGATTGGAGAGCATGTCACTTCCTTCTCAGTCCCACTGGAGAAGAAAGGTGCCCATCAAAGTTGTCATATCACAAAAGGAATGAAAAACAGAAAATACTGTTAAGTAAACACTGGCTATTATTTACATGAATCTGTGTGAAAAGAATCACACAGGTTAAAACCAGAAGGCTTACAAAAACCCAGGGCAACAATTATTATTTATCAATTTTTACCAATTAATTTCTACCTACTTTAGACATGTCATTTCTACATCAGTTTCCCTCCACCAATTATTTCTACCATCATCACAGCAGAAGATGGAGGAGGGAGAAGGAAGAAGAAGGAGAAGGGACAACGCCCTAAGCCCTCCATCTTGCCTCCTCAGTCCTCACTCTAAAAACCTAAATTCTGCATTTTCACCCTGTGATAAACTAAGCTACTATCTATTTCTCACCCTTTTGGCTTGCAACTCCTCCTGCAATGTTGGCAGTTTCTCCCATGGGTGGAAATCCAAGACAAAATCCTGGGCTCCCTGCCAGGGTCCGAGGCCTCCCTGGCGGGGTTCCAAACCCCCCTGGGCAGCCAGTGGAATACTCTGGACTCCCACACCTAATGATGACAGAAACACTCCTTCTATTGGGATTTTACTTGTTCAAATTTGGGGACTGCTGGCAGGGTAATTTTTGGGGGACGTTATTGTATTTAAATGGTTTATTTGTTGGTTTCTTGTTTTGAGGTTTATTTTAGAGCAGTCCTACTATGTTATTCTTCTCCCTGTCCCATACCCTCATATCTATTTTGGGTTTTTTCCTGCTCATGGTGACATACACTGCATCATCTTCTACTAGGAAAATTGGAACAAATAGCCTTTGATGGCAGAGCCACAGCATAAGTGAAAGTTTTGTGTAATCTTTTAGACTATTCTTCACATTTTACATTTCTGTCATGACAGCTTCATTTAAACCTTATGCAATCTTAGGGGAAAATGGAAATAGGTTATCTTTATTTTTAAATGATGTGACAGGACTAAAATCAAGGAAATGCCTCCCCTGACTGCAAAATCATATTTTCAAGAAACCTTTTTTTATTACAGCAATATCAACCATATGTAAAAAGTTTGAGATGTCATTTCAATTAGATAAGGGAAAAATTAAATATAAGACATTCCCTAGCTGTCAGTATTTACTTGAAATTCAAGCTTTCTGTGCAGCTTGTCTGAATGTTCAACTTTCTGTTACAAAATGAACAGAATACTTACAATATTTTTTATTCCCTTGGATGAACAAAGATATATAAATTATAGCATTATACCAATGGGAATACTAGAAAATATATGAAGAAGATTAATCCTAACGCACTGTCCATATTAATGAATTTCATGGTGTATGTTGGAATATATAACATGCCATGCTTGGGGTCAGATACAAAGAACATAATTTCCTACCAGCATGTTTCCAAGGGAGAAAAATAGTGTAGGGTGGTTTCATCTAATTTAAGTTTCATAGTGCACTTGGAAATTAGTCTAAATTCAATGTGGAACATTGCTGACAAATTAAAATCTGGGATTTAAATAAATTTGTGGCTATTCAGTATGAGATATTGCATCTGTGATATTTCATTAGTAAGTGGAAGTGTTGTAATATCTGGTAGGGGAGGACAGTTATATCTTCTGCATTATGAATCAGATATCCGCCTACGTGGTAAAATTTCAGCTTGATTAATAGATAAGTCTTGTTTTAAGTTGTTTACATGCAGTAACATTTATAGGGAAATATATTTATAGAAAAGCAGCAAACTCATCAGGAAACAGTGTGGTTTGTACGATATTAACTGCAAATACTGTTTTTCCTCTCTAATATTAAAGAGAAATTCCCACCCCAGCCTCTTACTGCTTGGATAGGATATTTAGTCACCATTTCAGCTCCGAAATGATGAGTCAGAAGGAGGAAATAAAATAATATATTTTAAAGGAGAAATCCTACTGTAACATAAATAACAATAAATTCTGATTAGATACTATTACAGGAAATAAAAAAAATCGTATTCTTTCAACTGCTAGTAATCCCTTCAATGTTCCGTACAACCTAAATACTCCAAAGTTGCCACTGAAATTCTATTTTAAAACTGGTTGTCTCCAATAAAGGACATCGCCTTATTCCAGATTTACTCTCTTGCAAGAAGAAAACACATATTACAGACTTCACAAGCAAGATGCTTATTTAGCCCTGATATGATACAATGTCAAATAGAAACATGCAATTGTAAAATAAAACAGCTGCATTCTAAATAATGCACTTTGTCTGTCCCTACCCTGTCAAAGTGGGACAAGCAAGTGTGCTATCAGCAGGTGTAAGATTACAGTTTATATTACTGAACAAGATATGAGAAAACTGCTTCAAATAAGATAATGTGTAGATTCTGGTTGAAAACTTAATGAGATTTGTCACAGTCCTCCTGGAGACCCTTGACTAGAAAGTCATTGGATCGTTGTATTGAGATTTGCTTTTCTGGAATAGAAATTTGCTGAATCCAAGCAGGCTTTCTAGGTCTGCATTCAGATGAGAGGTGAGCCTTCTGTATGTTTTATGGAAGTGCTTCCAATGGAATCTCTTCTCCCCTCAAAGGTACATTTGCATGGTCTTCTACACTTCTGTAAGGGAGATAATTGCTAGTCCAGGAAAGACAGATGGAAAGTCACGTTGGTGTCTGCTGCTCAGCTGGTGAAGTTACCAGCCTCAGGCATCACAATGTCCCTGACTGCTCCATGACATTCCCCTCCATGGATATACCTCCATTTTCAGGTTACTTTTTTTCCTAGGCCTTTCCTTCTCCATCTGAGAAACCTATTCAGAGACACAATGTGTGATTGGCCTCCCAACTGATGGTCTCTTTATTAACTGGAGGTCTCAGGATGTGCCATTTTTGCATAATCTAGGTGTTCCCAAATCCTGAAGTAAATATTATCTAAAAACTCAAAAGCTTATCCCAGTATTTTTAATGTGACCAAACCCATGTGAATTAATAGCTAGTCTACAGAAATTCTGCCAGTGGTAATTCAGTGGACCTTCCTCCTCTGACACATAAAGTATCAAAACCTTCAGTGAAAATTACTGAAATTCTGCTTATAAGTGTTGATAATTTATTCCCCCACCCTTTCATTTTTTCCTAATAAATTCAGCTGGTGCCTTTCCTGCTAATTGGAAATTTTCATTTTAAATGGCTTATGCTTAACAAAGTTATATATGAAACTAGTTTTTGTAACAAGAATTAAATATTTCAATTATTGGTCCAACAATAACTTCACATTAAAAAGTTGCTTATTTGGGGAAGTTAAAGTATTTTATTTTCTTTAATTGCTTTAGATGAAAACAGTAAACAAATAAGTTATATTGAAAATATTTACAACTATTTGCAGCATTCATTAAAAATAATGAGAAATTAAGAAACCTTATTTTATAAAGTGCACACAGTATTTGTAAAATTTATGACTTTTCCTAGCATCTCTGCAAATTTGGCCACATATATTTTTATCTTTTGCAACCTTGATAAATTTCATGTTTCTGAATGTAAAAGTAATCTAGCTGATATTTATGTATCTTTTGTGTTTTGTTTAGTTGTCCAGTACTGTGTACTATATTATTTTTGTGCAACTCCATTTTGCCATTTGTACTACTTTTTTGATCTGTTCGGCTCAAAGGAAATCCTATGCTTATCACAGGTACACGCTTCAGAGTCTAGGAGTTTTCTAACAGAGATTTTGCTTTAGCAAGGCCAGAAGGAACTATCCCAGTAGTACTATGGTAACAATAGTAACAATCTTGTATCCATTGTGAAATAGATCGCTACTGTATTGAACATCTGTAAGACTGCAAGTTTTGACTTTTTTCTTTGTTTTAACTAAAAAACTTTAAGACCAGTAAGCATATGAAAAGTTAGACCTAAAGCTCAAGAAATCTGTCGTTACTGCTATCTAAGGTTTGGAAACAGGGAAGCAAACTCTCCCAGCTTATGATGTCTTTGCTATCTTTATTATTAGTACCTATGCTTTTTCTTGCAAATATTTATACATCATGCAAGTCAGAACACTTAGGAAGTGCAAGCAGAATATGACATCTGAACGTGAATAATGCGTAGATTTACACATTTAACAATCCTTTCCTTGTGTTAAGAACTGGGTCCAAACCTTAATACTTGTGAGCTTTAGCAAATACTCCCCACATAATTTTGCTTAGATCTAGGGGAAGATTGGGGAAGAAATATAGGTACATTTGGGAGATGGAGGGATAAAATGGAATACTGAATTCTGTCTTAAATTAAAATACTGTCATTTATCTCACAGTGACTAGCTGATACTTCTCAGATATTTCCTTCAGCTACTGTTTTGATTGGAGCTGACTCAGAGAATAGAATGCATGGGAAAACCATGATAAATCAAATAATAATCAAAAGGCCAACTTTCAGAGTGGAAGATATTTTCCTCCTATTTCTTTGGCATTTTTTTTCTGTATTCACCAATTTTCTCCCCTTGAAAACAAATTTCATAGAATCATACAACAGTTTGGAATGGAAGGGATCTCTGAAGATCCTGTAATCCAAAGGTTCTGCTACAGGCAGGGAAATTTCTGAGTAAAACAGATTGCCCAAAGCCCTGTCCAATCTTCAATACTTTGAGAAAGGGAGCTTAAATAGCTTCTCTGAGCAACCTCTTCCACTGTCTCATCATCCTTATCAAATTTCTTCCTTCGAGTAAATCTACATGTTCCCACTTGCAGAATGTTTAAGAACGTTGCTTCTTCTCCCGTCAGTCAAGTTTATGTTTGTGCTGTGTTTTTAAAGTGGCAAGCATGTTTTTAGTATTTTTTTCAGTAAACAGCAGTTAAAAGAGAGCCATTGAAGGATCAGTAATAATACAATATTATGCAACAGCATAATCCAGTCTCTGTAAGGAATTTAGAATTTAGGGACATGGCTCATACCTGCAATGTGACCACGTATGTTAGTCATATATAAATGTGTTTCATCGTATATAATTGGCATAATTTATAGGCACTGTTCCTTTACAATTAAAGAAAAAAAGTACAAATAAAGTTTGTCCAGAGTGGAAACATGACAATTTATGTTAATGTAGGTTATGAAAACTTCTAAATCAACTTTAGTTAATAACATCTTTCCCCTTTTATGTCAAGTTAAGAATAAACATCATCATCTGGTTCTGTGTGTTTGCCTTTGTTGTGCTTTAAATTTTTCAACCAAATCATGCTGAAACATGAGTATGCGTAGTCTTAAGAAGAAGAAAAAACAAACCAAAGAAACACTATTGATTTTAGTGTAGATTTTTGTGCCGAACAAAGCAACGAAAATTTAAGCATTGTCTCAATCCCACCCCATCCCCAAATATCCACTTGGAGAACTGAGTCCCAAAACTACAATATATCCTAGAAAAACCAGATACCACGATATAATAAATTAGTACTAGTTTTCAGTTTGGTGAGTGATTTTGGGTTTTAATTCAGTGTTGAAGGGCCATAATTCTGATACACTGATATTATACTTGTGTTTAAACAAGCTTCCTGTAGCTTATAAATGCTTCAAATACTTAAAGTCTGAGTAGTTAACATGAAGGATGTGACTCTTCCACTGTTATTATCATTTTCTTGCTTTCTAAATAATTCCTATCACTTCGTTAGAATAGACAAATTTATAGATTTTTTGACACCATATATACTTTTCCTTTAATTTTGGCATAGCAAATAATCTTCTGTTAAGATGTCATTATAAGATCCATGTGTTGTGTCTTGAAAGCAAAAGAGAAACCTGCAGAAAAACTGAATGTTAAAAGTTGAGTTTTAGTCTTCAAAACAAATTAAAAATATATTTTGAAAGAAAAAAACCCACAACCTAAAACAACAACTTCTCCCTGAAGAGCAAATGCCTAAGTATTCACACAGACTCACAGAATGACTGAGGTTGGAAGGGACATCTGGAAATAATCTAGTCCAACCCTCTTCTAAAGCACCTTAGAAAAGGGGTCATCCAGGTGGGTTATGAACATCTCCAGGGAAGGAGACTGCACAGCTTCTCTGGAAAGCCTGTTCCAGTGCTCTGACACCCTCTCAGTGAATTTCTTCCTAGTGTACTGGTGGAACTTCCTGTGTTTCAGTTTATGCTTGTTGCCCCTTGTCCTATTCTGGGCACCAATGAAGAGACTCTGGTCCCATCCTCTTGACACCCACCCTTAAGATGCATGCATTACTAAGATCCCCTCTCAGTCATCTCTTCTCCAGGCTGAGACATGCTTCAGTTCCATAATAATCCTGGTAACTTCCCACTGGACCTGCTCCAGGAGCTCCATGTCTCTTGTGTACTGAGGAGCCCAGAACTGCACACAGCACTGCAGGTGTGCTCTCATCAGGGCTGAGTAGAGGGGCCAGATCACCTCCCTCGACTTGCTGGCGATGCTTTTCCCAACATATCCCAGGACACCATTGGCCTTCTCGGCCCCACTGTTGGCTCATGGACAGCTTATAGTCCACCAGGATCCCCATGTCCTCCACAGAGCTGTTTTCCAGCAGGTCAGTCCCCAGCCTGTGCTGGTGTATGGGGGGGTTCTTCCCAGGTGCAGAACCCTGCACTTGCCTCTGTTGAACTTCATTTGGTTCCTCTCTGCTCAACTCTCCAGCCTGTCCAGGTCTCACTGAATGGCAGCAGAACCTTCTGGTGTGCCAGCCACTTCTTCCAGTTTTGTATCACTTGCTGAGGGTAACTCTGCCCCTTCGTCCAGGTCATTGGTGACATTCCCAACTGTATTTTGCAGCTTATTATTGTCAAATACATAAGAAGTTTGTACTTTCCAAACATGGGTAAGGAATTCTTATAATTTATCATTTCCCACGTGACACGATAATCTGAAAAACAGATCCTTTTCCTACTTGTTCCATGCTTTTTTATGCTGTTGATTGGATAACCTGTTTATGAAAGAGGTTTGCTGCTTAAAGCTGCCCACTCCGTTGTTGGGTTTCTAATTGATTTTACCCTTTTCCCAGTTTAGGTTTTTTTATTTTATTTTGTTCTATATTTTGCTCATGGTTATTCCCTTCACAGGCATATAAGCACTCTTTTCCCTGATGTGAAGAGACTGTAAAAATTCATGACTCAGTGGAGGCAACCTGCCTGATTTCTTGCAGTGCTCTGAAGATCTTTTGGTTCTCTCAAAACAGAGCAGCTTCCAGATCTATGCAGGAGAGGATCTTTACAGTGTTGCCAATTTCATGGTTTTGTACTGTTCATGTTTTTATTAATTTGGATTACATTTTCAAGGACTTACAAAACACTTCCTCCAAATACACAACTTCATTTTTTAAAAACCCAAAACAAACAAACAAATATTGATGATGATATTTTGAAGATTTTCACTTTGAAATAGAAAGCAATTCATATAAGACTGCAGTCTGTTCTTTAATTTTCTTGGACTTCATTGTATTTTTTTTCAGAGAGCTGAAATTTAGAAGTTTCTTAACTATTAATCTTTGGTCTATGACATATATCATTTTTATCTCCTTGAAAAAGGAAAAAAAAGAGGAAATAAATATTGGAACTCAACAATCACTGAAAAAATGCTACTGATCTAACAAGGAAAATAAGACAGCAAAAAGCAGTAAATCAAATCTGGGAGTCAGTTTCCAATGTCAGAGTAGTCTGACATAGAAACAAAAACTTAACTCACATAACTGTAATTTCTTCTCTTTTAAAAAATTAATACTCAATCCTATTATTACCTATTCACATTAACTTTGAAGGAGATATTTTTAAATGTGAACTCATCCTGTTAATGTTCTCAGAGCATTTGCAATCCAATCACTTATATATTAATTTTTCCCCATCATATGCACTGTGAGAGGGTATTCGATTTGGTCTGGGTTTGAATTATTGAATTGGAAAATTATGTTTTGTTAAAAAATAAAAAACTGCTGTGTATGATGGGAATAAAAAAAAAGGGGGTATTTTTATTATTTTTGAGTAAGACTACATGTGAGTTTCAATGATACTCAATAGCCAGCTTTATTTAGCACTTGAATGAATAAACTAGGCAAACCAAAGTGTGAGAATACTTGGTTAATATCTTTTATTGTACATTAAAACAGGCCAGTGAAGTTGTTCAGATGTTATGAAAAGTAGGAGACAAAAAAGAGACAAAAAGCACTGAATGAATTTTCCCAGGGGCATTCCTGAGAAATACCTATTGCCTGAAGAGTAACACAGAGTCCTCTGTGAAGAAAATCGGCAAGAAGTTTTTTGCATTATTACTTTTTTCAATAGAAAATGATGAGTTTATTTCATTTTGCTTAACCAGCTGGAAGTTCAGTGTCTGCTCTGTTCTTAGCTCTTTCTGTAACTAATAGAGAAGTGGTAACTTCAGTCATCTTATCTATCTTAGATACATCTCAGAATAGTTGATTTTTTCAGTTCATTGGCTAAATGAACAAACCATAGATTAAGCACCTTGTAGAGGACCAGGTATATTAGTGTGTTTGTCTCAAACATTTACCGTTGTGCTGCAACAGAGAAGTTGTGGTTGAGAGAGAGTGTCCCATGGAGGAGGGGCAGCGCTGTGCTGAACCAACTTCCCTTTCAGTTACTCGGCTTGCAAGTCTTCCTCAAGACTCATGCTCAGTTCACCTGCATCAAGAGAAAGGTCAGGTTCTGGGCACCCCATTAAAATGGACTCCTGGACCACCAAAGACCTCCAGCTCCCGCTTGACTCATTTTCTGGAGGGCTCTAAAGGGTTGGCTGTGCATGCATGAATATTAACATACGGTGCGAAAAGCGAGGCTAAGGAAGATATAAAAGGGAGTGGATGCATCCTGGGCTCTTGTTGACCCCAGATCCTGGGCATCCATGGAGGCAGAGCCAATGTGGGATCTATGGACTGGTGATCTTATTCCTTCATTTTCTCTCTTTTCCATCTTAATGTCTCCTCTCTTGTATCTTGGCAGGTGTGAAAATCATACTCTATCACTTTCTCCACATCGAAGTTTGTTGAGAGAGGTGGGAGCTTGATAAAGTTTGTTGTAAGTGCTGAGAGCTTGTTAGCCAACACTTCTATGACTATATAGTGGGCTAGTTGCTGCAGTTAAAGCAACTATATAAAAAAGTGTAAGAGTTCCTTGACATGCGGACTGGTTTCTTTATTGAGCCCAGTGAGAATTTATAATGAACATCACACCCACTTCTGGGTCATGACACTTTAATGACAGGTTGTTAAATTCAGTTGCATCAAATATTCGTGTGCATGTCTCTGCATTGCAGAATGCCAGCAGCTGCAGAAATGTTCTATTTTCAAAATATTTCTAAGGTTTATTCTGGAATGGTCTTCATCAGTGTCAGTGATACTTGTGAAAGAAAAATGCATTTTAAATACTTTTATCAGTCAGAGCCATCATCAGAGCTTTACTCAGTTTTCATCAGAGATTTATTATCAGACATTATTACCAGAGATATACTGACTTAGAAAGATTCAAATGATACAGAAAAGTCAACATAATTTTAGTACTGAGTCAGTGTTCTTTTTTGCCAATTATATTCACAAATTAACATGTATTAACATATATCTTGCAACTTGAATCTTCCTACACTGAAGAAATTTAGATCTTCCTGAAATATCCTTTAGGTGATACAGTTTTCTATTCCTTTGCCTTCAAAACCTACAACAAAAGTGTCTTTTTTCGTGTATGAGTACTTCACCCACACAGTTGGAGTGCAATCTACATATACATGTTTCTTAGTATTTAAAGGTAGCAGAATGGCAGATGTCCAAAGATAAACTGGTTTTGTAAACAGATAAGGTTGGTTTTTGGGCTTTTTTTTTCTGAAAAATTACGAGATACATTAAGAAAAAGTGAGTAAATGAATGAGGAAAAAAAGGAACATTATCAAATTCCTTACTGAAACACATGGATGATGCAAAAATAACAACAGGTATCAGAAAAATGTACTAATTTTCTTTAACTTTGAAAAATTGGAATCTAACTAGGAAAGGGTGGTAGTCTCCCATTTGGGAGGAGAAGAGTGTGTGGCTCACAAAATTTCAGCACCATGCTCAGTGCTTCTAGATAGACGGTGAAGCAGAGGAACACACTGCCCACTGCCAGCAGACCTCTGAGCCAATATAAAGGTCTGGTATTCAGCCTTTCTGGAGGTCCTGAAACTGAGTAATCTACTGAGATAGTCATGTACGAAGCAAGTTTACCATTATTTTTTCTTCTGGTGCTGCAGCCCAGCTTTGAGATCTTAAAGTCTGCTCATATACAGTGTCCATGTCAGAGTGGCCTTGAACATTAGAAACCTAGTGCTTGTTGTGAATTCCACTTTTTATTCTTTCACCCATTTGATTTTCCTTTTCTTGAGTGTGGTCTTTTGAGGTTCAGCTAAGGTTCCGCATGGGTTAAGACATAAACCAGCTATGTGAGGGGTCTTTCTAATCTATCCCTTGTTGGACAGATTGTATCTTGAACTGAATTAAAGACTTTATGTTCTCTACCTAAACCTGTGTGATACTGTTTGTGGCATTTGCCAAAGGCTGTTTTCTTTAAAGCCTCAAAAATAGTAAAGCATCATTTGTATTCTGCAGGCTGTGTGGGGACACAGCTGAAGCTGACATTTGGTCTTACCACAATCATTCCCACTTAGAAACAGATACGAATTTTTTAGAAAAAAATTTTAGAGCAATAATGGATATTAAGATATTTTGCTTGAAAACAATTTTCCTTTAGAATCCAAAATTTGTAATTCAAGTCTAATGGCTGAAATCCTTCCAAACATTACATTTCAGCTTATGTCATAATGATTAATTGCCCTTGCTATAATTTTATTTCTACTGTCAGGTTGATAAGGTTTATGTAGCAAAAATAATTTTAAAATCCCCCACTATTACCCTTTAAATTCTAATTTATTCAAAATCAGTATTTTTTGTGCATGGTATCCAGTGTCACATAAAACTACTTTTTGAATAGAACAAACCTAAATACACAAATTAAAGAAAATCTGATGCATTATTCTCTCAGATTCTTGATTACCCTTCTTAATAAACCTAGTGCATGAAATATGCATGCAATGCATGAGATACGTTCACATCCTACACTATATAAAGAAATATAAAATTAGGGATTATTTTAAAAATGTTTGAAAGGTCCAAAGAATTGAAACGTGAATATGCAAAGCTGTTACACATAAGTTGCATTATAAGATGAGTAACATGTGAGCTCTCAGAACAGGACTTCTGTTACCCCGTGATTTTGGTTCAGGAGAGCTGTATGCCTGGGTTTGGCATGCGACCGAAGTCGGGAAGGTGAAACATCTCCCTGTTGTCATCCCTGCCTCTCTCAGTGCTTCAGGCATCCAAGGCCAGACCTGATTGAGGGGTTATCCCCATGATAGTCAGTTTTGCTTAGCTGCACATAATTTATCTGCCATTACTCAGGTAAGCTGCCAACACATTCCTGGAGAATTCAGCTTTCAGAAAAGTAAGATGTGAAAGTGAGCGTGCATGTGCATGTCCATGTTTTGCTCTGTATATATGTGTAAAAGTTTGCACCTCACAGGATCCTAAGTGAACTTTTCTGATACAAATAGCTGCATTTAACTTGAAATTTCTTCCCCAAAAAATGTGACAGGATCTGTGAAAACGGTGAAGTGTCAATATAGAAAATTTCACAGTATTTTACAAAGGAAATTGATAAGCATCTTAAATGGGGGCGCTTCAACTAGCTCAAACTAAAACGTGTGTTGTTTGAAGTACTGTTGGATAACAAAACACGTTCAATTTTATAAGTAGCAGAAAATGCCGCAGAAAATGTCCCGCTCTTTCTTGTGGTTAGTACATGTTTGACCTCATTAAATGTTTTCTTCTATGTCTCCTCCTCTACCTCTGTTATGCCTCCATCCAGAGTTGTATGCTCTTGCAAAATCCCTGTGGACCTCTGGCCCTACCAAGGAAAGAGACTAGAGAACGCTGGCAGCCCTTCAGTCTTGAGTCACTGTGACATGGTAGCTGAAGCACCATGTAAGCAGGTGGTTTCTCAAGCATTCACAGTTTCGTACAGTATATGAATTTACTGTAATTTACTTTAAAGGGAGAACATCAGCTCTTTTATCACCTTGATTTTCAGCACTGCAATCTCCTTCTGTTTATAGATCCATCTCAGGAGGAATGGGCCGCACATCAGACTAAACTTACAAGGCCACAAAAGGGGACGGTGAGTCTTGAGCCTTAATACCTTAACAGTGATACTGCAGTTTTGCCTGAACTAAACATCAAGAAGAATTTAGACAAAATTAGACCTCCGAACTATAAAACTTGTTGAAGAATGTTCTTTCCTGATGAAAATTTTACATCTCAGCTTCTATGGATTTGTCTTTTTTATAATGTAAAATTAGAAAAAACTATGCAAACTGGAGGCAATGAGAATGTTTGTCTCTAAAGGGCTAATTGCAAAGTGTGTCTAACAGAAATAACACCAAAGCTGAAATTTTTCATGTTATTTTGTGAGATTCATGAAATAAAGGATGTTTCAGGCAAAACAGGACACTGTGTGTACATACACAATATCTAAAGGATACACTTTACTGATGGAAAAATAACTGACGTATGATTTTTATGCTCTGGATGTCACTGTTCCCTATGAAGTATTTTATAAGTCCATCCTAAATAAATATTAGTGAATAAACACTTTGTCAGAACTTCCCTTTGGAATGCCTTTTTCTCCATCAAAATTAATTTAACATTTACATCACAAATTGAT
This sequence comes from Platysteira castanea, assembly GCA_013397175.1. Taxonomy (NCBI): domain Eukaryota; kingdom Metazoa; phylum Chordata; class Aves; order Passeriformes; genus Platysteira; species Platysteira castanea. Next base: position 162,836 of record VYXC01005154.1, on the reverse strand, counting down.
TTAGTCAATCCATGAAAAAATATTTTAATTACATTCAAATAAATGAAAAAACCAAGGATTACCCTGTTCAGTTTAATTTAATTTCAACAAAATGTGCAATTTTAAACCAGAAGTCAAAACAATACATTTTGATAAGAAGTCTTTTATCAAACATATTCTGTCTCAAGTAAATGAATATTTGGCATCTTGCTGTAAAATTACACACCAAAAGACCAGGCACATTATGAATTCAGTGACAAAACTCACTTCATTATTATTTATTGCCTATCAGATACTATAACCTACTTTGGAAGAAATTTTGGAAGGGCAATCAATTATGGAAGACACCATCTGACAGCCTGAACACTGTATACAGCATTAGTCAAAATATTATAATTTCAGGACATGAAGTCAATCCTTTTTTTTAGAAACCACAAGTTTAGATCAAAAGTTTTAAAATCTCTGTAGGAACCTGTGACGTGCCAAAATGTGTGTATGTGTATATATGTTACACAAAACCCCCCCACCTTTTATTTACATATTGGGAAACCTATATAATGTAAAAAGTCTAATGTAAAAAGGTGGAAATTTGGATACAGGAAGTTTGAACTATTGCAGTCTCCATGATCTAATGATGTCAGGATGAATTTGTGATGACCAGTGGATATAGGGAAAAAGGTTTATGAAAACTAACTCAAATTTTTTCACATACTATAGGTAGAGCAAAAAACTTGCATTCCTGAAATCTTGTCTGCTCTTCCAAACTGTTAAGGCCAATACTGAAATATTTACTTCTCAGAAGAGAAATTAAAAAACCAAAAATATTTACTGGTTTTGTGCTCAGGAAGTAACGAAACTCCAGTCTTTTGTTTTCTTTGCTAAATAATAATGGATGCTTCTCTGAAAACAGTTTATTTTCTGCCATAGCACAGAACAAGCTGATAGGTACACTTTAGGAACAGGATTGTTCTGGCTGAGGTCAGAGAGCATACAGGGGGCACAATCAAGTAACAGTCACAATCAGGATCATGATAATTCATGAAATGATAATTTTTTTTGTAGATTTTTTTTCATTCATGGGTATTTTATGATTTGGGAAATAATGTGAACCTAGAAAACTACAGAAACTGTCTGAAAACAAAGGGAAAATTTCAAACCCAAATCGATATTCTTCTCTGTTTGTCACTGCAATTATTTATACTTATTTACTGAATAAAACAGATTTTTATTATGAACCAAAGGCGATAATGATAGTGGTGATGCTGAGGAACTTTTTATTGAGGAAGAGAGAGTAGTATTAATAGATATGAACTATATGGTAGGTATATAGTTGTAATGTTTAGAATAGATGTTTAGAATATGTTTAGAATATATGTGCATATGTATATTATTTATATAAATACTTACAAAATACATGTACATAAACTCATAGGCATGTTTTCCTTGATTCCTAGATTCTAGAATGATTTAGTGATAGAAGAATTTCTGCTGTCATGGAAAAAAGAGCATAGTTTCTAGTACTTAGGCAGGAAGAAATAAACATTTGAAAATGGAAACCCTGAAGGCTCAAAACCATTACACAAACAGAGAGAATTGAAAATGTATTTTTAAAATGCGTGTTGTTGACAATTCCAATTCCTGTAGTCATATGACCCACATGTCCAGCAGGGATTTTTCATAGAATCCCATTAAAAAGATTCCCCTCTTGGGAACAAAAAGAACATCTAAGGCCTTAGGACAGCAGTAACTCTAATTTGCAATAGAATCTTAGGGCATATTCTTCTTCTATCATTCCTTATAAAATATATTGCTAGCACTCCAGAAGTAATAAACCTAGCTAAACCAGACAGTAAGAGCAACAGATGTGTATGTGTTATTTAGACTGAATTGAATTTATGCTGAAAACTGTGGCCATGTAGATTTTTATAATGAAAAGTTAAATTTTTTAACTTCTTCAACAAAAACAGTTATGGTAATATATGCTGTGATCTGTCACGGGGTTATATGCTGTTTAAACATCATACTCTATGAACCTCTACAGTATAAAAACATGCTTAACCTCTGAGGAAATTACTCCTTTATGTAAATAAATAAAGACATAAATAAACATATATATTTACACATAGAATTAAAGACTGCGTGTGTATATATATAGGCAATTGAAGTTTTTTTTATTTAACACTGTTTTCTGTAAGAGATTTATTTGATCAAATACTGTTCTAAAAATGCTTACTCTACAGATCATTTTTCAGAAAATTGTTTCTTCCACTCTCATGCAGTCAAATATAACTCAACAACCACTAACTCAGCAACTAACTCATTAAAAAAAAAAAAAGGATTTGGTGTTGCATAAGGTCAAGGAAAACATATTTTTTTCTACTAAATATAGAAATTGGTGGGAAATAACATTGCTGCCATGTGTGCTAAGCTGTAGCTTTGTCAGCTCAACATTTTAGCTCTTCACCAGAGTGAGGTGGCTGTTGGCACTCAGTGGAGTTACTTTGAAGATAGATAGCTGCTTGATCTCTCAGCTTCTGGAAACTCTTCTGGTTTTAATAAGTGGAAAACAAAATAGTAGTTTTGGTATTCTTCAACACAAAATTGTAACAAAGAGCTCTTGCAAGTATAAATTTTGGGGTTAATGCACATGCCAGAGTAGTCTTCAGTCAATTCTTTTCCATCCACATTAGCCTAGCACAGCTAAATTCAAGTGAAAATCCAAGCACATTTTTACTTTTATTCAGATCAGAAGGTAGTGCCAAAACAAGAACCAAAGCCAGAGGAGATATATAGGAAGGTAGATAAGAATTAATCCAACATGATTAACAAAGGTACTTCACTCTTTAGACTCCTTGTACAGGTATTTTCAGAAGTGGGTTTGGGTCTTTTTTGAGGCGAAAGAAGTATTGTAGCAGGAAATTCAGGCCACTGAATGGAAACCAGGCAGAAGCAGCAATGGCAAAGTCCCAGAGTCAGGGCCAGCCCAGCCGCCGGGCATGGTCTCAGCATGTCCTGTGTTGGCAGGAGCAGTAACTTGAGCCAGCATCTGATAGAGCAGCAGGTTACTGAGGGGAATCAGTACAGCAGCAGGTGTGTGTTAGGAGAGACCTGGCAGGCTATGTGAGATTCAGATACTGGCAGGAAAATTCACTGAACAGAGCCAGGACTTTGCCTGGGAAACCATTGAAAAGATAAAAAGGAAAGGGGTTATATCCAGGCTGTATAGTCAGATTTCAACTGAGTTTTTTTTACTCTCTGTGACCATAATAATTGAACATAATAACTACTAATAAATTACTGGTGAAAGAGAATCTCTTGCACATATAACAGAGTCTCTGGCCCTCTTAATTTGAAAATAAAAGTGGTATCCCGTAGATAAGGACACACACTTTTTTAATGCATGGGAAAGTTTTTCAATTGCCAAAGGGAGCTCTCACTGTTATTGGGGAAATGTTTGTGTCCTAGTGTTAGTCATGCTAGAAATAAAAACAGTTTTTGTGAAGAGGAGACACCATTAAACAAACTACTACTCTTCTTACCCCTTCTTGGCTTACCTAACTGCCTGTCCTACACCACCAAATTCTCCTTAGTGATTGCTTTTCCTCCTGGGATCTGTGCATACCAGATATTTACTGTCATACTGACTTAAATTAATTTCCCCAAAATTTGCAAAGCAATCATATTCATAACATTTGCTAAAGAGATCAGAATGTGCAAGTCATACAAATAGAATGTAATTAAAAACTGTTTCAGGAACGTTCTGTTGGCATCCCCCTCCCTACAGACCAAGATTATTTTTTTTATCTCAAAGCCTCAGCTGATCTTTCTGTAATTTGTATTGTCCTAAAGAAGAACAGATGAAAAGGTCCAATGAACAAATTTTGATTTGAACATAAATAAAAACATTTGGTCTCCAGACAGATAACCACATTAATCTTACTCTAAAGGTTACAGATGCCTTATCTCAAGGTCAAGATTTAGTCTTTCTGTAAAATAGGATGATTCTTTGCTACTGTCTTGTCGCACTCTAAAATATAAATCTAAATCTATAAAATATAAATCATACACTGTAAATCGAAAGTACTGACTCAGTACCCTATGGAGTTTTTTCAATTTTTTTCCTTTCTTCTTTCTATCAGAAATCATTTTGCCTGGAGTCAGCTGCTCCTCGTTCAGAAAATCACTATGTACACCTTGGTAATGAAATTTGTTAACTTATTGGAAAGACACCCTAATTTACAGTTATTAAAATGATCATAGCGATATCTTAGACACTCTCAAGTATCCAGTTTTGCCTCTAACTGCTGCTGGGGAGACGGTGAATTTTTGTAGCTCATGTGTCATACCTACCAGCAGCAGGGAAATGTCTTGGATAGCCTCAGATGTCTCTGGTCACATTAGTTTTAAGCAGATACATCTGTTCCTTTGTGTCTGGTAGAGAATAATTTCATTACTGCATAAGATCATGTGGCTCAGGAAAAAATATAAAAATACATACACACATCATCCTTCTTTTCTGCTGAAGTATGGTCCCTCTGCAAACAGAGATAATTTGGGGAAAACCAACTCTAGTTGAAAAGATTAAATTTTTTTCTGTCTTCATAAAGATGATTAATTTCTCAAAGTGTGACTCAGTAAAAGAGAGAGAATTTTTGCATTATAAATTTTTTTTTGCCAGACATTTCATGAAATATATAAGGCTACCTGTTTATTAGTCCTGAGTCCTGATTAGAGTAAAACCAGGAAACTTACATATTTACCTCCTGTGGTAGAGACATTTTCTTCAGAAGCATTTATGAAAAACTTGAGGAAACTGAATCTTAGAAACATGCATAGTTTAGACTTTGAAACTCACTCGTGTAATGCCTCTGCCTTTGTGGTCATGTGTCAGTGATTTATTCCTTTGTTAAGCCTATTTGATACGGCTATTTTTTTTCTCTCTTTTCTAAACAGAACTGATCAATTTCACTTTCTTTCTTTTGTTAAACAGGTTACTATAAAATCAGCTGTTGTTATCCTATCACTCTGTAAAGATACAGCATGTTCAAATACTGTATTTTTACATATATGTATTATAGTTTAGTACAGTAGTTACCTCTATGAATTAATCTGGTGTCCTTCAGTGTTTTTCCACAGTTTTTTACATTCCATGAAAAGAGAGAATTTTACTTCTTCTTTTCTTAGTTTCTGTATTATGAGATAATGAAATGCAAAGAAAATTTAAAAAGGCAAATATTTCGTTTTTAGAAAAAATATTAAATATCTACGGGATCCTCCTTGATATACTCAGTGTTAGGATGCTTTTCCATGGAAACAATGAGTTGTGATAACTGTATTATTCCATGAAGATTGTTATTTGGATCATGCTTTCTACTTTCAAAGTCAGCCTTGTACCACAATCTGCAAATATAAATTTGTTTTCCAGTCACTGTTTTTTACAGTCAGAAGTTCTAAACTAGACAGTGGTGTTGTTTGGACTTCTGTTTTCAAAATCAGTCATAAATATGTACATTCGCTTACAGATATCATTATTGTTTCATCTAAATATTTCTGATGTCATAATAAACGGAAAATCATAAACCAATATAAATTGTATTCGAAAAGAATTTGGACTTACATTGAAGATGTGTTTTATTTTGTTCTGCTTTATATCTAAATTTTTAAGGTTTTGCTATCAGAATGAAATATAAGTTGACTTACACTAAGCAACATAACATATATCATGTTCAGACTCTTTCATATCTGTATCTTTAAAGACAGGTAGATAGATACGTGCATACATATGAAATGTGTCAATTTCAGTCAAAACGTTTTCCAGACTACATTACTTTAAATGGTGTTTTAAAATTACTGAATAGGGGGTTTTTGATTTTTTAAAAGTCTATATTCTTAAAGTCATTGAATCAGTTTAGTTTTGTTGCTTTGCAAATCTACCTTATTGCACGGTGAGTATCCAATATGCTCAGGGAAGTGTTTGATTAGCTTAGTATTTCAAAATTAATACTAATTAGGGAACGAAGTTCTCCTTCTCTCTAAATTTCTGGCTTTGCCATTCTGTATGTAAAGCCATTGTTTCTGACTAAATGTGAGTATTTTGTTCCTTAAGTTAGTCTGATAATTTCCCAAAGATACATTTTACAGTTCACAGAAGGCAAAGTTTTATTAACATTTTACTTGCTTCTGTGACAGAAAGCTTTCTTCTCATTCATGTGTAGCCTATACGTTACATGTCCTTGTTTTACAGTGATCACTTTAATTGGAAAGAGCTGGGGGAAGTCAGGAAAAAAGATCTGGAAAATATACATGGACCGTATTTCCAGTTGACTGCAAAGTATTCAAACACAAGACACATTTAGCTGATTTCTATTATCTATTCTCAACTATTCATGCTGTAAAATTGGATCCAGGGCTATGCATTTCTGAAAAATTTAGCCACCTTAAACTAAATGGATGTATGAAAATCTATCAGTAAATGTTCTTTCTCTGTATATATATTTGTGAAACATTGACCATTGATACATTACTTTTCAAACTGGGAAAATGGTTGTGGCAAAGTAGACACCTAACAGACACAGAATCTTGGAGAGCAGCTGGGTCTAGCTCCCTGGTGCTGTTAGAAGTATTTGGATGCAGTAGTAATTAGCTGCAGGATCCTCCATCACCTTTTTAAATAGCAACTCATGTGACTAACAGTAATAAAGCCGCATTTCATTCATTCATTCTTTCTTTCTTTCATTCTTTCATTCTTTATTAATTCAAAAAGTGAAGGGAAAACAACAAAGAAAAAATATAAATTTAAATTAATATATATGTATATACACACATACTGTATCTACAGAACAGGTAAAAGAATGGCAGAGAAGGGAGATTCTGTGAGAGAGATATTTCTTGAACACATGCAGTCGTTTATTTAGAAAAGTATCTTCATTTATTTCCAACTGGATGGCCGGTTGATAATGGGTAATCCAGAACTGAGATATGTGGCATGCCAAAAGCTACTAAAATCCTCCCTTATTTAGTTGTTATCTTATGATTGAGATTGTTGGTACCACAGGTGCCAATCTATTCAAGCTACTTCTTGTTTTGAGTCAGCCTGGATTTTATGATTTTTAATAGTTCAGAACAATATAAGTCATATGAACAGAGAGGATGAGGCATAAAACTGGCCACCTTAAAAAAAACCAAAACCTGAGGATGATAGTCTTGTTATAGAGTGATAGTCTCATTAGTACCTTGTGTGTGATACAAAAAGAATTTTTTGTTTTAATTTTTTGCTTTATTTTCATCTCCTGTACAAATGTATCTATTGTTTCTTGCTTGTATTTTAATTTTGTAAACTTTTCTTTGTTTTTCCCTTAATCTGATACATAATGAAGTTGATTTCAAAGAATTCCATTTCTCTGGATATGGACTCCCCCTAAAACTGTAACTGCTTTTATAATATTCAACTACATGGTGGATGTATTCCTTTAAGTATCTGAAAAGTACGATGGACTAACTTGGGTCATACTTTCTCCAAAAGTTCTTCCAAAAATTTTTCAATGTACTGAAAAGTACAGTAGAAAAAATATCTTGAATATTTTAAATAAATAAATAATACATTTTTTTAACTAGCATGCTTAACTTCTGCTATTTATATGACAGAGGCCTCATGTAAATAACTATTCTGTAAATACAAGTGTCAAAGCAAAATATTCTCCCTATCACTGATTATTTTATGACTTTGGAATACAAAGTCATACCTTCAAATTTAGAAACTGATAATGTGAGGCATTTTTAGGTCCAAAAGTTGCACTAAAATCTTAATTAAATAAATAAATTATATTTACTAAAATAGCTTTTTGTAAAAACGAAAACCAAATCAAAAAACACACAACCAACCAAATAAAAAAAAAAAAACAAATATTTTGACATATATCTCTCATAAACCTCTGCAAGGTCACTTGTATTCCTTTCCTCATTTTGATGAAGTAATCTATTTTATTCTACCAGATAGACTGTTGGGAAAACAGCCTTGATTCAGTACTTTGTTTTTAATATTTCCTTTATTACAACCATTGCTTTGAATTTTCTGGCAGCTTCAAGTATCCACTAGCTCTCTACATTATATTCAACAGATTTTGGTCACCAGCACCTAGATGCTTTCATTCTCCTGCTCCCAATAATAACTTTGATAGCAAGAAGATCAAGTAGGCCTTTCCTCTGGCTAAGTTTTTTACAGCCTTGTCTACTATGCATCATTCTCTTTAATAATTCCTATTGTCTGCATTTATTACTGAGTGGGTCAGAATAAGATCCAGCTAAAATTCTAAAAAGTGCCCTAAGGATTTTTCAGAAATGCATAGGAACATATGTCTGAGTATTACATGCGTATATTAGGGTGTAAAAAGTTTGAACAGCTTTAGCATCCATTCTTTCTTTATTTTTTAAAAAGTTTATCATATAAAGAAGTTAAGTTCTCTGTTTTCTCAAATTCCAATTCCATTGGCATTTTAAAGCCTTGGAAATAAGTGTTTGCCCTAATCTCTAGCTTTTCTCTGTTTTTATCAATTATGTATGGATCTTGCTCTCTGATGATCAAGTGATGTGAAACATCAAACTAAGTTTTTATTGTGCTAATGAGATAGAGCTATCTGACATCCAATGACTTCTATGTCTCCTTGAATTATTCTATATCTCACTTTGTGTACAGATAATTTAGATGATTGATAATAATTCTTTGTTATTTTTGCATTATAAAAAACCCCTTCTCTGCTTTTGTCTGTAAGAGTAAGTCAATCATTGAATTTTGTGAAGACCTTTCTTTTTTAACCTACGTTAGGGGATGTACTAGCTCAACTTATTTTGAATTTATGAATAGCTTGAGTACCATTCAAATTATATTTCAAGTATGCTATCATTGTACAACTGATGACAGTGTTCATTATTAAATGTATTTAATCACAAAAATGAAATATTTGAAAGAATTTTAAATTGAGGGATAATTTTCCATGTTATTTTTTTATGCTTGAGGATGTCCCTTGCACACTGAAATTCATCTCAAATGAACCAAGAACACAACTTGAGGTGTTTCATCGTGGGTAGCCCGCTTGATTTTGTCCTGGTGATGTGGTAAACATCATACTGAAAAGGAAAAGATACTGCTCAAAGGAAAAGATGAAAGGATGACAGACTTGAACTAGAGACAAGGCTATAGACCAGTTTTGTTCTAGTCAGAAATAACATCCTAAATATAATTGATAAATGCTTCTTGAAGCTTTGGTTCATCTCACCCAACTTTATCACATGGCTAAAGTTTGAATTAGTTGGTTAGGTCCCTTTTAATACAAAGAAATTAGTACTTGCAGAGGTTCTCTACAAAAACACGTTAAGAAAAAAAGAACAGCCCGTTGGAAAGGCTTGTTTCCCTTCACTGATTGAAATGAGACCAGATAAATGGATGTCTTCAGGTGACAGATATTAAGCTTAGGTTAGATAAACAGAAAATAGACAAAAGAATTCTGAGAAACACAGAAAAAAGAAGTGGGAAGATTCAGAGTCTTGATTAAAAATTAAAATAAAAATTAAAAACCAAAAAGGTAAAAGCATGTTTCCAAATCCAATGGCAAGAAATATTAGTTCCATGCATGCTAGAAAGTAGGAGTCAATAAAATGAGAAGATTCTGAGAAATGAGAAAAGAGCTAGTAATGATATGGTCAGTATTTCACTCAAATAAATGAGCTATTTCGCATAACAGCACAGCTTCCCTCAAACGGAATAGGAATATGAACACAGGCCATGTTCTTTTCAAACAACTGCTGCAGAAGTAAGGAATTCTGTCAAGTGCCCTACACTTAAGCCACTACTTACGTTAACATGACAGTGATGATACTTCAGAACAATCTTTTGTTCTTCTTATCAAACCATTCTGCTAATTGCTTATTAGAAAGGTTCACAGCTGTTAAGGAAGGGGAATGAGTTTGATTTTCTGAATGCCCAGCGCCACCCTTAGGCAATCACAAGAGACAATGAGTCAGTTATGGTATTGTTGGTTTTGGTTTGGCTTTTTTTGTTCTTCATTCTATTTATAAGTTTATATTTATATTGAAGAAGAAATCTGTCATTTAACATATTCAAAAGTAAAATTTGGTTTGTTTCCTCAAAGCAGTATACTGTATAAATAAACTTACAATACCTTTCTTTGGGGTTATAGTTATTTATTTAAAAGTCCTCATGCCTAAAATCTTTTATTTAGTCCAAGGTCAGTCTCTTCAAGAACCCTGAATTCTCTAGGTGCACAGACCAAGAAACAAGAGAATCTTCTCAAGTATGCAGTTAAACTATTAATCAATAACATTTCTGAACTTGCACTGGATGTTTATAAATTGGTTTGAACACTAATTACACAGACAGCAGAGTAAAAAGCTCTTCCAAGATTTTTCAGGAAGGTTCAGTTAAAAAAACACTTTGATTTAGGTTAAATTAAGAAAAAATCACCCATGCGCACACCCAAAAAAAGGAAATAATTGTTAAAAACAAAACCCTGGTAGTTTCAACTATTCAGTTGTGTTTGATAATTCAATACTTCAATAGTTCAATAATTTTTTTCTTCACTAGGGCCTGTGAAAACTGTGAAGACTGTCGGGCCATATCTCACCTACAGTAACTCCTTGCCACTGCAGACTCTGCAAGTGTCTGTGGCAGTTTGGTTTCCCCTCTTCCAAAGGCACAGAGCAGTTTAGCCCCTTGAGGACTTCAGTGGTTTGAATGCTTTACTGGCTTAGCATATGGCATCAGAAATAAATTATTGTCTTCCTTCTGGTTTTGACCCTGAGACTGGCAGTATAAAGTGAAGGAACAGGCACAGTCAGGCAACTGTGGAAAGGATTCAGTGATTAGATGGTTCCCATCAACACAGGATACTTTCCCAGGGGGCATTCCAGAATGTACCCTGAAAGAAAAGCCTTCTTTTAATTATTACTCTAAATGAAATTATATTATATAACATTGACTCCATGTTACAACAATATAATAAATAATATTATCATAACAATATTTTGTCACTAATGCTTCTTGAGATAAACTCTATTTCCATATTAAATAAAAATGCTATATATTTTAATATATTGAAGTACAAAGCTCCACTCATGTCTTTACCTTCTAGAGACCAGATTTTAGTACCTAGAGAACTGGTTTCCTACATTTCTGATGTATACTCATGTTGTGGTTTGACACTGGCCAAATGCCAGGCACCCACAAAAGTCATTCACTTGCTCTCCCCTGCCACAACTGGGCAGGAGAGAAAAAAAATTAACAAAGGGTTCATGAGTTGAGGTAAGGACTGAGAGAAAACACTCCAAGGGCAAAACAGGCTCAACTTAAATGTACAAAGTGAATTTATAACTAACAAAATCAGAGGAGCATAATGAGAAGTAAAATAAGCCCTTAAAGCACCTTTCTTCCCCCAGCCCCTCCCTCCTCCCCACCGACAGTGCAGGGAGAGAGGGCATGGGGGTTTGTGGTCAGTTCATCACCTGAANGCACCACGGCCTGCAGAGGAACCTCGGCTCTGGTGCCTGGAGCACCTCCTGCCCCTCCTTCTCCCCTGGCCTTGGTGTCGCCGTGCTGTTTTCCTCACATGTTCTCACCTCCTACTCGTCTCTGACTGGAAGAAAAAGTGTGCTCCTACTTTGTTTTGGTTTTCTTCTTAAATATGCTATCAAAGTGGTACCAACCTCCCTAACTGGCCCAGCCTTGGCCAGCAGCATGTCCATCTTCAGAGCCATCAGGGATTGGCTCTGCTGAACACATTGGAAGCTTTCAGCAGCTTCTCACAGAAGCCACCTCTGTGGCCCCCCTACTACCAAAAACCAGGTCGTGCAAAACCAATACAACCCAAAATATCATGTTCTACAAAGTCTTTTTATAAAAATATTGAGTGTGAAAGAATGACTGTGTTAAGTGTTTCCCTGTATTTTAAAAAGAGTATTACAGGTTGGTGCATCACATCTTCACCTGATTTTGATTTTACGTACTTTGGACAGTGATTATTCATAATTCTTCCCCACTTTTTTGTTTTGCCATATTGGTGGTCCTTCTGCTGCTATTTTTGAAATCCAGCTCATGTAAGGAAAAATGCAGCTTGTTATACAAAATGTTCAAGTTTCTAATTAGGAAAAATGAATTGCAGTTATAGTACATCCTCAGATTGTATTAATATTTCATTTCTTAGCTTCCTACATCAAGGATTAATCAGAGGAAAACTTGTTCTGAATACTAATGAGTCAAAATAGGAAATATTCCTAAGGTATTTCTAAATTACTTGTAAGGGTTATATTGACAGGCAAAACCCTCACAGAACTGGTGTATCATATCTGTATGCAAAATAAATATTTCTAATTTTAATCTCTTAAAAATAAAGACTTTGTATTGCAACATTCTAGGTTGTAGCTACAAACAAATACAAATTTGCCAATGAATTCTTTGCCCTCTGGTTGATATGGCCAACTACATACAACAGGAATGTCCACAGTTTTATTTCTTAATAATTATGCTGGCAAAAATCCTGAGACAGCAAAATTTCCCTTACTATGGTTTCAACAAGGTAGACATAGGAATTTTCCAATTTACAGAATTCAAGTATTGTATTGAGAATATTTGATTCTGATCAGTAGGCAATGTAATCCATGAAGATGTCTCTCAGATAGGTTTTTTTTCTCACTCTCACCTCATCTCTCTCTTTTAGCAGTCATCCTGGAAAACTGGTTAGGCTGGGTTGAGCTTCTAACTTCTTTTTATGTTAATAAATTTATAATGCAGCTTTTATGTTTCAGAGTAGCTTGGGTAATATATTTCTTTGTTGCTCCAGAAATACAAAGAACTAGATTCTACTTGTAATTAACTAGTTGAGAATTCATTCATTTAAAATTCATGTCAAGCTGACATTCTGTAATGAATCTTCATTCAATGTGAGGATGTGGGAGAGAAGTGTAGTCAAGGTGATATAATTTATAGGTGCTTTAATTTAATTCAGTGGCAGCAAATCTGTCATCTCCCCATGGTATCTTTCAGCCTAAGACCTGAACTTTAAAAGAAGTTTAAAGATTTTGTTTCCTTTTGGTTAGGTTAAATTATTTGTATCCTCTCCTTCGGTTTTCGTTGTTGTAAGCTGTAAGGTGTTCCCTACATAGAATATTTGAAGAAGAGACTTAACAAAAAGCTTTGTCACTTCAGAAACAGAGCAATATCTTTATTTTTACCGTCATCTGTTTTAAAGGTACCAGATAACTGCTGTCGAACTGTTGGACATCCATTGTCCTAAATTTTAAAGGTCTTTTTATTTTGCTGTTGCAATTTAAATTAAACAAGGGTTACATCCAGTTCACACATGAGTTAGAAAAGTCCAGGCATACATATCAGAACAGAGGAACTGAGGAAGAATACAATTTATCAGATCAGCTTGATGAAATAGCAGTCATGAAAATTGGTTCAACATATGGATTATTCAGTTTTCTGATAAGAAAAAAACCCCAACACATAGGAGTGCAGATTTATGTAAAACATCAAAAGGTAAATAATAGCCCTAACAGTGGTGCCCGAGGTGGCCACCTAAAAACAGGGACTAGACAGGAATAAGGGAATAATAGTAGGTATTTATTTGAAGGGCCTTCAGAGGTACACCCTGGGGAGTCAAAAGCTACACCCAAGATGGACCCCAGGTCATGGGTTCTTCACACTTTTATAAGTTTGGTTCACTTGCATATCAGGCTTAATTGTCCAATCATAACCTCAGTTCATGATGTAATTATCCCAAGTTTACCCCTCTTCAGAGGCTTTTTAGTTTACACATTTTGGGGCCTGGTGTCCTTGAAGAGCAAACCTAGAGAGGGTTTGTTATGTCTAAGCAGCATGAGAGAACTGTGGTTAACAGGCCACACGAAACTTCAGAGTTACACACTAGGCAGTACAGGATTTGAAAAATATAAAAGTTAAAACCTAAGGCATCAACAGTACTGACTTTATCAGCGAAAGAAAGGTAGACAGAATCAATAGATGAAGGAATTTTTTATTAGATTGTTCCTATTACAAACTTAAATCCTGTGAATTCTTTTTTATAACTTTCAGCATTAGTATTTTGATTCAGAATAAAAGGAAGAAGGAATTGAAAAGTCAGGTATAACATTGTAGAATCGAAGATTCTGCAAGGCCAAGGACTATTATGGTGTGTAGGGTGAATACAAAAACATTTCTTGCAATGTTTTAAACAAATATTAAAAACATATAATTAAGTTATTTTTAGCACACAGCATCGTCTCAATCTGAGAAGTAAAGGAATAATATTGCCAGCTACTAAGATAAGATACTGTCTAAAGGGGAAGATTAGTGACTTGTCCTCAAAACCACTGTAAGGATATGTATGTTTATGGTAGTGCATTGAAAAATTTTGAAAAATTACTGTTTTCAGTGTTCTGTGCCCAACCAACCTGCTGTAAAACACCAATGTGTTTGGAGGTGAGTTGATATATATTTTACAGGAATAACTCTAATCATCTTGGCAATAAATTATGCACAGCACACCAGAGGACTTTCGTGCATTAGCTGTGACTCAAATCAGAGAAGAGGATATTTGATTAAAAAATAATCTAATGTTATTTGGATTGCTATTATCAATATGGCAGTTTTTGAGAGCAGAAAGTTACCTTTAATTCACTAGTTCCAATACTGTCAGTATGTTAACTGTAATTTGTTTTTTGTTTGATAAAAATAGGCTTTATCTCAAAAAATTTCAGCAGATTTGAGAAGTTGATAAATGTAATTAACTTTAGAGTTTTAGCAACAGGTTCTGGGAGACTGTGTTTAGTAAGCTTTTTGGTCCTTCATGAATAGAGCTTCAAATACTCAGCATTTTTCCTTGTATCAACGCACAATTGTCTAACTACACAGAATTTAGCCTTCAAAAGTAGATATAACTGTGCAAAAGACAGGGAAAGACAAGGCCCTGGAGTGTGTTCTTTCTGTTCTTGGAGAATTTATTGCATATAAATGGCTGAGTTGGACAGAAAAAATTATCACCATATGGTTTATTGGTTAACTCTTCACAGTTTCATATATTTTAAGACCAGAAGTTTCATTAGATCATCTAGTTTGACCTCCTATATCACAAGAACTTCTATCCATTTATTCCCACATTGAGCTCAATAATTTATTTCATTAAACCTATATTTCAGAAGGGCATTTATCTTGATTTAAAGATGTGAACAGTTCAGTACTTTCCATATTAATCTTTCAGAATTTTTACTAATAATGACTACTATTATTTCAACACTTATCAATATCCTTTTTTGTCCTTTTTGTGGTTGAAAGTAATCTTTTTTCATCTGTTACTCCACTGCTTTCCGTTTTGTCCGTCATAAAAAAATACTTATTTAATACTTCTTATTTTTTCTCTTTTGAGGTATTTATAAATTATTTTCAATTTACCTCCAAACCTTCTTTTTTTGTTAATAGTTTGACTGACACCTTTTTTTTGGTGGTTCTATCAGCCTTTTTTCACCCTCTCCCCTGGCAGGTGTTTCTTACTGGTATGTTAGAGAAACAACGCACATTATAAACAAATAAATCATCAAGAGTAAAAGAAATATTACTCAGTAAAAGAGTATTATTACTTGGAAAATGAATGCTTGAACATCTTGGAAACAGACAAATAAACTGAAAGAAAAAAACAAACAAAACACTGCTTGTGGGGTTTCAAATGCTTTTTATCTTCATTAAAATTAAGATCTGCTGAGGTAATAGTAGTGTGCCGAGGAATTTTCTGGTGTGTCAAGGGGAGTTTTGAGCAAATGCTCTAAGAAATGAAGATAGTTATATTACACTGATATGGTAAGATGTCACAAAGCATTGAAAAATTTCTGGCAGTTAGAGGAAGAGAAGTCCTTGAAGCAAGCCCATCTATGCATCCTTTCTTCCTTTTCACTAGTGTGGCTGAGGTTTTATAGACCTTCACGTAGTAAAAACAGTAAACTGAGTTCGCATATGTATATCAGACACTGCAAGGTGTGATTCCTTTTAGACAAATTAACTGTTCAGCTTCCAAAATAACTCCATTTTAACTTCATATTCATTAATATTAATAACATCATTCATTTGTCCTGTTGCGAAATGATGTTAGAAGGTTCAGAAACTCAGATTATTTAATTGAATAACCCAACATCATCATTTAATCTGATGTCCTTGTGTATAGGGATGGCCTCTGATATCGTCTCTTTGTAAGCTCTCAGCCAAAGTCAAAGTACAGAATAAAATGTTAGGAGTATTTCTGCCCATAACTCAATGCCTACTAGAGTTCCACTGTATTCTGATTCATTACAGATGACTTCAGGGAAACTATCTTTATTTATCATTTGTTTATTTATTTTCTTATTTAACTTTTGTCAATTGTTTATCTGACAAAAAGCTGAAAAGGAGGAATTATGCTTTGGCATCTCTTCACGTAGAGTGCCTCTACCGAGAAATGGCTGATTTCATGTTTAGAATATTACTGGGGTTTTCTTTAGTTTTGGCCATGCAGATCTATGTGCATCTTCAAGGCTGTATTCTTGAGGTATGGACCAGAAAAACAATCTTTCACAGAACCTGTCAGATTTCTTTACTGGGGCCTGTTTTCAAAGGCCTTAGCCATTGCTTAGATAGAAAAAGATATTGTTTTGGGTTAAATAAATAAATAAATAAAATAATGAAAGGGAGAGCACTTCCTGTGACAAACTTAAAATCTTTATAGCTATTTATTATGTGCATGTATAAAGGTTAAAAGTTCATCTTAATGTCATCTCTGCCTATTTGTACCTGTGGACGATAAAGAAAAAAAGTCTTTTTTTACTATAGCTACCTAATTAGCCATGTTTTTTTAAAACAATACAGTAGACCCATTCACTACTACTTAGTAGTACTTTCTGTCTTTGGTATAATTTAATTTGACATCTAGGTAAGTCAGTGTCAAACTATGAAAGTCAAGTTAAAAAAAATCTAACCTGACATGTGGACAGTACGTTAGTTGCAGCTAAAGGGTATTGCTTGTCCATTACCATTTTGTAGCTTGACTTTTAAATATACTATGTTGTCTTACCAAATTTGTTTCTCATGCTTGTGTCACATTGAC
This sequence comes from Platysteira castanea, assembly GCA_013397175.1. Classification (NCBI taxonomy): domain Eukaryota; kingdom Metazoa; phylum Chordata; class Aves; order Passeriformes; genus Platysteira; species Platysteira castanea. The sequence goes on along the minus strand of VYXC01005154.1, from coordinate 145,719 downwards.
TGTTTAGAGGTGATACACTGGCAGATTTCTATAATTATAATAGCTTTAAAATTTTGTGGTTTTACTTTTTTTTAAATCTTGGACCTATAAAATATAGAATCAATTAAAATTTATATATTAAGGGCAGGATTTTCAAAATTTTTTGAAAGCTTTCAGTGAAATAGCTTCCTAAGTCAGTGGTTATTTCCAGTTTAAGATACTACCACTCAAAATTTTAACATAACGTTCATGATAATGCTTTGGGTTTTTTAATGCTGCAGCACTAGCAGTTACAACATTGGCTCCTTTTAAAAATAGACTGTGCCTGATTACCTGATTTTTTTCCATTATCACCTGATTGTTTGGTCTAGAAAACCTCTCTGAAATTCATTAAATGTGTCTGAGAAGTGTCACAAAAGAAAGAAGTGGACAAACAGGAGAAAAGGAATATTTTACATGAAGGTTATGAAAAAAATGTGAGTAATTAGGGTGCTGGGAATTTATCAGTTAAACTCTGCATGTATGGGTGCTAAGGCCATACTTAATAATTTAAGTAAGGGACTAGATGGAAAACACTGATATCTTGATATTTTCAGAGAACATGGATTTTGATAAAGTATTGTTTAAAATAAAGTAAGATTCTGGTGTCAATAGAAATAACTTTAAAATTGGAGAAATTGCATGCTAGGTCATTGTATGGACTTCAAGATTTTATTCTGAGGGCCTCTAAGACAGATGATATTCGGTTGGAAACAAAACAAATATTGGCTGGTGTAGTTTTCAAAAGGTTTCAGGAATAAAAAAAACATAAAATTGAAAAAGCTGATAAAAAAGCCGTATGAAGCCAAGCAAAGTTGTATAAGAGCCTGTAAGAGAAGAAACAGAAAACTTTTTTTTTTAAATAAAGTGTTCTGTAAAGAATAGTGTTTCTCAAGGCAGGAGTGGTAAGATAGCAGAAAAGGGCACTGAAGTGACATCAAACAAGCCCCACAGTGCAGACCTAGGATGGTGCTGTGACCAGCTGGCTTGCTCAGGCTTCCTCCTGGACAGCACAGGACAGCGAAGTTGTGTAGCTTGAATATTTCCTGTATATCTGTGATTAAAGCGTTTTGGCATCTAAGTCTATTTGATTGCTGCGCTCTTGTTTTGGTTTGGAACTGTGATACACGGTTTCTTACAATAAAAGTGTACTCTCTGAATAAGTTTAATTCAGTTTTATTTTCCAGCACTGTTCAGCTCCTTGCCTCCAGTTTTTTCATGGTCTATGTGGTTGCAGAACTCAGCTTAAAGTCCTTGGCCTTAGAATAACAAAGCACAGTAAATAAGCTTTTTTTGTTTGTTTTAACTTGCTTCTTTCACTTTGTCTAATAATAGTCTCTCATAATTTTATACTTCATTCAATTTCCCCTAATTTATAAGAGACTGTGGGAAGTTTTTGAGCAAAGAAATAATCATTTCGTCTGTTCAATGTTCCCATCGCACTCTTCAGTATTGCAAAATATATCTCTGAGCTGCTTAATCTCATTTTTTGTTGTCTGAGACGGAAGTGCTAGAGCAAGAAAGGAGTTTTATATATCAACAAAACAGTTTATAGTACTGCAATGTGTTTATGTCCCTATCTTGAGTCTTGACATTCTTACTGTTCTTGGGTCCTCTCCAAATTCTGTGCAGGAGCCTTTTAATTTGTTTGCATCATCCACAGAGGGACGGTGACAAGATAGAAAACAAATCTTTGTTTAAGAATGGCAGTTGTCTCGACTTCTGTTTTGTGAATGCTAATAGCAGTGTAATTTTAGATTGTTGGTATACAAGAATATAGTAGTGAGAATTGAAATTTCCCAAATTGGTATTAACAGTTTGCAGAAACACCACAAAGTGCAATTTGGAATTGAAAAATAGAAACTAAAGCAATACAATCATACGTATTACCAACTCAAACAATTTAAAGGACTTAAAGTTTGATAAGAGATGAAGAACTGTTGTACTGCACATACTGATAACATGAGAACCTTAAAAAACTGTTACATGTACATACATTTTAATCTGATTAAAACCTATTTGGAAAGTCTTAATTTATTTAGGTTTTTCTTATCTTGATTCTTAGCTAAGAAGAAAGAATTATTTACAAAAATTATGAGAACATGTTTTCAAAGCTCCTTGAAGAAAGATGTGGAGCATGCTTTTGATTAGCTGAACGGAAAATAGGGTCTGGTCAAAGTGGAAATCCCTCTGGGACAGAAGGTCTAGAAGGGTGAAGTGATTGTTGACAACAGAAAGTAGAAAGCTTGGAAGGATGACAAATAGGTATATTTAATCTGGGAAGGTAAAAGCATAGAAGAAGGGGAATTTCATTTCAGAGGCTTTTAAGTGCACAAAGAATGAGTGAGATGCAGGACAAACGATTATTGGTTTTGGTAGCAGTAATACAAAAAATGACATGAAAAATGAAGGCTGGGGACTGAAAAAATATATATTAAAAAAACACAGACAGAAAAATCCCATCTGAACTACAGTGGGCAAGATTTGGTTTTACTGGGTTCCAAGGCAAGAAGGTTTTGGAAGGGACAGTGTTTTACACATCACTTCCCCAAGGTCTAACTCCCAGACAGTGCAAAGCCGTAAGGTGCGTTTTCAGCCTCCATTTTATGGATACAAGGAGTTCTGTAAGGCAAGGATAATTGTGCTATTACAGGGTCACTGATTTGTTTATGTTTATAGAGCATAGGGGTTTCTTAGTTAACAGTGGGATTAAAATTACCTGTATTCCATCATTTTCATCAAAAATAGAGGTACTTTGACTATAATATTTTTATCAGAGTTGGTAGAAATTAGGTGTATATGTGGATGTCCTCATAGTAGACCAAAATATTTTTCTTGTAAAATTCTTCTAAGGCTCTAAAGACCTTATGTGTGGAGTATGGGTGTGTATGTCTGATTCAGAAGAACAAATAGTTTCGTATTGTAATAATCAGTGATTTGTTCCCAGAGTAGAAAAGGTTGAACAGAGCAAGTCATTCAGTTTAAAATTTTGGAGAATGATGAGAAGTCTCATTTTATTTTATAATTTGTCAAAGCTTATTAAGATAAAGGATTAAAATTTTTCAGAACCAGATAAAGTTCTTTCTTTTCTCTTAAGAGGTTGCTGTTCAGATTGTTTTAACCCTTGGGGATTTTACAACTACTTAGAAACCTGAAAACCTAAACTCTGATTATTAAATTCACACTCTCCTGGCCCTTGTATTAAAAAGAGCTTTTAGAGGAACTACTAACTTTAAAACCAGCACAGACAACTGAAAAGGGAAACATAGGGCACTCAGGCAAGTAAACATCATTAATCTTTAACTAATACTTCTTGTAAACCAAGGATTAAATTGAAATGGGAAGTCTAAAAAATATTATTTCCAGAAGATGGCACTCTTATACTTTGTATTATTGGAGCACAGTTTCAGTCACTATCCAAAACTGTGTATGCACTCCCCTATTTGTCTAAACTATTTAATTATTTATCTGTACACAAGAGGAAGGGGAAACTGTAAAACAGAGTAATCTTCATACAGCCTTTGCTTCAAGAAACAGTAGTTATTTTGCCAGCAAGAAGCATCACTAATTGAAACAAATCATTGTCTTTAACTAAAAATTATACATGGAACTAAATATGTTGTTTTTTAAAAAGAAAAAGCAGATCTTACTCCCACTCCTAAACTGGTAAGTTTATTACCTCTCTCTTGAAGGTGGCACATAAAAGTAGAGAAAAATATTGACAGTTGAAATGATAAAGAAACAGTTACAGTCTTTGAATAGTTAAAAATAACTATTGGAGGGAAGATGGTTGTAATTATGCAATAAATTACACTCCTGAGAGTGATGAACCATGGATAGAAGTTTCACTCCTTCTTCACTAATACAAATTTGATCACTCAGCTCAGGCTTACATCCTTAAACAACCATATTTATTTTCAGCTATGATAAATTTTCTATTTTACTTTCCAATGTGATACATATTTTCAGAATTAAAAGAATAACTTTTATCTATATCTGAAAAATCTACAAGTTTTCAAATATATATATAATGCAAAATTCTTACAGTGTTTACTCTAATGCTAATTTTTTTCTTCATATTTTAGATTCTGATGTGTTACGACCTGCCACTGAAGGTGAGGGTAGCCTATGTTCTTGTTAATGGATCCCTTGGCGTGGATTATAGTGGAGTGACACTGAATGATTGGTGTTTGTAAATAAATATATCTGTAGGATTTACTTTAGAACTATTTGATTGCAATAAAAAGCAGGGATATAGCAATTTTGGTTATAATTATCTACAGTAATATGGCAATATGAAAGCACAAAACTATCACTCACTTTAAGAAAATGTGGAAGGGAAAAGAAAGGAAGAAAGTAGGGTAGGAGTAGAAAGATACATAATCACCACCCGTGGATTTACAGTGGGTGCCACTGATTGTTGCCATTGGTCAATGGGAAGATTGGAGGTCTTGATCTGCCAGGGGAGGGGGAAAAGCCCGTCAAATACAAAGCCGAGTGGGTTAATATAACACTGAGGTTCAGGTCGGAATGTCCAAGCACCTTACCTTGGAGAGTGGGGGAATTTTACACTGTCTTTTGATCACATGCAGTCCTCTGGTGGAAGGCCTCAGAAATGAGTCTGGGGGCTTTTCAGGGGCCTTTGATGGTTTATGACACCTTCTAAGACATGAGAGCTGCCTCTCACGTCAGTAGAGTGGGGGGAGAGCAGGGGTTGTGTGTAAGGGAGGGCAGTTTGGCGTGATAAAAAGCACGATCCTGTCTCCACAAGGTCTGCCTCTATTGGCCTCAAAGCCTGGTCTGTAGCCTCTGGCAGTGACAAGTTCACCCCCTCTGTCTCGTGCAGACCAGAGGTTTGCCATCACACACCCAAAACCTTACCTCCTTCACCTTGGGAAGATGCAAACCTGGCCTCAGCAAAGCACTCTGGTGCCTCCACAAAGGGACAATTTGTTTTGAGTCATAGTCCAGTCTCTCACGTGACGTTATAACCAAGGTGGTTAAAAGATCAGAAAATAAAGGTCTTAGAGCCATGCATAAGGAGTCAGACCTTGACTACAGCAATTAATATAAAGTTATTAAAAAGACACAATTTTCCAGATGTGTATTATTTAGAGCAGAATAAGCAATACATTTAAAGACACTTATTAATCCAGTTAATCAATGATTTTCTTTGTAGTATTAGGGATATTTCTGCAAAAAATATTTAACAAAAATCTACAGCCAAACAGAACCATATGAATTGAATTGGAACTGTTTAGCTAAGTAACATTCACCCCTGCAGTAGACTTTATATCTGTTAGATAGTTTGTAACGTGATCTTGCAAAAGAACTTATTAATGCTATATAAACGTAGCTCTGATCGTGTTCTACAGTTTTGGACATTGTAAGCTACTTAGCTGTATAAACGTTTTTTGAGCTATTTACATAATAATTATTTGTGCAGAATCCCTGCTGATTTTTTTTTCCCTTGCTATTTAGCTCATGTTTGAAGTGACACTTATCTTGTTCAAGTAAATCTTTCTGAGCTGGAAATTTGCCTGTGGAATACAGATCTCATCAGTATTTGTGAGATCATGGTTTTTTGGGGTAGAATTAAAATAGATCAGGCTCCTATGTTACTGCTTCCTCATTTTTATTTTCTAAAGAGTCTAGGAAAACAACCTTTAAAAAATTAAGCAAGTACATAGCATAAAATTCTACAACTTGCACTATTGTTGGTAGTCCAGTGAAGAGTGTAGCACTTTGAGACCTTGGAAGCCCTCAGGTTTGTTCTGTAGGAAATGTGCATTCATCTTGCTTTGTTCCGCATGGCAACAAACAATGAAAACACATTGCAAATTCCCCCTCCCGCCCAAGAGGTGGTTGTGGGCTGATTCAGGCTTGAAACTATGTAGCCGTGTTATTTTTGTTGTGTTAGTACAAATGTAATTATAAATGCTGTTGGAACCACATAGATAATTGCACAGGAGACTGTACTATTTTACATGACTCACTGGTTTAGACAGCACTTATTCTGGGATGTGTGCATATTTCTGCTTGTTCAGTGAAAATAGTTTTATGAGGCTGCACAATTCACGTCACTCCTCTGAATCTCTTTTAAATCTCCCTATCCAAAGACCATAAATGCAATAAGTTCAAGGTTAACAACATCACAGAGAATTTTAAGGCCTACAGGGAAAAGAAAGGATCTAGTATCTTCTGTCAGAAGCAAGAAGAATAATCTTAACTTCTCTTTTGCTGGTTTATATTTAATTTAATTTTATTGATGCGATTTGAATCTCATACTAAGTTTCATTCTATTTTATAACTGATTTAACTTTGAAATATGAAAAACATTTCCAAATTTCTATTATGGTAGCAATAGGTATTACTGTTTCTTATTAGAATATATGTATTTCTTGACCAGTGATGCATTTTTTTTACTTTGATTGCTTCCATTGCCAGAAAATTCTATCCTTCATTTTTTAAAATGCCACAGATAAACTCTACTTCACATCAGTTACATCGCAAATCTTCAGTCTTGGATAGTCTGTGTTACAGATTTTTGCCATATTTTCTGTGTTTCAGTTAGTAAATTTTTTATTATTATTCAAAATGTAAATTTAAGACATCTTTGTATGTACAGAGCCTTTAATTATTTGTAAATGTTGTCAGATATATTACAGATCTATAGCTCTATAGAGACTACATATACAAACCTACAATCCAGATTTATAAAATTCATGTAGGTTTTTAATATAAAAATAGCACACTTTTTAATATAAAATGCAGATTTCTACATGTATATGTACACTTACATATGTATCATTATACTAAAAGTATGAGTTTATATGCATAATTTTTTAAACATTCAAAAATCTCATTTAAAAAAGTAAAGTTTCAGCTGAAAATATCTAAGCTAAAAATTGTAGATGGATCTAAGTCTTGGCAATTTTCCCTAATATTGATGACATCATGGCCATTCAGCGTAAAATGGATTTGCTTGTATCACTTTAAGCACTTCTAGGAACGAAGGACTACTTTGCTGATGGACTACTATATCCATTGGGATCAGTCTGTTCTTCCATGTAGGAAGAAAAGCTCTGGAAAAGAAAAAGAGTAACAGTTCCTTCTACTAGCTCCTCTTTTTTTGCAAGTACATTATAGTCAGGAGAATGGCTTCTTTTGAGACTGTGATTATTGCAGATTGAAACTCTTTTAAGTGGAATGTGGTATAGCATATCCTGTGTGAAACTCCTCTTTACTGATCCAGTCTCAGATATCAGAAAGATATCCTAAATCAGCTTTCCTTTAAAAGAAAGAGGTGGTCATGCTCCTCCTTTTATAACAGCTCATTTAGTTCCCATCTCGATGAAAGGCATCCATCTGTGAATCCTACATGGATCACAGTTCCCTAAGTAACACAGATGCGAAGGAAGCAGAGGGAAATAGAAGATAATACTAAATTTGTGTTGTTTAGCATTAATGAGCTCCCTGTTGATCACACAGACCACTGTAGGTCATAATATAACTAACTTTCTTTTTGCACTGTTAGTCAGGCAGTGCAGCAACGAGCATCCTGAAAGCTAGTGCTTCTGTCAGAGAATGGGAATTTCAATGTGAAATTATTACTTTCACTTCTTATTAAAACCAAAACAGAATCTAACATTTGTTAATTGCATATAGTTCATTTTCCCCTGGAAAACTAAGTGGCAGCTTTAGTTTCATGTTGTTTCATTATCGCAGATCAGTTACTATAACCACAGTCAAAAGAGGATTATTAGCTTATTTTTGCAATCTTTCTTTTGCAAACTAGTATTGTCCATCACATCTTGTGATTCAGATACACTTCTGATATTCAATTGCTTGGTCAAATGTTTGGGGTATTTCCAGAAGAAATTTGCTTCATGTAATTCCAAATTCTTCATCTTTGGAAACATCAAACCTTTAGAATAAATCAAACAACACATTACATAGTTTTACTAGCAGTGCAGCATAATGCTTTCTAAGGCATGTAAATGCCTTCAAAACAGAAATTGGAATAGTTTTGGAATACCTTAAAGCTAAGAAATAAACCAGTCATGTTTGAAAACCCATCTTAGGCTCCCATTATTAATTAAAAAATGAAAAATACATAAGATGAAATATATATAAAACTCCACACCTAAGTTTTTTACACTTGGCAATGAAAGGAAGGAGTCTGTTACATATCTGGGATCCACATACATTTCATGTAGGTGAATATGTTACGTCTTGCAAAAGAGCCTGAACTGTGAAGAAGGACTTGCTGCAGTGTTATACTTTGAAAGGCTAAGTCTATAATTTGGCCTAAAAGATGAAATTATTGGAAGCTGTCATTGGAAATGTTGGTACTCAGGCCTTCAATATTCTCCTAAAAGAAAAAATATTTTCTTCTTCTTCTTCTTTAAAAAAAAAAAAATGGTGGGGGGGAAGGAAAGAGGAAGATACAATGGACTACAAAATGTTAGGCAAGATGCATAATGAAAAAACATCTAATAAAATATTCTATTCATTAGATAACTCATCACTGAATGGAGGAAAACCATATGTTATTTCTTCCTCTATCAGTATCCCTATAGGGATTCCTCTACTGCTCCCAGGGACATATCTTAAACACCACTGTGCAAGATAATCCAGGTGAAAATACCCAACACCCTCCTTGGTGGTGTGTGACTGTGCAGAAATCAATTCAGGAAACTGCCAGCTGAGATGTCTGATCATTATTACCTTACTCTCTTTACTCCATTTGCTGCTTCATCTCCATGGTACATTTTTACTGGTATCTAGATTGGGGACTATTTAGAGCAGAAGCTTGCTTTTTGATTACTTTTCTTTACAGTGCCCAATAGAGCTCTGATCTGTAATTCAGGTACATATGAAAGAAAAATCAGAACTAGATAACCATCCTGAACTGGCATCCTCTAAAATTACCTGACTCCACTGAAATCAGTAGGTGTGATTGTAGTTAATGTCATAAGCATATACAGGGATACAAAGATCCTTCCTTAACTTGGGAGAAGGGGTGGTAATTTTCAGGAAACTGTAATTAGTCTCATAGCTCAATGACAGCTGTAGCCAAAGATTGTCGCTATAGGACACAAGAAAAGAGACGGACTTGCCAGACTGAGCAGAAAGAGGAAAACGAGAAAGTTTAATTACATTTCTCATACTTACAGGTTTCTAAATTCCACAAGGGGGATTGGAGGACATGTCACTTCCTCTTCAATCCCACTGGAGAAAAAAGATGCTCATCAACATTCCTTCACCGCACAGGAATGTAAACAGAAAAGAACAGTTAAGTAAACATTAGCTATTATTTACATAAACTCCGTGAGAAAATTTATCTGACTCCATATTACAACAGAAAGCTTAGCAAAAGCAGGACAACAAAGATTTGAAACTGAGTTCCCTATCCAGCACCAGAACTGGTTTCTTATAGCATTGTCTTCCACAATTTGAATGAAGAAAAGAATTGGACATTGTTTGCTGGTGTTTAAAAAAATTTTAGACTCCTGTCCCATTCCTGTAGTATATTGAGAAACCTCTACGTGGCAGCCCTGACCTCCAGCATAATCATTGTCCACTCAAGTTTGAAAACCCTTCATTAGTTTGCTGGCAGTGTATTCTATCCTGTTTCATAGATTAGTGAATACGTTAAACAAGATAAGTATGAAGCCTTTCATACCTACCTGCCTGCTAGACTTCAAAGTGTTGAATGCTACCTTTCACATAGGGCAGTCCAGCCAGCTCTATCTTCTCTTCACAGTGTACCCATCTTGTGCATATCTCCCCAGTTTAACTACAAGGCTGGCCTAGAAAATCTAACCAAAAGCCTTCCTAAAATTTAGGTTAACAACATCCATTGTTATCCTCTTTTTATAACCAGTTATTTAATCTTCAACAGCAATTAGGAGAGTCAGGGATGATTTCCACTTGCTAAATGCTCATGTTGACTGTTCCCCATCACTTTATTTTCCATAAGAGGCATAGAAATAATTTCCATGAGGACTTTCTTCATAATCTTTTAAAGGACTGAGGTGGGGATGATTGCACCTAAGTTGTTTTGTTCTCCTTCCTACCTCTTCTTGAAGATGGTTTCAAAACCTCTGTCTTTCACAGTCAGTGGAAATTGAAGGAAAAAACCAAAACACAGTTTTTCTGTGTTGTAAGTGTAGAAGTCTAGTGTTGAGGAGTATAGCAACTGGCATGACTTAGGTCCTAGTTAGAACAGCTCTTGGCATAAGCTGTTCTATAACTTTACTTGGAAAGTAAGTAGAAGATTAAAGGTGATCAACCACTTGTCCCAAACAACAAGCTAGCTCAAGGAAGTATCTACTTGATAGTACAGCCAAGCTATAGAAACAGCCTGTTGATAACCAAGAAGTGCAAAAGCATCAGAGATTGTTAGAAGCAGGTTGTGGGTGTCAGCAACAGAGACAAGAAGTCTGGAAGTGACTTTCCTATAAATAAGGACATGTAAGAATACTGGGATAGACAAGAATTTCTGAAAAAGAGTCTGTGGAAGGAAACCCCACAATCCTGCACCAGAATCCAGGAACATCTCTGTAAGTCACAGGGAATACAAGGAACAGAAAAGAGCCCAATGGACTCTATGATTATGCCTCATAATCCTGTCCCATGATTATCCCAAGTGTGGCTGGTAATGCAACACTGACTTGCCCAAACTTTCTCCAGGACTGTGCTATCTCTCCTGCAGGATACGAAAAGTACATAAGAAAACCTTGCATTAAAGCAAGGCCTGACTCCTTTCGCTCCCTGCACCATCTGCTTCACAGCACAGAAAAGTAATATTGGTAAAATTACATTTTTCTGTGATTTAATTTCTTTGTTATCCAATTCCATTTAGCTTCCATAATGTCATTTGGTCTCAAACCATGACAAGGAGAAATAAACATCTCCCGCATATCCTCTCTATGCAAAAATAGACCAAGGGAGCAGATTATAGTTATCAAGTAACAATGTGGAATGGACAGGAGAAGAAATCTAGCTGCACCAGCTCCAGTAGGACTGGTTTTTTAACATAAAACCAGGCTAAAACCAATCCATGTATCTTCCCAGTATGCTATTTCTGTATCATTTTTTTGTATGTCCATTGCATTACTGGTCAAAATGAAAAATTCTTTACTAGGCTACAAATGGTAAAAAGCTTTATGCAAATTGTCTTACCCCAAAGTATCACCAAAGTATAAGCACCTTCTAATTTTAAAATGGATGGCACTAGCAATTAAGACAAATAAAACTGCTTTTGTCTTATTATACCAAATGTTTATTTTTGGTTTTAGCTACCCTGTATGCAAAATAAATGGTAGACAGCCTAATGTACCATACAAAAATTGCATTTGAACATGTGGGAGGGAAATAAAATGGTGTGAAACTAAGATGTTTTCTGTGCATCCTCCATAATATTAACCAACCCCCTCTCCTTAAAAGAAGAAAAAAAACCTCCACACGGTACTGGCTAACAATTTGCTTTCCAAATTGCAGCTAATACCTTTTTATATGCAAAGCAACATGATCTAATCCCACAGTTCTCATTTAGGTAAAATCCTATTTCAACACTTGATCTTTCTGTGTATGGATTATTTGTGAACATTTTAACATCCATCATAGTCAAATGAAATAGAAGGTAGTTTGCAAGACTGGGGATTTGCATCTTATTTAGCCTTCCAGATCTACTTCCTGATTATCTCACTTCTCATGGATATATTAGAAATATGAACTGGGCTTACAGCTTCTGGGGGCACTGATCTCAGATGTTCTTATTTATTTATTTATATTTTTTTATTACAATTTCTGAAGCAAAATAATACCTTTAGCATTATGAGATTTTTTTCCACTAGAAAGTCCAAAAAAATAAACTCACGGCAGATACCGGACAATCACTATTGCATAAAAACATTTCATTTTTCTTACACCAGCCAAATTCTCTGTATAAACATGTTCTTATTTTCTGGATCGTGTTATCATTTCACTTTTTAGTTCTTCTGGGTACTTAAAACACAGTTAAAACAAGAAGACACTGCAGCTAAGACATTTGCAGATTATGAAGTAACTTTGGAGAAATATTGTTGTCCCATTCATGTCAATGAACTCTGGTCTTGAGACCAAATGGGAAAAACAAAAAAAACAAATAACCAAAAACCAGTCAAACAGCCCCCCACAAACAGTGTAACTTGCATCAAAGCACATAAGAAAAGAAGTATAAAGAGGATATTGCAAGTATCTATTGTGGTGGTGAGTGTGCTGGCTCACTTCAGCACTGCATTTAGAAAGAGTTGCATCTTTTCACCAGAGAAGGGCCAAGAGCTACAGGATCCATTAGTTTGGACCACCCAGGGAAACCAAAGAGAAGAAACACATTTGTGATGTACCAACTTCTTTGACAAACATGAGTCTGCTCAGCTCTTAAGCCACCAAGCAAAGCCCACCAAAAACAAGCAAAACTACAAAATCATTACCTGATGTTTGATACCTCAGGGGTGGAACATATTTTAAAATTGAAGATTATTGCTTTCCTCAGTCTCCTGATGCTTGAATAGCATGAATAAGTGAGATACAGTACCAGAAAAGGTTGTGTAAGTATTAAATTTCCTTCGCAATGCTTACCTTTACATTGCATTTGATTTCTTTTCAAAGTTTTAAAGACTTGCTTGGTGTGAGTGATTTCAGTGTTTATTTGTTTTCAAGAAAGTACAGAAAGGTATAAGAGAAAGGAGTTTGTCACTGAAAATCAGTTCTGTATACACACAAAAAAATTATATGCTTAAAAGCCTCTTCAGCTAACAAAAAACAACAGATCTTTAAATTTTACATAACTCCCTAGGAAAGAGAAAGAGCTGGTAACGTTTATTATGTAAGTTTGGGGTTTTCCCATGAAAAAAATGTACTGTTTTCAGAAATTTGTTTTTTCATAGTTCTTGGCAGGAAATACAGATTCTAGAAGAGAACTTATTCAATTTACTTAGTCATTTTACCCATGAGAAGTCAACACTTCAAAATAACTTTAACCATCTCCTTTATTAAGGCTTTGGTGAAGGGTTTTAAAATTTTACAACATTTTTAATCACCTAGCTTCATAGACATTATTGCTGAATTCTTATTTTGTGAATAACAAAGACATCCTCAAAAAAAAAAGCAGTAACAGGTTGCCTTTAAGCTCTTTGTTTGAAATTATGCTGGCAAAGAAAAAAAGATTCTTGATTTAACCTTCAAATACCTTTTAAAGAACTGTCAAAACACCGGTATTTTTAAATCTATTTTTCTAATCTATATTTAACCTCACAGAATTTCACTATTTAAATGCTTTGTGAGCACGCCGAACCACACTCGTTGTTTTATCATGCAGTCCCCTCATTAACTCTCCCTTTTTCAAGGAAATTCTTTAATTTTTTTAGTGTCTTAAAAAAAACCACAGTAAAACCACTTCAATATAGTGAGAGTATAACATTTATGGAGTTTAAGTGCACCTTGAGTGAGCTTTGTACAAATAGATACATGAAATCACAGACTATCCTTCACAATTACTTTTTCTCTAGGTTACTCAGTGTATGAAATTGACTTGCTGAGGATGCTGTGTGGATGTAGGTTGTAATACAGGCAACTGAACTTTAAATCCTGATCACATGGGCCGTTTTAAGACTTTCATAGCCTTGCCAACACATTCATACACATTTAATTGCAGTGTCTGTTTTTACACATACATTAGTATCATAATATTAATCCTATTTCATCTGGGGTATTTAATGGGATAAAAGATAAAAGAAGCAGCAAAGTATTACAGAGAGATAAAAACACTAGTGCACTTTGCAGATGGGCTATAAAATGTTTTCAGAGGATCCTGACTCAAAGCCACCATCTGTTTTTACAGAAGCTTAAGAACATATTATATAGTCACTTCAGGAATAAACCACAAGACATCTTGCAAGTTTTCAGTGTTCAAAACAAAGTCACACAGCACACTTCATCTGTACTTACAATTCACCAAGGAAACCCAGAGTAGTTAATATCTGTAAAATTGCAAATCATGTAGAAGACAACATTTCAAGGTAAATTTTTCAAATTATGTAGGAAACATATCCAGATCACTCTAGTTATAAATAATGCAATCTGTTATGATAGATGATAAAGCCCAAAATTTGATTGGGTTATATAAAATACAGAAAGCATGAACACTCTAATTTTTAACAAGGCTGTTATTCTCTCTCTGCATCAGCCTGTCTTAGCTCAGTTCTACTGCCTGCTGTATTACATTGTTCATCGGGCAACATTTGCTAGCATTCAGGGGTGTTGCCTGCAGAAAGGGAATGGTTTCTTTAAAAAACCCTACAATATTCTTATACTATACTACTACTCTACAGGACTCTACTATACTACTCTACAATACTTTCAATATAACAGAAGTGTTGAATGATCATTCTCAGATGTTTATTTTTCTTTTCCAGTTTATCTACTGGGAATACTTTCTCCTATATTTCTCCTTTAGTAACGTAGCATGCAGGTAGTCCTACTAGTTACAGTGAGGCTGCACAGATTCTTTTACAATATTTTAGTAATAAAAGGTTGAAAAAGAACAAGAAACTCTTAAGCAGCAAAGGGAAGGTGTATGTAAATCATATTAACTCTTCTTGAAAACAATACTTTGTGAACTGACCACAGGAAAAACCTAACTGATGTCACACTTGTTTTGCAATTATAAGTTGTTATTTGGTTGGAAAACAGTAACAACATGAAGTTCTTCAGGTCAGAAAGAGCAAAAAGCTAAATAAAAACCAGAAAGGGCTATGACATGCAAGCTGGTCATTATCATAGAACTGCCTGTGTTGGAAGGGACCTTAAAGATCACCCAGTTCCAACTGCCCCGCCGTGGGCTGGGGCAACAACCTTTCACTGTACCGGGTTGTTCAGAGCCCCGTCCAGCCTGGCCTTGAACACTGCCAGGGACAGGGCATCCCCAACTACTCTGGGCGACCTGTTCCAGTGCCTCACCATGTAGGAGAGTGAAACAAGAACACAGCATATTGAACATTGTCTGAGCTTCTCATAACCAGAGATTACTTCTTGTTATGTGTTGGTAGAAAGGAAAAGGGAAATCTCTTAGTTATGAGAGAAATAAGGGGTGCAGAACAAATGAATGAAGGGCATTAATTATGACACATGCACCAGAAGAGCAGAAAAGCAGGCTTGAAGGAAAGTGAGTCTGAAAGCAACCTTGAAAACTCATGTATTACTGTCTTTGTCTGAAATTATACTCCTGCATCTTTTATCTATATTCCCTAAAGATATTGGTGAAGCTTTTCTAAAATATCTCAGCTGCTGGAGATTTCATAGCCTAGCCAAACAACCTACTCTTTGCATTATTACATTTTAAATTGGAAAATATGTTCATTAATGCTAATTTTGTATATATTGGCCTGTATTTTGAGAAGATTAATTTCTGTTCTATTCAAAATATACATTAAATAGGATTTATTCCCTTTCTGTCTGTAGTTCCTCTTAATAAAATATAACTGGCAGATCATTGGCATCATCCAAATCATTAAGGAAAATATGAAGTAACCCAGTCAATTAGCAACAGTAGGAAGATTCTATTTAGTCTTAAAAACATTAAGATTTTCAAAAATAATGAAAATGTCAAGAAGCCTGGATGAATAACCAGTGCAAAGAAAGGATTCATAAATAAAGAAAAAGAAAGAAATTATCTGTGTCAAATGAGACTGGTGAGATGTATTTTATTGGTCTGAGGCAGGATTGTAGCATTGAGGCTGACATCAAGCTTAGAGAAAAGTAAGCGACGTGGAGAACAGGGCCATAAAGAAAAGATGATTGAAACAAGAGCTGCAGGAAAGAAAGGAAAGAAGAAATTAGCATTCAATCAGTTCTGAACAAGTTAAATTTAAACTGATAGCATGAAACAAGAAAAGATGACAGGGAGAGGCTAAAAGAGAAAGAAAGTCCAAGAGCTGAAAAATCTGTGTGAGATATTACCATAAGAGTTGTAGTCAGAGACCTTTAAGAAGAATTAATTACTTTCAGAAAGCATTCAAAACAACTGAACATGCCAAAGTAGAGAACCTTTCACATTTTCTCATTATCTGGTTACTATTTTTGAGTGTATATTTTTGCTGAACAAATGGAGGAGCCTCTAGTGTAATTAGTTTTATAATTTAGTATCTTTCCTTCTCTAGTAAATCCACTGAAACAACAGGTAGCTATCTCATGAAAGTAAACTTGTGACTAGTCATGTAGCACTTACAATATGTAAAATTAAAAATGTTAAGTTTGTGGACTCTCAGTATTTACACTTTATGCTTCAACAAGATTTTATGTCTAATTACTAGAACAAATGACTTATTCATTTACAAAGATCTTCAATACAGATCACTTGCTGTTTGTTCTTAGACCTGGTTGCCAGGATAGAAAAGGTGATTTTAAAAGATACCTATTTTTTTGATAATAAAAACATACGCTGTTGAACAGCCTTTCAAATGGGTAATATAATGAATCTTCATTATTTTTAAGCTTTTGCTGATTTTTACAGACCCTACCAATGCCTGTAAAATAAGGTAGATTTGTTCTTTATCTTGTAAAAATTCAATCTATCTTCTAAAAGTTCATCTGGTTTATCTCATGTTTTGGCAACAAGTAATGTACAGATTCTTGCTGCTTTTGAAGACAACCTAACACCAACTGCTGGTGATTGCTTACTTTTGCAGTCAGATCATGATTGGGGAATAGAGTCTGAGAAAATACAGCAGGATTTTTTCATTATCAAAGAAGTGAAAATTAACTTTTAATTGCAGGAACAGGATCTCTCAATAAAGATATTTTGCTTTCCTCACATCAGTTTACTGCTCGTATGATAAATGATATAAATTTTGAGAGGGTTATATCTATCTATCTAAATACACTTTTTCACCTAATTTTTTTAATAGAACCCACTCTTGGAGTATGGTGCCAGCTCTTCCCCTTGCCTACGGTACTCCAGTTAAGTGCACTGAACTCCCAGAACTTGCACAGTTCTGCAATCATGAGAGAAAAAATTCTCTGGAAGTTAGCTGGCCAAAAAGTATAAAACAATACCTATAAACACAGTCATGAATTCTTTTCCTTCAGAGTGTAGGAATTTACCTGTTAGATAAATATCTTGTAAAACCTGTCAGTATGCTGATGCAATATATGTATTCTTCTTTTGTTCTTATTTCAAAAGTATTGTTAGAATTTCCATCTTAGGAAATTGACATCCCAAATGATTGTTTCACTATCAAAATAATAAGTTGGATTACAAAGCCCCAGTGGAAGACAAAAAACACTTCCCATGAACTTAACAAACACCTCTACATATACATGTATATTTATTTTATAACATCCATACCCACACATGGATGGATGTCATCCATAAGAACAAATCACCATGAACTAGAAATAAAACAAAGGGTATCAACAGTACCATTGTTCGAATAATCAACCTCAGAAGTATACATTTTCACCTCATTTTTCATTGGTTCATTTGAAATAGTTTTATCTATTCCATCTTGCATTCAGAATAGTGACCTCACTGGTCCTGTACAAGAGAATTATCCACTGCTGACACTGGTGTGCCGGGAAATAGCTTCCCATGTTTATTTCAACCTTGCCCATCACCTAAATTTTATGAAAATTCCCTTTCTCCCTGTCTTTGTACTATATGGCCATGCAACAGGGATGGAGGGTGGGAAACAAATGAACATCAGGGACATGTTTTTTGTAATTCGGGTGTTACTCGTTTTGTGCTTCATTTTGATAAGGAAGATGGGGAAATTACATGAATCTGTGGCTCTCTTTTCCTTTCAGAAGTCAGCACTTTATATTATTATTGCTTTTTATTTTTTAGAATTCCTGGTAGTAAGCTTGGTAAGTGTGGAATAAATTCTTTCCTTGAGTAGCAATGAGAAAAAAAACCAACAAAAACAACAACAACAAAAACCACAGGAAAAATTGTACTGTATGTGCAATCTTTACTTTTTCTTGGAATTTGAAGTCTCCAAGGAGAACCTCATATTCCAGCATCACTCCTGAGACATTGTATTTACTCCATCATCCTTATATTACTGAAGTATCAGACTGAAAAAAGCATACACTCTCAAAAACATATATGTTGGTATACATTTTCTTTCTTAACCCCGCTGCTTGTGTAGGTGAGAAGATGTTGCAGGTTAACTCTTGTCTTTAATAACTACAACACCTTAACAATTTGTATTGGTTTTCTTCCTGAACAGGCATATTTAGTAGAGCTTTTCGATCCACTGCTATAGGAATGTGTGAGCCTTAACTCTAGAAAAGGCACAATTCCACATTTAATGGTAGTGCTGTGAAAATGTGCTCTTGGTGTGGTGCAATTCCATGATGCATGCCTGATCTACCAGAACCTCTCAGTTAAGTTGTCTATCCGAGAGTCATGCTGAGGAATACAGAATTTGGGTTTACCTCATCAGAGTAAAATAATTCAGTAAAGCATAAGAGCACAGATAACTGGTATATTTAGATGAAAACCATGTGTCCTTCAGTACAATTGCTTATAGATTTGGAAAATGCATAATACTGTCCAAAACAATCCACATATAACAGGTAGAATCGCAACCTTTTTTTTCCACAGGGTAATAAACCCATCACATACCAAATGCTGTATCTGTGAGGAGGAACAAATTGGGGATGTTTTCACAACTAAGCAGAAATATAAATACATTAAGAGACAATCTTCTTTTTTTCAATATGAGAAATTCTGGTCCCATAGAACACAACTTCATGGAACAATGTATGTTTTAATACCACTTTTCATTCCTTCATTCAGTAGGAAGGAAAAAAAAAAGAAACCAACACAAAAACCCTATGCACCTCTTACTTTGGAGTGATGTTTTCTTTAAAAGTTAAGTCACTGTAACTTAAGTGAATGTCATTATATAGATAGTCATTCAAACTGAAACTGTCCTTGGCAGCACTGTGCAGGGCAATCTTTCCATAAGAATAAACAATTCTCAAACAATTTCTCCAATCTATTAGGCACAAACATATTTTTTGTCAGCATGAAGCATGCATGTTTCTCTTCTGATTATTTTTATTCCTTTCACAAATGTTTATAACTGTTTATCAAGGACAAATCTGAAGAATTCTCATTCCATATCTGTGTGAGTGTTCTCCTCTCTCATTTGCACTTTTTCAGCATAGTAAGTTTTTACCAGTGCCTTTAACAACCTGAATTCACATCTAGTTTCTCCCCAAGCCTCCAATGCCACACAAACACTTTTAACAGTTATGGACTTTCAATACTGGTATTTTACTGCTCTCAAGGACAAAATCCGATAGGTGTCTGCCATAAGCAGAATTAGAGAACCATTTTTTCCAAATGAAGAAACTGGGCAACAGTTATTCACTGTTTTCCTCTGGCAGAAGCATAGATGAACTGTATGCAGCAAGCTTACCCCACTGTAATGTGCTTTTTATTCCATACCTCTTGCATGAGACCAGTTGTTGATAAATGCTGTACAGTGCAGCTCTTCAGCACTCAGGCCAAATATTGAGATATACATATCAAGTTTCCCCTAAGCAGAGAATGTGGCTTTTTACTAATGACATTTAGCCTAGTCTTTTAGCTTGGTCTTTTTTTGTGTGGTATGACCTGGTTCCTACCTGTATGGCTATAATGAACCTCAGCTCCTGTCTGGAGTGGGATTCTGCATTTCCTGTAAACAGCAACCAGGGTGTATAGGGCTGCTGTCCATCTTAGTGCTCACCCTAGAAAAGGGAAAGCACAGGAAATAAATTGAATGTGTAATTTATCTGGATGTGTTTTACATATACATAAACAGAAAAGACAATCAACTGTTTAAAAAAATCCACCAAAATGAAGCATTGTGGATTAATTTAAGTGAAACTGACAAAGGCGGAGAGAATTAATCAAAAAGCTTTCTAACAGTAGACAAAGATGGACAGATAAAACAAGAAAGGGGCAAAAAATGAAAACGCCTTGCTTCTAAGTTCTTTTGATCATCCAGTGGGAAAGGCAACTATTTCAAATAAAGTGTTCCTTATACAGAATTTTTGAACATAATTAAAGAATATGTGTTAAAAGTTTAGCAGATTTAGAGATCTTTCTTCAGATTGCTTTTATGAGACACAGGTTAACTCCTTATCCAACTTAAGCTTTAATGTGTGAATTACCTTTGTGTGGTTAAAGAGCCAAATCAGAATTACATTTTGCTGTCTTTAGCCTTTGCTCTCCTCACTATGTAATCTCCAATATATTTCCACTCTGTGAACAGCTGTTTTGGAAAATAAAAATTGCTTTTTACACATGGCAAAATCTGTGACACTACACTGAGCAAGAAAGGTCTAAGTCTTGCCCTTTCATGCATCTGTCAGAAAAGCAAATTTTAAGAAGTATTCATAGAATCATATATATTTTATTTGCACATGCACACATACACATGAACACGTTGCAATAGAGAAGAAAAAAATGAATAGAGCAGAACACTGCGAGCCTAAGCACTGTATTTATGAAATACCATTATGAAAGTTGTTTATGTAGTTTTCATTTAATCTCCTTGTGCAAACATGTTATATTTTGTCTTTATTTGTGTCATCTGTATTGTTACATTTATTCACAGTCAGCAGAATGGAAATGGACAACACTTAGGTACTGAACAGCAGCTCAGTGTATTTGCTGCCTTTTCTCTTTTCTCCTTTCCCAGCCTTATACGTAGCCAATAATTTTACCGATTAGAAACTATTAAAGTAGTTCTGAACACAAAATAAAAAGGTCAGGACAAAAATAAAACAAGAAAAGAACAAAAAACATATAAATATGAATTCCTAATTGTAGTACTCCTGGGAAGTTCAAATTTTATGACAAAGAGCTGAGATATAGAGAGATTAATATAAATTTTTTCTGCTTTCTATGAGTGCCCTGTCTAAGATTTCATTATTTTTAGGAGTGTTTAGCATATTTGATTAGTAAATAATAGAAAATTGAATTGATACACATTACAAAATGGAATTTTCTTCTGTTCAGAAAAGCTGATCCCACATCTAACACCCATAAAATGGACAAACATCTTAAAACCACATCATAAATAATGATGATGTCTCAGCATCAAGAAACTCTGTAGAAGAAGAACAAAATGATCTTAAATGTTTAACCTTGATTCACATAAGAATGAATTCTAATCTAAGGAAGGTAAAGAGTCTGTGAAAAATCATTCAACAACCATACATGAAAACTCAGGCACAATGTCAATACTTCTGTGTTCATATTTCTGTCTCAGGTTTTTTAGGAACACAAGGCAAGGTTTAAAAAAAGTAGAATTTGAATTTCATGGCATTAGGCAGAAACTCAGATTCTTTTAAAGCAATTATCATTCTGCAAATTTATCTAATTGCTTTAACTTCTCTGTAAGCTTCTTTCTGAAGTTCCTATGGTTATATACTTCACAGCTCTTGCAATGCATGAGGCAAAACCTCTCTTAGGCTGTTTTGAAACAGTTTATATCTTCCTCTACTTCATGAACAGTAGGTTTAATATATTTGAAAATAAGTTATTAGTTCCTAGTTCACTTTTTGTGATGTTACATATATTTTTATAAACCCTTACCCTTTCCCTCTTGCATTTTCTAGATTTAGGTGTCTCCGTATGTCAGTTGCTCCTGATATTTTTTTCCATAGTCTTGGTTGTTTTAGTTACTTTTCCAAGAATATTATCTAGTCCTTTCACATGTTCCTTGAGATGTGAGGACAAAAAATGCACAATTGTTTATTGTACTGCCATGGTAGGGATTTGTAAAGTGGTATTATGGTGTTTTCTTCAGTATTCTGTATTATAACTGAATATTTTAAGTTGTTTATCTCTTCAGTCAGTTTCATCTTTACTACTCTGAATATCTTTGTATCTATAGAAAGTCTTTTGTCTTGTCTTCAGGAAAGAGCTGAGAGGAACCTGTAGGACTTCAAAACATCTTTGCTTGACAAATACTGCCATCTCAATGTTAGTGTGTTCTCTCCTCACAATGTTTCCCGTTTCTCTTCATCTAATACCCAGTGTTCAAGGAATTATAAAGGTGTAGAGTGAGCATAAATAGCATAGGGAATAGTGTTAATTCCCTGAAAATACTATATTTGTGCTTTTCTTTAATACCATAAGTTTTCTACTAATTCTATGGATATGTGCAAATGCTTGAGAGGATTGATCTCATAGGGGCCTCTGTATAAATACAATATCTAATCCCATACCTTCTTTGATTGTTTGTTTGACTGTCTAACCAATACTACTACGTGTATTTTAAGAATAACTTAGATGAGTACTAGAGAAAGGGAAGAATAGGCACAGGACTCCTTTCTGAAAGGCTTTGTTTCCTTCTGTGTCTGATGGCCAAGGGCCTCAGTTTTTCAAGTATGACTGTACTGAGGTTCTCTGAAGTATACTTACTTATGTTACACACAAACCTCGCAATTCAAACAAAAATGTCTTTGAGGAGTCCATATTCTTTTCTAATGAAAGGATTTTTAAGCTAAAACCACAAGACTACTAAATTCCCTCTGTGAGAAAGAATTTCCCCCACCTGCCACTGAAAATGCTAGACCACTACTTGTTGAAAGAAGATAGATAGAGCTATATATTATGGAAGAATAAAACCATTCAGAGGATCAATAACGAAAAGAAAGCATTTGTGATGTACTTGGCAAAAACTAGACAAGTATGAAAATGAACCCCACCTCCCCCATATAGTAGAAGACTTTTCAGCAGAGATTAACTCTTTGGGTCCAGCTTTACTCTTAATTTTAAAGTTTTATTCCTTGCATTTTTCGATATTTATAATTTTCTTGAAGAAATGAAGTTTATTTTTAATTTTTTAATGGCCCAGTATAGTTGAAGATTTTCATGTACTCTGAAACACACAAACTAAAAATTCTCTAAACCTCAAGAACAGATTGGAGAGCCTCTAGATTTTTAGCACAATTCACAGTGTTGCACTGTTGAAAGTGACAGATTTCTAAGGAAGTTTCCAAGTAATTTTAATTACCAGGGCCCCAATCCTTCTAGTAAGGTGAATGGGGAATTAATACAGACATTTCCACTGTATTCAAATTTTGAAGTCCTAGAGGAAAATTCTTCAACTTTTTTTTGATTTCTTGAGGGATTGAAGATGAGTAAATTTTACCATATGTGGATGATCCTGACCAGGTTAAGAGAAAGATTTCCATGAAAGTCCCACTCAGGCAAGGAGAAATGAAGTTTCCAGTGTTTCTGTTGGACAAGGACAGAAGTTTCTGGCTCCTCTGATTACACTTGATTCAGCATGGGCTACACTCTGTATTTCTGTTCTGAACTGCTACTGCTGATTACAAAGGCAGTCTGCTAGGTCCCAGTCTTCTTTGCAAGGAGAAAGTAGAGTTTGATGATGGTGAAAAAGTATTGTAAATTACAGGCAGTGGGAAAAGTGCATTTTAAACTTGGGGAAAGACAAATGGATAAGAATCCAAGAAAAATATTTAGGGTAGGCCTGAATCTCAGAGATTCAAATAGCTAAATTTATATAACCACCATTATAAGAATCTATATAAAAGCTTAGTGTCTAAACTCATCCTAGTCAAAACACGTCTGTTCAACACAGTTAATGATTTCCAGACATATTAATCACATCCTACAACAGACATCTACATTTGGTGAGCTGAATTGCTATCTAGAGTGAATGTATTAACTAGAAGGCTTCAGTTGCCTAACCACTGGACATTTAGAGTGGCTTTAAATGTCTCACCTGGAATATCTCACCTCATTAGAAAGTGCTGATGCAAATGTTGTTCTGTAGTGTTGTGTCAAACCTTGCCAGCTATTTTCAGTATTTCACACATCAAGAAGGGTCTAAAATTTATTTATGTTTATTAATAAATTTATGTTTATAATGGGGTTTAGGTATCTGAATCTCAGGCTGAATCCTATTTCTAGGTTTTAATTTAGCTGTATATCAGTAATGGTCTAGTGTCCTTTGAGTTGTTGTGACAATGCCACCTAAATTTCCTGTCACATGCCTGTATAATATGTTTCAGATGCCTAAGGCTGAACATCCTAAACACCTTTGAACATCCTGGAGTATTTCAGATGAAGATATAACTTAAAGAAAGGTGCAAGTCTGAGTGAAGGAATCTGTGAAATTCTTCTTCCTAAGTGAGCCAGTCAGAAGGTTAGTACTTTCAAAGGAGAAAGGATGGATTTCTGTCACAAAGAAATGGCAGTAGAAGTCATTCTTCTGTTTTGGGCTTTTAATTTTCTACAGCCATATTTATTAAATACAGAACTTAAACTCTTTGTTACCCATCACATTATAATGTAGCTGTTTGTTGTGACAAGCTAAAGAAAAACAATTTGGAGTACAGACCAAAATTATTTAAATGACTCAGAAAATGATTTAAAAGACTCTAAAAATGATTTAAATGAATCAGAAGCTGATATAATTCTTTGAAGCACTACATTTCCCAATATTTGTGATACTATTAGGCTTTCCCAATGTATCTAAGTAAAGGTTTTTTTTAAAGTCATCTCTCTTGCTTCTTCATAATCAAGGAAACAATCGAAACACTAACATACAAATCTAAAGCAAATATTAACCTGTGACTTTTCTTTTTTTTAAGGTGTCTCTTCATCTAAAAGCTTTCCTTTTCTCACCTTTCCAACCCATTGCAAACTTGAGGTATTTGCTTGCAGAAGTCAAATGAGAACATACTGAATTCAAGCCCTGGAGATGTGTACTTTTAATTTTAACAAAATCATTTTTCTTCAGGGTTTCTAGGATCTGTAAATTAATTCAGAGAACCAGAAGGGGAATTCTTTTTACATTTCTACACTTCTGTCCAAGTCAAGGCTTTACTCTAAAGTAATTTAACATTTATGAACACAAATAATAAAGGTTATATCTCAAATCCACAATTTTATTATGGATAAAATAATTCTTGGTTGACATAGTGTTATCCAGTAGATAATATGCTACTTTGCAAGAACTGCTAAATATTATTTGAAATATCTTGAATGACATTAAAATAAATACATACTTTCTTAAAATAATGAATGTTATGTTTTTGTGAGGCGTATCAAGGTTTTTCTGGGACAGGTATATGTCTATACTTCAAAAGTAACAATTTTCAGTGTTGAACACTTGTATTGTAAAAAATGACCTTCATTTTCTCCAAAAGAAAATTTTAAAATGTGCTTTGTGATCAAGTAAGCCCAAAAGTCTTAGAGCAAGTAGTGTTTCTTTTCTTTTTTTCTGCCAATGACATCAAATATGTGACAAGGAATTGAAGACAGAAAATTATTCCAGATATTAGCTAACATATATATCAGGTATAAATATTGCTCCTGCAATGTTTTAGTTATCTCATTGCTTTAGTTATTTCACTACTTTCTCATTCTTGCATGAAACATTGAAAAATTGAATGCTTAAAGGCTACTACAGTTTCAAGAAAACTATATATATACACGTATATATATATACACACACACACACACACACCATGCATCTGCTTAAAGAAAAGAAGGAATAAATTACAAGGCTCAGTTCATTTTACTAATTCTTTTGTTAACATCATTTTGTTTCTACTTTGTATCTTGAGTACACCCAAAAATTGAATTTAAAATTTCATAAACAGCTTGGGTACTGCCAGTGCTGCCTGCAAACTGGAAGAAATGTATTACATAGCATAATTAACTTAAAATAAATGAAACACAATTGGATTTGCCTTATTGAGTTTACATAAAGTAGTTAAATTTACCTAAATCTTTGTAATTACAATATGGCACATTTTGAAGTACAGAAATTAAATCTGCTTCACAGATGCCATTTATTTTAGATTTTGCATATTTATCATTTAATCTATTCTTTCGAACTACTTTTTTTTTAACAAAGTTGATTACATGCAGTTGAAGTCAATTAATGAAAAATAGCCGTCTCAAATAAACTCAAATAGAGAAATCCTTCTGTACATTGACCATTTGATACTAAAATTAAAGTAATTAAATAGCCTGACTCAGCCAGGTAGTAGGATGATTGTATTTGAAAGATTAAGCAGATGCTCATAAAAACTAACACTGATTATCAGCTTCCTAATTAAAATGTATTTGTTGGCTGCATTGACGGATACACCTCAGACAGGATCATCTTGGTCCAGTAATAAGAATTTGATATTTCTGTTCCTTAGCTGTTGACCATAACCTTGTAATTGTACAAAAGGAATACTCATTAAATATTGAGCAAACAAAAGATCTAAGAATCCTTATTACTGTATAGATTGTATATTCTGGGTTTTAAAGCATGCCATGAATGCCTGAGCAGCTATGCTAAACTGAACCTATGTAAAATTTAACCCTCATTCATCCCCCATGTTAAGCATGATATCTCAAAATTTGTTCACATAACCTGAAATGTTTTATGTTCTGCTCTATGTTCTGCTTCCTTCTTTCACTGTTTCTTTCTTTTAATGTATATTTTGCTTTGTGACTTTTCCTGAAATTAAAAGTCAATTTTTAATGTCTTCTGAAAGCAGGTCCTTCTATCCTCTAATTCTAGAATCCTATTCCATATTGAACTTATTTATCAATGCAAAAAATAAAATAAAATTCACACTTTTCAGTTTAACAGCATGGATTTTTTGGGAGGCTGTAGCTGGAAATTATAGTATTTTTGAGAGCTAAAGTATTTCCTGAACTTGCAATATCACCTGAAAACTAATGGTAAGCAAATTACATACACTGAACTCTACAAGACTATGCAGTCTGCACAGCCTTTCTAGGCAAAAAGGTTCACTTTGGTAAGTCATGTAATGAATCACTTGAGGTTTTAGCTATTACTTATACTTGAATTACATTCTTCTGATTGCCTGCATTTGAGAGCTAACCTTTACTATGTTTCTTTTAGGCATTTAGTATTTATTCACCTGGAAATACTGAGAAAATTGATTTATTAGTAATGAACACCTGTTCTTCTGTTAAAGTTAAAATATGTTTATGGATTAGCATTGTATAAGCCACTATTTTGCTGGCATCTGGTTAATTATCTCATTCAAAGTCCAGCACAGTATCCCAAAACTTATTATTATTAACCAGCACCTTCACACAAAAGTTAGTAGGAGATTATTTCATTGGCTTGAACAATTTGAACTTGAGTTTTATGAAATATATTTATTGTTGGCTGTTGGCATAAAAACAAAGCTTTTTTGGAAATTGAAAATAAGAGTAGTAGAGATAGTTAGCTGTGAAAAAACATCTGGTTTATTGAAATGCCTGACATGAAGGCAAAAATACAGCAGATGAAGATAAGATTTAAGGAGTCAAGTGTTGGACCTCTATTCCACACAGTGAGAATTTTGTACCTACACTGTACTCAAAAATCTAAATTTTCACTTTCCTGAGCCAAATATTAGATACAATTAGTTTGATTTGTAGATTTATGTTTGCTTAGAAATGCACAACTATTATATTTCATTGTTGTTGCCAACAGCACCAAGACTTAAAAGCCTGTCTTGGGGAAAGAGTGTACTACTACCGTGCAGTTGAAAGAAAGCAAAACTAGATCTTGCCAGAAAACCAGAATTGCAGAGATCCTCTAAGGCTGTATAACAGGTCAGTTTGAAAATAGAATAGAGATCATACTGTGGTACTTCAAAGGCATTAGTGAATCTTATTCAAGGTGACTTGTACATCAGAAAGAATTCTGAGGGCCTTACCTTGACCTTATTCTCCCCCTCTTTCTTATTTAAAGTAAGACCCCAGCATAAAATGTTCCATTGAGCTAGAATCACATTAGTCATCGCCAGGCATGCAGAAAAAATAGAGGGAGACAGTATCCTCTCTTTGTGTATCAAAGGGGGAACATTGCAAGACCTCTGTAGTCAAAGAGTATCAGTGCTATTACTGTAATGCAGTTGTCACAGAACTTGGTGCAGTGTCATGGAGAGACCGTCACAGACAGGGTCAGGGTGGAAATTGGAGGCCAAAAGTCTGCTTTCACCTCTGTTTTATTGTCAGACAGGCTGCTTGTATAAGGAGCACTTCTGCCCAAAGGTGTTTGTGGATATTGCTGAAGGCCACACTGAAAACAAAATATTAATTACCTTTCTTTGGTTTGAAGCTTGATTATAATGAAAAAAGGGTTACATGAGCTAAAACCAATCGAAAATTAGCTAATAAACTTGCCTGGCATAGTGTCTATGTTCAATTGTGTTACACAGTGCTTCATCATATTAAAAAACATGAAAACCCCAACCATTGAAAGTTTTGAACTAGTTGTATGTTAAACAAAATATTTTAACATTCGTTAGAACAAACACATTTGTCTTCTTGTTCTCCCAAAGAGGAATGAGCTCTTATATACTTTATTCATTGATTCCTTTGTAATGTGTCACATACTATGAAAAGTTGTTTATCTGTTACTAAAAAAAGAAAAAGTGAAAGCAACCACCACAGGGCTACATATAAACATCTGAATTAAACAGAATACTCAGATCCTTTTTCATTGTTCTGATTACTACCAGATCACTTAATGATTCCTCTATAAGCAAATAGCTTTGTGTCATCCTCTCCCTTCAAAAACTTAAATATCCAGATTGCCTGTAAGCTTGATGTGTCTTGCAAATAACCATTGTAAATTATTTATATTTAAAATCTTTTAGAATCTATTCAAGAGCGAGGGACAGAATCTAGAAATTTTAAATTTATCCAACAAAAAGTGTTTGAAGTTTAACTGCACATTTAAGTGCAAACCCTTTCTACTGCACTTGTGTTCAGAGCTATAGACCCATATTTGTTATGACTCCATTTAATTATGAATTCACAAAAGGTGTAAATTGGCTAGTGTGCCATAATTCTGCTGCTGTAGAAATGATTGCCAAATTATTTTCTGTTTTTAAATTTTCTTAAAAGAAATTGACTATTAAAGATATACGATGACCTATTACGACAGGGAATGAAGACTGAAAAGGCATTTTTCAGGACTGGGGACATTCATTATAAACAATTTTAAAATTATATCTGGAATTATTTTCACTTAAGAATGTTCACTATATCTTAAAATGTTCAGTACTGATAATACAGGCAGACTTGATCTGTATCCCTTTAGGTTTAGAGTCTTAGAATAACATGAATTTCAAAAGATCTTTGACAAAGAAATGTGCTGTTAAACAATCTAACTGCCATCAGAATGAAAAAAGAAGTAAACATGTGGACATGCTGATACTGATTTCCCACAGCCTGATTCTTTATGGATGAACTACTTTTATTCCAGTCTGATTACTCTGTCATTCACTAGAGTCTATCTTGTCTGCTGCCGTCACGCTTGGTCTTTGACATTAACAATAAGATTAGCACCAGCTCTGACTGTCACACCAGTCAGAGCCTAGAAAGATACCAGACAGCTTGCTTTGGTACAATTAAAGTTATAAACAGACCTTTAAATCTGTTCCTCTAGGCAGTGATTCCCAGCCTTGGCCTAGCACAGAATATTGAATTCCATTTGCAAAGGGGAACATCAATGCTGTTTTGAAAGTGCACGGCTTAAATCTCTGAGATATGTATATAAATTGCATGATTCATCTTATTATGTGACTTCTGTGATTTCCATGTGTAAAATGCATATTTTCTTTCAACTTAATTGTTGTCTTTCAATTTACCAGTATGTAGTTCTCCCTTCTTATGATTCATGTAAACAAAAATTATGCAGAGTTCTTTTGGAATTGCAAATTTTCATTTACTGTGGTAAGACTATCAGTAAAGGCCTTCAGTTTCGTCCAAAACTTACACAGATATCTCCTTCAGGAAAGCAAAGCAAAGAATATGCAAATACAGTAAAGGTAGAGGGCAGTAATGGGTGCATCCTTAGATGTCTTGAGAAAGTGATGTGGTGTTGAAAATTAAATAGCTGAGACAATTGGCTCTCAAGCAAAGAGTACAAATGGAAACCAAGCTGTTAATTCCTACTGAATATCATAGTCTGACAATTTGTTTAATTAAAACTCCTATTTTAGATACTGCAAGATCTGATTTTCAAAATATTATGCACTGAAATTTGGCATATGGAGTATTTAGTCTTTATCCAATGGGAAAGAGTCAAATTAAATGTTGCTTTTTAATGATTCTAACTTTGTTGTTACTTAGAATAGAAACAACTAAAGCAATTACTTGTCGTTGTGAATGCAGCTTAATATATTTGAAATTCTAGATCTTTTATGACAAAATTCTTTTGTGTTGTTGTAGAACCCTCAGTTCTACACAACTATGAAAAACAAACACTACAATAAAAATGTTTAATACTAACAAATGAATGATCATGGAAAGACAGAAAAATCAGTAAATTATAGATAGATTATAGACACGCATCTTCAGGGTTCTTAGGCCAGGAAGGGGAGTGCAGAGCGAGTTCATTACCCTGGACTTCAGGAGGGAAGACTTTGGCCTCCCCAGGATTCCCTGGAGGAAATAGGGGCCCAAGAAAGGTGGTTAATATTCCAAGATCACCTCCTCCAAGCTCAGGAGTGATGCACCCCAACAAAGTGTAAATCATGCAAAAATGCCAAGAGGTCTACATGGAGAAACAAGGTGCTACTGGACAAATTCAAACACAAAAAGGAAGCCTACAGAGGATGGAAGCAAGAGCAGGAAGCCTGGGAGGAATACAGCGTAATTTTCTGCGCATCCAGGAGTCAAGTTAGGAAAGCCATAGCCCCAGCTGAAATCTTGCCAGGGTGGTCAAGGGCCACAAGAAAAGCTTCTGTAGGTACACCAGCGATAAAGGACTAGGGAAAATGTGGGCCATCTCCAGAAAGAAATGGGAAACCTGGATACATGGGACATGGAAAAGGCTGAGATATTCAAGAACTGTTTTCCTCAGTCTTGTCCAGCAAGTGCTGCATCCACAAAACCCAAGTTGCAGATGGCAAAGGCAGGGCCTGGGAAAATGAAGAACCTGTAGAAGAATATCAGATTTGAGACTATCTAAGGAACCTGAAGGTGCACAAGTTCATGGGACCTGTTGACATGCATCCGTATCCTGGGCAGTGCCAAAAGAACTGTGACCAGCAGGTAAAGGGAGATTGTTCTACCCCTCTACTCTGCCCTTGTGAGACCCAACCTGAAGTAATGCATCCAGCTCTGGAGGCCTCAGCATGAGAAAGACAAGGACATGGTGAAGCAAGTCCAGAGGAGGCCACAAAGATGATCAGAGGGCTGGAGCACCTTTCCTATGTAGACAGGCTGAGGGAGATGGAGCTGTTCAGCCTGGAGAAAAGAGGGCTCAGGGGACGCTCTGTAGCAGTCCTCCAGTTCCTAAAGGGGACTTTCTATCTCAAAGTGGAGTTTCTAATGATGTCTTGTGCTTTCTTTCAAGTTCCTGTGGCTAATAACCAATTCTTTTTCAAACATAACTTACAAATTTAATATTTGATATCTTGCATTCTAAAGGGATGTACCTGATGGATCTAAGTGGCCCCTCATGGCACAGAAAACTGATTTTTTAATACTTCACTTTGCCAAATTTCCTTTCATTTTGTTTTACAAATGTCCAAAACTTAAATATTTCTACCCCTTATCTCTGAATCTTCAAATGAAAATTTTCAGTGCTGAAAACTTACAATGTCTATAGCCTAAAGATTAAAGAAACCTTTTTGATTCCTTCGAAAAATATATCTTGTACAGGAGGCTAGAAATAGATCATCAATCTTTTAATTTTAAACACTGAGGGACTGAGGTTAGCTTGAATAAAGAAAATAAAATTTTAAGCCCATCTTTTAAAACATTAAAAAGTTCAGGAAAATTTAAAAAGCATTTTTAATCTTCAAATAAATTGCAACCAGCATTATTTCTGAATAAAAATATATTTTTTTCTTATTTATTTTCTTTGGCAGCTTTTCTCCCCTTCAAACCAGAGGATTCTTATTTATTGAGGGATTTAACATACTAATTTGCAGGTGTCTGTGTCTACTTTTGCTGTTTCTAGAATAAAAATATGTAAAGATAGTAAGTTTTCTTTTTCAAAATAGAATAAAATAAACAAGAGCAGACAGTAACATAGGAGAAATTACACAAAGTAAGATGTCTTCCTAGTACTTTCAAATAAAAGTTTAGAGATTTACAGAGATAGCTTTTTTCAACAGGTTAAAATGCTTTTCTCATTAATAAGAAAAATGTTACCGTTTGGTTACAAAATGAACCCTCAAGCTCGACTCAGTGTGATGTGCTAAGAAACTGGAATAATTATATTTCACTGAGATTTTTCTGAAAGCTATAGACTTTCAAATCCTGCAAGTGGTATCTCATCTACAGTCTGATATCCTCTAATTATAGTATAAGTTGTCTTAAGAAACTTAACCTTCCTGAAGCAGAGAAACTAGGATTCAAAAGGAAAAAAAAGGAATCTATTCTTTCAGAATGAAAAAAAAATCAATATCACAGGTTTTTCAGAACAAACAAAAGAATTGAAACCAGTATTTTGCAAAAAATGATGGAGGCCTTTTAAGTGAAAAAAATTAGCTCCATTTGGCTTGTTTCCTGCTTACCTAACAGTTTCTCATCTTATCAGCATGGTAGCACATGTGACACCTGCATCGTGTAATCATGCCTAGTTATCATGATTTGTTGTGGGTAATTAGCTACTATGGCTGAATCCTGATGCACCACCCTGTTGGGACAGAGTGTATTATATGCAATATGTAAATTTATAGAGATCATGATCCAGGCTCTATAAAACTCTTTAACTGTTTAAAAAATTACTTAGTTTTGCTTTAAGGGGAGATAATTTGGACAATATCTGAAAATTTGAGCATGTTTCCCAGACAGCTTTGGGAAAGATATTTCTGCACTTTTCCTTCAGAGATGTTCTCATAAAAAAAAAGTAATTGCCATCCTCTTATTTTTTCCCCTTCATTCTTGATAACTTGCTTTTGCTGGCTGCACTGTGAGGCAACTAGAACTGCTAAGCCTCCTAATTCCCCACCCAAGCCCTTTCTGCTCTGGAAGGCCCAGAGCAACTTGCTCTAGCAGTGAATATGGTGACATTTTGAGCAGAAGGTGGCATTAGATAACATCTAGAAGTCCCTTCCAGACTAAATTTATTGTTTATTTTGAGATCCAGTAATTATTACAGCAATTGTTCTTCACATGTGTTGTGATTAATAGAATTTTTCTGGAGCGATAAAATATGGGAAGCAGGAGAAAGAAACCATTCTTCTCTGCTTTATAGACCTAAGGAGTGCCAGCTAAGACAACGTGGTCATCCTTGTCTTGCTCTGTGATTGGTAAAGAGTGACAGGACATTACCAAGGATCTCTCTATTAATAAAGACACCACATATGATGATGATGATGAGGTCCCTATATCAAACTTTCTGCTTGGTGGTGAAATTTAAGAGAACTGAAGATTACTGCTGTGTAACCAGTCTTCAAATTGGGACTGTTGCAGAGAGGAATAGATTGAGACAAAAATAGTTTCTGTTGAGATCTATTTTTCAATCTCTACCATAACTGCACTGAAGGAAAAAAAAAAGCAATTTATTAAGACCTTGAAGCTGTGAAGACCCCAGGAACTTCATAGAGGAGCATTGAACTCATAGTGGTTTTATGTGAGGCAAATTTGGTCTTTGTGTACACTGAGGTCCTAGATATACAGTCTATACTCAGGGGATTCAACAATGGAAACTGAGTTTTCCTCCTTACTTTCTTAACCATTGTTGCCCCCATTTTTCCAAGTTCTTTCTACAGAGAATATTTACTGTTTAGTTCAAAGAAGCTCATGGATAATTGAACTATAACAATACTCAGCAGGGTGTTTGCCAAAAAAATCTCCAGTTTCTTTTCTGACAGAATTATATATTTAGAAGATGGAAGAAATTCAGCATATGTTTGCATATATACGTACGATGATTTTTGAAGGACACAATAATTTTTAATCTGCTGCATGCAGTATGCTTTGAAAGTCAGTAATTCTGGCATACTTTGAATTAAGGAAGGAAATGTCTTCTATGGCTAGTACTTCCAATCTGAGAAGGTCCTATTTTGTTCTCAAGGCTTACTTCCCTCTTAATGTGTATCGTAATATACCTGGTTGCTTTGTGAAGAAGGAATGGCAAATTTTGAAGCATAGATCGAGCAAACAGTTACTGAATAAATGCAATTTATTAACTTTACAGAAGGTTACCAAGCATTTGCCAGTGTAGCATCTGAAAATCATATTCAACAGTTGCCTAAATTAAGCCCAACCTTATATCTAATACAGCCTACGCAGTAATGGATGGGACAAGGTAAAAGAAAAGCCTCAGCAATTAGATGGATATGTGCATTATTTTACTTAGCTAAAAAGAAGGGAAGACTAAGGGGGTATGGAAAAATGTAAAATCTTAAATTATCACATCTTTGGAAGAAAAGCTTCTGAATAATCTCTCAAATTTAGCATTCCAAACATTATATATTGCTAGCAAATTGTGCGCATCAGTAGAATTATTAAATATATCTACAACACATGAATGCATACAAATCAGAAATCATTCACTCCAGTGGAATTTATACCCTGTGAACATTACTGTAATTACTTTGAAATTGACCATTTGTAGTCTATATTTTTTTATTCTTAAATACGCAATATGTGGCAAACTACACTTCTAATGTACCATAAATAATAGCATACTTTAGTTAACAAAGTACCACAGCCATGCAATGTTAAATGTCTAATCAAAATTTTCTCATTTATTTTCAAGTGTTGTGTATTATATTTTGAAAAATTAACGACTTTTATGTAGGCTTGTATTCAATAATTACTTAAATAAACAGGATTCAGTGTAATGAATGGTTGAATAAGAAATCAGAGACAAACAATATTTTATGCAAGATATTTGGAATTTTTTTCTTAAATAAAAAATAATGCTACGTCTGGGAAAAAAATAAATCCAGTGGCAGAATTTGATCCCAAGAGACAAGTTTTCAAACGTAGCTTTCAGGGTGTGGCTGCATGACATTACAAATGCATCTGAATAATTAAGCAAGTTCAAATTTGAAGAGGCACAATTGGTATTGTGTTCATGGATGTAAAAGATTGAATGATATTTCCATACTAAATTAAATTTGTAAAAATTTAAAAAAAAAAAAAAAGATTGGCTTAGTCCATGATCTCACCTTTTCCCACACTTAAGATAAATCTCCCACAAAAACTAAAATATACTGGCAAAAAGCTTTATGCAAAAAAAAAAAAATGCAAGGTTCTCAGGGCCAGATGGAGAGGTTTTTAACTAGAAGATTGTAATTTCCTGATTTTTAATCTATGCTAGTAAAATTTATGAAAAGGGAAAAATAATGAAAACTCAACCTTATATTAAAAGTTATAATATGATTATTATTTGCATCATGACACCACTAACTTAAATCCAGTCATGGACTTGGTGGGTTTAGTTCTTTAAAAACAGGGAGTAAGAAATAAGTCTTTGTCTCAAAGACCGTGTTATCTAAGTCAAAAAGCACCTAAGATCGTAGGCAGATGGCACAATGCCAGTAAAAAGAAATTTGTTTCTTTCCTGGTCATGGAATGACAGTCTCCTAACACTGCCATCTTGACTGTCTCTCAACATCCATAGCAACAACAAGAGAGATTTTGAAGGACAGTTGGAAAGAACTTTGTCCACTTTTACATATCACTGTTTTTTTGACCATGGCAGACGTGATTTGCATTGTTTGAAATAATGAACAGAAATCACTTCTAAGTCAAATACTAAGATTCAGCTTAATATACTTATGATCCAGATAGTTGTAATGATATTCACCAATAGATACCTAACAAATTTAGAGACTCTCAAACTCTTTGTTGGAACCTTAGGTTCCTTTTTTGTAATCTACATGCACTTAACGTTTCCATTAAAGTAATTCTCTGAAGGAACATAACTATTGTTTATCAATGTTCTATTTCTGCCTTATCTACTCATAAAAGTAATAAAAATGATACACAGAAGTTTGACATTCTGATTTTTCTAAATGCATAGGAAAGTGCCTATAATTAAATCTCAGGATGATTAGACTGAATATGCACATTTACCTATGCTTTCATCCTTTCAAAGCCTGGTGTTTAGCAATGTCAGAATAGGATTTACATAGCAGTAGTCATGAAGACTTTACGTAATATGTTTATATAGAAAGATGCTCTAGTCCTGGCTATTCTTTATTTTACCTCAAATATTTAGTTGTAACAGGCCTTTCCAATAGAGTAGAATTATGGTCATATAATTGCACTTTACAAAGGATCAAGCTTTGTTATGCAGAACTACATCAAACTAAGTACATATGTTTTTCCACCCACTATTTTGAAAGAGTCCTTAAAGAATTCTAGGAGGCATAAGTCACCTCTCACAAGTCATTACTAGTTTCTCCCTAATGTATTAGGTTTGTCTAGGTGGTTTATGACTCCTCCATTAATGGATTTTTTTGTTTTGTTTTGTTTTGTTTTGTGTGAGAACATTTTTTCCTAACACCAGGATAAAGCATGTCAGGCAGTAATTTCTTGGATCATCTTTAGCACCTCTTTAAAAAGAAGTACAATGTTGTCAGCTCTCTCGCTCTCTGGTTTAATAGCTATTTAATGATGAAAGGTCTAATCCTGATTCCTTTGTCACTAGTTGAAGACTCATTAAATTTAGTGGGAGCAGAATACAATTTTAATTGCATAGTTTTCCAACCAGCACTGCTCATTTTTCCTTTGATTTCACTGGGATTCTTGGACAAATGTCATAGGTGATTGGTGGCTTATTTTAACTCACTTTCTCACATTGGAACATTTCCTTTGCTTATCTATTTGCACTTAGTTGCAGATAAAGTCTCATATTTTCAGCAGTACATGAGATAAATTATGTGAGCTCAACCTCTACAAGCTTTAGCTACAGAACGGATGATATGTACTGCTTGACAAGGAAGCAAAATTTGCCCCAAATCATGAATTGTCAGAGTTCAGGAAATTCAGTTTTTAAGAATACTAGCAGATTTCAAACCTTGGAAATTTTTCCTTATATATTACAGAATATTTTTAAAGAGCAAATTAATCTTCTCATCACATGACATATCTCACAGAGTCAAATATGAGTCACTAGGTGGTATGAACCAATTATAAGAGATGCTTATGCCAAAATTAAGGTACAAACAAGACCATATGCCAAGGTCAATACTATGGATTTTATTTAACAGTAAATGTGACATAGAGAGATAAAAAGATATGGGAAGAGAGAGAGAGGAAAAGGAAGAGAAAGAAAGTGAGAGAGAGATTAATCAAGAGATGTCACCAACACGTGGATTGCTGTGGCATCCCTCTGGTCCTTCTTCACCCTGGTCTTGATGTTGGGGTCCCAGAGTTGTTCTTCTGGAGATAACACTTTTACCCAAGTCCTGGGTATCCATAGGATATAGATGCTATTCCCATAACTTGATGTGGCATGTTATGAGCATTTGCTTCCTTTACCTCAGTTTGCCATGGTGGTAGTTTTTTTGTCTGGATGTACTACCCAGATCTGCTTCACCAGGCCTGGAATTAGCATCTTCCTCTTGTTGCCATTTACCACAAATTCTGTTGTAGTGCCTTATTTTGTGGGAATTTTTTTTCTTTGGCACTGTTTTGAGAGCAACTGCATTGTTTAAGTCCTTATACTAGGTACTGGTATGAGGTACACTGATACTGCTGGATACATGAACTCCAGACAGGAATCGGTACCTTGAAAATCAAACAGAAAAGTCTATTCTGTGTTCCTATTGCACAGTACTTGATCTAAATCTCCTTTAGGCTTGGTGTCATGCTTTTTTTATTGTTAAGTTGTTGTTGCCATTCTGTATTATGTTGGTGCTTTTGCATTTTTTTGGTTTACTTTTTGGCTTTACAAATAATATGAAGTGTGTGCTGTAGCCCACATTACTGCTACATCCTTACCATGAGAAACTGTGAACATATACTACTTTTGTGGTATAGAAAAATGTAAGTAACTTCAGCCAGTGGCCTGTTAGATGTGAAG
The DNA here is from genome assembly GCA_013397175.1 of Platysteira castanea. NCBI lineage: Eukaryota > Metazoa > Chordata > Aves > Passeriformes > Platysteira > Platysteira castanea. The sequence continues at coordinate 107,644 of VYXC01005154.1, read as the reverse complement.
TGTAACCTGGATAGAATAGAATCCAGGCTTTGTTATGAAGTCAATGAGATGGTACATTCCCCCTAAAAAACTTCAAACTGAACCAGAATTCTTTCAATGTAGGCAACCAAAAAATGTATTTTGTAGTGGTGTGAAAACATGCTACTTGACAGTGTTGACACAGCCATTTTTGAGGAGTTGGATAATGTTTACATCAGCAGATTTTAGAGTCTGCTTTGATTGAAAGTGTGCTAGATACAGTCCTGTGAAAGTAGAAGTACAGAAGTTTAATTCTTAAGGGAACATGTCAAGTGATATATGCCCCATCCCTGGAAGTGTTTAAGGCAGTGCAAGGTGTTCCTGCTCATGGCAGGGGGTTGGAAATAGATGATTTTAAGGTCCTTTCAAATCCAAAATATTCTAAGATTCTATGGTTTGAGAGGATCAGTTGCTGAAAGCAAACCCAGGTAGCAACCATCAGTTATGATACTCGCAGGGAACAAACACGACATTGTGCTTGGCATTGGATCATGAAGTCATGCTGGAAGCCCTGTAAATATAACCACCTTAAAGCCTTCCAGAACTTGTTCAGCTGCACCAACAAGGAATTCTCTATTAAAATACCAATGTCGCAATCATCTACTCACAAATTATTAAGATAATCACATAAACATAATAACAGCAACAACAATAATACCAATCACCAAGCAGAATGATTTGCATACAGCCAAATCCAGTATCAATATTTTAGAAGACCCAATGAAAATATTTAGGAACTAGAGAAAGTTTCTCCTGCAATAATGAGGGAGAAGTAAAACAAAACAAAACGAAGAGTTACTAAGACCAGAATCTATCAAGATTACTATTCTTTTTATATATACACACATGTATCTATTTTAGGCATAAAGATTAATGTAGACATTAACTCTTACTGATATGATGTAGATAGCTAACTACATGTGCTGTTTTTGTATTAGAACTATGGAGTCTGTGATGACTGATGAAGTTACTTTAGTTACTTTAAACAACCTGAATATATAGAGGTGTAGGTACTTTCCCAAGTCTGTCGCATATTTCCTTTTCAACTCTGAGCAGCCCACAGAGGATAATACTATGTAGTCCTTGTTGATGAACTTACAAACCAACTTCTTAGAGGGCTTTAATAGTGCTTCTCAGGCAAGTAGCTACTCCTGGGAGTTCATTCCTTTATCTCACTTAGTCTCACCTTTCCTTTGAAAAATGGAAGCAGTAATACTGCTGTGAACAATAAAAGCCTCAAAGAAACATTTGGGAGTTTCCAGACAGTGTTTTAAGTTTGCAATTGCATCAAAGACAGAAGCTTATTTTGTTTGGTTTTATGCATATTTAAACAAAAAGATTGGCTTTATGTTGATATCTTAAAATTTAAAAGTGTATAGAACTGGTGCATACACCTTACTGAAGAAATAACAAATTGTCTAACAAGCAGAGGGCACTTTACTGTCACTGCAGAGCCTTTCATCTGTGCAGCTGTGAATAAACGTGCAAGTTTTTTAAACCACCTGTCACTTAGTATTAAGGAAAAATATTAAGGAAGTTAAGGAAGAAAATATGTTGTGGCCTTGTACATTTTTAAAGGGAGATAAAGGAGTGACATGGAAAATGTGAAGGCATGAAATCAAAGTTAAGTGCTGTGTAATTGCAGCAATATCAGCAATTGTCAACAGCTTAATAATGTATGTAAGTGAAAAGATAGGAAATATAAGCAGAACAAGGAATGATAATCTTGTAAATAGCAATTTCTGAAAAAATTCTGTTAAAAATAATGTCTATTCATAAACTGTCTGCTTTTGTGCTACTTTCCAAGTAAATATTAAAATTCACCTTGGACTGTCAGCAGATTGATGTATTTTTGTGATTTAACAACTTTTCACCAATAATTTCTGAGGGAAGATGAGAAGTGAAAAGCTCAAATGAACTCAGTAACACAGTTTCTGCTGTTTTCATGGCTACTGGGGAAATATTTATTCACTTACAAACAATAAAATAAAATTGGCTTCTTTAGCCTTTCTCTGCTAGACATCTTTAATTTCAACTTAATCTAATTTGCATACATTATTTTTATCTTTTATACACAGCAGCCAAGCAACACCACTGTGGAAGTCAATCTAAAAGCCTTTTATTACATTACATCTTAATTTCTTATTTACTAGGCTTGCTAAATTATATTTTTGAACAAAACTGGCAGCTAGTCTCTCAATTGACCAGAATGTTGTATTTTTTAATGATTGAAGCTGGAAACAGCTAGAAGCTATTGTTTCAAACATAACCTTAACATTGTTTGCATGGTAAGTAAATGGCTATGCTGACTGCTAACTGAACAAGATTGAAGATGGTAGGTAATAACAAGATACTGACATGAACACCCTGAAGTCATATAGTTAAAGAAGCCAAGTTAAAGTCTTTTTATCCTAAGAAATTGTTTCAAGAAAATGTAGATCCAAAGTATTTATTTAGTGAATTACTCTCTACTGACAGTTGCGATGTTATGGAATAGTCAAGCTGATTCCAGTTTGAAGGAGCCAGAAATTAAAAATAATCACTGCAGGGGGATATGGTAACATAGTAGCCCCAGTATGTTCATCATGTAGGCACAGTGCAGAGAGGTATATTCTTTCCTTTTTATCTATTATTATATTTTGGACTACTGAAGAAACAGAGTTTGGTGAAGATCTCAGTGTAGTTTATGAAGTGTGAAATTAAGAATACTGGAAAAAACCTCAAAACCGAGAGACAGATTTCAGTCTGTCTGTGTTAATTTCTCTGAGTGACTGGCATATGGTAGATAGGTTCAAGGATTCATCTTGATTCTTTGTAAGTATTGCATTCCACAAGCAAGAAAAACAATCTGACTTGCTATCACTATGTTTAACTGTAAATATAATCTAGAAAAACGAATTGGTGATTTGGTCCTCTGAGAGTTAGTTTGCCTTCCATCTCCTGGATTTTGTATCTTGCTGATGATTCATTTACTGATGTAATTGTTACAACTGCAATACGTTCTGAAATTATTGAACCCCCTCCATCAAACAGCCTTGTATAGCTGAATATCTTGCTGAAAACTACTGCATTTAAAATAATGCTAAATGTTTCTTTAAATACTTATTAATTTTTATGTTTTTATAGAGTACCTTTTGATTGGTACTTGGATTAATTGAAATACAAATATTGATTCTAATATTTCTAATAGCCTCTTTTTCAACTCCATAGGGAAGTTTTCTCAAAACTAAGCTCCTGTATTTCTACAAGTCATAATTACAGGTTTATGTTTCACAGTCTGTGTTCCAACACAGAATTATGGCTCAGGGCTGCAAGGCTGGTGAAATAACTTTCTTCAGTTTGCATAATTTTGTATTTCATAAACTTTAATAATTTCAAAGATGGTGATTTTTGGTGGTAGTAGAAACTCTTTAACATTTAACTTGCTAAATAGATAATAATTAGAGTCCAAAGTAAGCAATCTGGTGACTACTCTCATCTAGATACAGACATCAATACTGTAATTATCTACATCTGAACTAGCCATCCTGCATTCATATGATAGTTAATGTGGAGAAATAAGCACTTTTTGGGTGTGATTAATCTGACCTGTTGTATGTCTGATTTAGAGTAAAATAAATTACTCTCTAGAATGTGCTTAATCTTTTCTATTTGCTCTAAATGGAATTTAGGATGACTAGCTGTATCTATTTTTGGTGGGTGAATACTATCACAAGTATTTGTCATTACAAAAGGAAGATGCATATTATGAGAAGAGATATAAGAGAGACCATTCTCAATTCAGACACAACATTTAAGAAAAGAAATACAGTGAAAATTCGTATTTCTTTCCTAATTTCCTTTGCAAATATGTTAACTTGAATTCTTCATGGATTTATTTTGTAAAAACTTATATGAATCTTAGAAATTACAGAAATTAAGCACATTATTAAAGGATAAGTACTTGTTTTTTGAATTGCTGAATTCTTTTATGATCATTCACTCTTAAAATTCTTGTTTATTTACTCCATGACTCCAGCTGTAGTGCTCTCCTAGAACCAGATTTTGGTAAGCTTCCTTCCAATTTCCAGTGTTTCAGTTTATTCCCAATTTTTTAGTTGTCTTTTTCTATTGCATAACATCAAAGAGAGACAGATATCCGAGATGTCCTAACAGAAAAACCGTTCAGAGATGTAAAATAAGATGTCATTGAAATTTCAATCAGGTATTTTAAAGTAGTACCTCAAATTTGGTAACAGTCTCTACAAAGTTCTGAGCTGATATTTATGATATCTGGTTTGGAAGGGAGACTGTTAATTGTACCAAGTTTAGCTTGTCAAAATCTTTGGGTTTTGCAATCATCTAAAATGAATGTTCCTTTTACAACATTAACTCTTATCATTAACAACACATTTAGCATGTACTGCTCCATTACCATTGATTTTTCCTTTCCTGGGAACATTTGTAGTACTGAGTCTGTAGTAGCACATCATTCATTCAGTTAAAGATAAATAATATAATTTTAGATTGACTTGACTGGCACAAAACAAAAAAAAATCATGCAGCAGAAGTCTACTTGGGATGCAATACAGGATACTTAGGATTTGTAAAACAGACAAAAAAATACTGTGTATGAATGCACTATTTCTGTATATGAAAACCTGATCCATATGCAGATGTAGGGATAACATTGCAGGAGATAGCTATAAAAATTATCTTTAGTGTTTGAAGCTGCAAGAACTCTTGGATTTGTTCAAAGACTAGATTTCCTGTGACAGCTCTGACATTCCTATGCATCACAACATGCGAGCAGTACAAATTAAGGTGGATTTTAACATCTCAGAAGTGGTTTTGCGTTAAATTCCTTAGATTTTAAATATAAAATTGTCTTTGTTCCAGGCTTGAGATAATTGATTTGATGGTTGAGTTGTTGCCTTTTCCTGGTCTTAAAATTAAGAGCCAAACATGGTTAGAGGGGGAAAAAGGGGTTTTACCTCGGGATTTATTTAAGGCTCCTTAGGTGCACCACATCCAAGTGGAGTGCGCCAAAATGCACGCCGAAATGAACGCCGAAATGCACACTGAAATGCACCCCACAACGCACCCCCACGATAGGTCATGTATACAATTCATAGGTTTTGCAAATTAGCATATCTATCAAAGGTTCCCCAATGAGACGCTTGAATGAACCCCTCATTCCAAAGAATTCCCCCCTGGATGGGCCTATCTTAGTTTACAGGATATGTTCTAGAGCAGACCTTGGTTTCTCAGGATAGCATAGGGCTTTCTGACCTCCAGCTGGAGGCCTCCAGGATGTTTGGTCTCCTGGCTTAACAGAATATTGGGTCTCAGCTAAGTTGTCAGATTTAGGGAATTAGAAGTATGTGGGCTAAAAGCACTAAGGATACATAAAAGCCATATTAAAGGGTATATAAAAGGGGTATGTAAAAGACAAAAAATCATCATGTCATCAGAGTAACTGTACTACTAGGGTCATGGAGGTATAAAGGCCATCACGCTGTAGTTCTCGGAAACTCAAAAAATTCTCGGAAATATCAAAAATAAGATATATGATCGTGTGACTCAGGTTGATCACAATAATTCAGAAGTGATCTCAGTATTTGGTCCAAAAAAAGGGATTTAGATGACTCAACAATCTTTTCTGTGAAAATATACATCTACAAAACTTTAACAAATCTGATTTAGTCACAGTTTGACTAGCTCATTACATATGCTTCACTACTGACTTTTGATTTACATAAATGTTCACTACAGTTTTAATTGCATTTTCCTTCATGTTACATTTTACTGCTACAATCTATGGCTGTAATTGAAAAGGACTTAATTTTTAATCAGGGCTGTTTTATGTAGAAAATTATGTATCACTTTAATGTGACAGAAATTTGCTGTGTTGGATAGAACTCCTGAAATGTAAATGCAAAGATTGCATCTATAAAATATTAGACTGGCAACCAATAGGGCTATAGCCAAACTTACAGACAGATAGTCCTCTCTGGTTGGTTAATAAATGTTTGATGAAGATTTTAGCCCCAAATCTTAAACTGAAAATTAGAGCATTGTGCTACCAGGCAAGCAAATTTAGAAATACTTTTTAAGACTACATAGTTTGTCTAAATGGTGCCTAATTGGGTAATCCCAAACTCACATCAGACAATGGAATTGCAATGATTTTCTGCATCATAAATAATTGCACTGGAGTAACCTAAAACTAGAACTGTTCATAGGTTGACACTGAATATATATTTTTTTCTAGAAGCAGCTCCCAGGGATTCAGCTGTCAGTGCCTTCTTCCTCCACTCTGGGCAGCCCCAGTTGCACTACATGAAAACATAGGCAAATTTCCAACCGTGCTCTGAATTACTTTTATCTGAATAGAATTATGCATTCAGTATTTTGCATATGCTGTCTAGAATATACTTCAACAGATAAATCTTTGGGGATTTATTGATAAATTTAACATTTTAACTTTACATCTACATTCAACATAACATATTATTAATATTCCACTTGAAAGTAACTGAGTTTACTTAGTCAAGACTAGGTCAACAGAACTTCCTTTTGATGCATTTGCTCTTTGTGTAAAAGAAACTGTCGCCGCTGACCGCAGTAGTAGGAGAGTGAAATCCAAGAGGCAGGGAATGGTGCAGCAAGACTTAGTCCTTCATTTACTTATTTACAGCTCTTTTATAGACCTTTTTATTCATAGCCTAATTGGTTCAGCCACCTTCTTAAGGGTGATTGGCTAAAGTTCTAAAATATCCATTGTGAGAATATTTTCCTACTGTACTATAAACAATATGCAGGTGTCCATAGTTTACAAAAACTGTACAGATAACTTCTGTGCGAGAGAAAAGTCTCTCACAGGATAGAAAAGCAGCAATTCTGTATCCACAAAAAATATTTATTTTATAGCTTTGAAATAGTTTATCCTTTGGATCGAAATGAGCCATTTTTAATCTAAAACACCTTCATAGTACTTTTGAAGAAGCAGCCATAAATTGCAGCAGAACTACCCAATATAGAATTTAGCTTTCTACTGGTTAAAACTATCCTAATGTACTGCATACGACCATTGAAACAGGGAAAGAAATAGTTTGCAGTTCTCTGAAACTACTGCTTAAGAATTTATAGAACATCTTCAGTGAAATAAAACTGCACAAAATACAGTTTCATTTTTTCTTACTAATGAAACGCATTCTTTATTCTTTCGGCCTGGTAAGGGTATTCTACCTACTAGCCTGATGTGTGAAACATGCCAAGAGGAATAGCAGCTATGTATGTTCTTAAACAGATCTAACAGCTCAGACACTATAGACTGTTGTCATGGGTTAGCACAGCTTGGAGCTTTAGTTAAGAAAAATTTCCACCAGCCACAGAAGTGATGTTTTTTGCAAGGGGCTGTTGTAACTTCCTCCAGACCTGATAGAACCAATCATTTGGCTAATTTGAATATTGACAACTCTGCTGAGCCACTTAAGAAGCTGGACACGCCTCTGTAAAAAACACATTTGAAGGCAAACAAGCTCAGGAATCACTCTCTTACTTCCAGCTTTTGGACAGGTAACTGGGGGCCCGCGTGGCCCAGTGTGGGCCAGGCTGGGCCTGCCCATGGGGCCTGGTGGGGCCAGGGCCACGGCCCTGCTCTGTCTCGGCCTGGCTGGGTCCAGGCCACGGCCTGCGGCTCCGTGCAGGCAAGGATGGCCCCTCCCAGTGCAGCTTGGCAAGATTGTAGCTGCTTATCACAGCTAAACATCTCAGCCATTCCTGCTCCATTAGAGCAGCCCCACGGCTCCGTGCGGGCCGGAATGGCCCCTCCTCTGCTGTGCGGCAGCCGAAATGAAACTTTACACTGACACCCGGGTAAGATTAACTCCTCCAGTGCTGCAGGTTCCCCAGAAGAAATGAAACCTGCAGACATCAATCCTCTCCTAGGTCAGAGGAAAGGGAAGGAAAGGGCACGTGAATAGATACCATGATAGTGACACCAAGGTCAGTGAAGAAGAAAGAGCTGAAGCACAGAGAGAGGAGATAGAGTTGATGCTTCAAAACCAAAAAGCTGAAATTGTTTTGTAAAGCTATGGTGATGGACTATGATACATCAGAGAACCCCTTGTAATTTCATGATAAGCATGGGGGGTAGAGCATTCAAACTGCCATGAGCAAAGCTGTAACTGAAATAAGTAAATATTGAAGTAGCTGTGATCCAGCGAGAAGCCTGAACAGAGAGAGATAGTGATGAAGACTTTTGCTCCCAGGGAGGAGGAGGAGGAAGAAGAGGAAGAGGAAGAAGAGGAAGAAGAGGAAGAAGAGGAAGAAGAAGAAGAAGAAGAGGAAGAAGAGGAAGAAGAGGAAGAAGAAGAAGAAGAAGACGAAGAAGAAGAAGAAGAAGAAGTAGAAGAGGAAGAAGAAGAGGAGGAAGAAGAGGAGGAAGAAGAGGAGGAAGAAGAGGAAGAAGAGGAAGAAGAGGAAGAAGAGGAAGAAGACCTCTGTTCCTAGAGATTAAGATGGTCCCAGAGGTAGATGAAGAGAACTTTTGCTCTTGAACAGCTCATCCTTAAAATAGTACCCCATTAGCTAAGACTGAACCCTCAAAAACAGTTGTGGGGAAAGCTGTAAGTTGAGGGAAGGGACTCACACACGCCAACAGAAAACCACCCCGGGGCGGCTGTTGCGCTGTGACTCTGAAGCCACGAGAAGACTGTTTCATGTGGAGAAGCCCCATAGCATGGGCAAAAGAGACTTCTCTCCTTAAATGAACTGATGAAAGACTATTATAGAGGTAGTAAACTGACTGAAATAATCCCAAGTTTGTGTCTTTATGTTGTAAGTGGGAGGAAGGAAGAGGATGGGGGGAAGAGAAGTGTTCTGAAGGTTTATTCTGACCCTTATTATTCCTTTTTCTTTTAGTTCTGTTAATAAACTTCTTTATATTCTTTAAAGTTTGGAGCCTGCTTTGCATTCCTCCTAATTCTTATCTCACAGAAGGTAAGAAATGCGAACAAATCCACTACAACTGTCTAATACTTAACATTTATGTGAAAAGGAAAGACTCTGGAGAATCTGCTAGCATTCAGTCCTGGTGCAGTCCTTCCACTACTCATAGTTCCCTGAACAAAACCCAACTCTTCATGTTTTAAATCTGAAAAGAGTCTTTTTAATGAAACTCCTCTTTTCAGATTTAAAACAGATATGTTATATTAATCATTTAGAATGAGAACATGAGAAGTAGAAAGATTGAGCAGTGACTGACCTCAGCAAACTGAACAAATTGATCGACTGTTGTGACCCCTCTCTACTTAAGCTGAGGATAAAAATAAGAAAACACCCTTATGTATAGACTTTTTTCAGATAAACAACCTCATAGTCCTTCCCTTTAAGATGGAAGTAGCCAACATTAGTCACGGATATTAAGCAGCTATCTTTCAGATATTCAAATTTCAGATGACTATATAGCTCATGTAAGCAACAGGTGTATTGACCTGCTTCAACATCTTTGAGCAGCAAGGGAGCTGAAGATTTTACTGAACAGATCTGAGAACAGAATACTGGAATACTGCATCCACGTCCGGATGAGTTTAAGTCATAGATGTATTCACTCCTCGTTGATTTTTTTTCTCCACATCTGATACGAATGAAAAAGTTATTCTGTGTGAAGTTAGTTATTTACTTGGACATATATGCAGAGTATATATTTGTTTATGTACATTTCAGTACATTTCAGCTGCAGAAAGCAGGTGATAAGTTTGCCCATTATTACAAAACCACAAAAGTCATGGAAAATCGTTATGTTCTAGTCAAAGAAGCTCAGTAAGACGTGAAAGTTTTGAAGTGTATGAATATTCATGTCATAGGAAATTTTCCAGTGTAAAGATAATCATCCTTTGTGCCAAACAATCAAAACACACTAAACAAGCAACTCAAGAAACAAAGGCAAACATTTCTATCCAGGTCAAATTAAAAAAAAACAAAAAAAAACAAAAAAAACCCCTAATTTTTATTTCAATATGCAATCACTCCCTCCTATCTTCTTGTAAACACATACATGTCTTTGGTATAATTATGCAAGCATTTATATGTGATTAAACCAATTAATTACATTTCACAATATTTTTACATTCCTGAAGGTTATAATTACTAAACTAACTGAAAGAAACCTAAATGCCTTCAAAATAGAGTCATCAGTGATCCACAAATGAAATAGGACAATTCAGCAGATCATGATTACACCAGTGAGAGAGAAAAACTAGGCAATAGTAAATCAAATGTTGAATTAGTTGAGTTCCTTGAAGGTATTGCTAATCTATTATTATTTGGGAATAAAAAAAGAGCTAAGTATATACATAACACCTTCAGTTACCATGAGCTGGATGCTGTATGCTTTCTGTGTATACAGGCAGTAGTAGCATCCCACACTTCATGCTGGGAGAAGTTTTTTTCCAAGCTTTATGCAAATCCCCTGACCCTCCAACCACTGCACATTCTTCAAACGGACATCTACCTTCAAAAGTGACAGCAAACAATAATGTAACAAATGAGCCTGCCGTCTGCACATGTGCAACATACTTTACCTAGAATATTTGGATGTGATAGAATTAAACTGACCTCTGTGACAAGGACACCTTAATCAAAAAAGTTGGAATCAAAGGGTAGGTGAAGAGAGGGAGTGCAGTCCTGATGGGTCCTGTGTTCTACCTTAGCTGCCTGTTGGGTTCGGACATTTAATCATTCTGTCAACATTTGCTATGTATCTCTTTACTCTGATACTCACATTTTCCCGACTGAAAGAATGCTCAAATGTTTTCCATTATGCTTCTATAAAGGACAGGCAAAAGCTAGTTGGAGAATTATCTTATAGTCTTCTATGATTAGCCTTGAGGTAGACTGTACAAAACTTTAATGAATATTGCTACTGGAATGAAAAATGCTATGCTTAGGCTTTGCTTTCACATACCACAAAGTTTAGTCTGGCTTAGGTTGTTGTGAGGTTTTTTTTTCTTCTTTTTAAAATGAGAAAACAAATTTTACACTTATGTATTTTTGTTAATGAAAAAGTTAAGGAGAAAAAGAATAATTCAACCTTTCACACTGGTCTGGACATTGCAGGTAATGTAGAAATTCATGATTTCCTGCTCACTTTTACACAAACCAAGTCAATATCCTGTGAAAGCTTTATATTTCTTAATTGCAGCAATAAAGTTTTAGAAAGCGCTACACAGTACTCTTTATATTTGTCTTTTGGCAACACATATTTAAATTAAAGGGGAAAAAAGTACTCTCATAGGTGTATAAAATCACCAATTGATGGAAACACACACTTCTTACAAACAAGGTTGGCCTTGATGATTGACGACTTATGAAATAGCTTAATTTTGCATTTTCAGTGGTTTTCTGAAGTGATAGAGTAATTCAGTTGGCACACCTTTGACACTATTTGTGGTGAGTGATCAAGACAAGCTTTTACAATAAACATGCAAGGTAAAATGTATAGATAACATGCAGCTGGACTAGTTTTGAGATTATGGCTCAAAGTCAGAAAAGGAAGTAAGGATATCAGAATTGTGCTCCAGTTCTGACTGCTGGGTTGCTCTGCGACTTCATGAAATCCCTTATGGGTTTGCGCCAGTCAAAGCCCTATTGACAAGTCATAGAGCAGCCAAAGAAGATTGTGTATCTCCTTTGCTGAAGTAAAAGTAACACTGATAAGTAGTATGGTACTTCAGCTTCCTATCACATAAGTGCTCTGCAGCTTAATATTTTTACTTTAAATAATTCAAAACTGCTCCAAGGCACTATTGGATCTGAATTATCACTTTTATTTATTCCCCCCTTTTACTTCCTATTCTTTTACATCGTATGTCATCTTAAAAAATTACATAAACTGTACATTTCCTCTTAATCTTATTCAATTATTAAGTGGGCAAAGCACAGTTATTAAAGGGATCTAAATGCCCACAGGAATGTTTGTTGTAGAAATGTATTCCATCTTGCAGACAGACATGTGATAGTAAATCCCAAGCATTCAAAGTCAGTATACTCCCTCAACAAAGTGAAAATATTTTCTTAAAATAATTTAAATTATTTTTTCTTTGTGATTTTTAGTTACTGAGTTATCACTACTCAGCTAGGTCCTGATCTCTTGCTGTTCTTTGTAATAGTGCTAGCCAAGTATTTTTCTTAAAAGACAAATTTGTCACATTTTCTGTTGAGCCCAGATGTATGGATTCAGAAAAGAAAACCATCAATTTTTCAAACTTAAAATAATGCTATGATAATTCTTAATACATAAAATACTATGATGCAAAGATGCTATAAATACCAGATATTATAAATAGTAAATGCAAAAAACCAGGTCTGCCTGTGATTAACATGCTGAATAAACGGACTTGTTTGATTATTTGTCTTGTAGAAAAGATATAACTGTTTCTAACAGTTTGAATATAAATTTTAGATTTAATTTATGTCTTCTGTAGTTAATTATGATGAAAATTTTTTGTCATTATTGCATTTATATGGAAACAAATCCTAAAGAAGAATAGCAGTATGGGTAATAAAGATGAAGGAAAAAAAACATATTGAGAGATTCTGCTGATGAGTAAGATTGTGCCCACTGTCACAGCCTTGCAGTCCTAGCTACCTTGAAAGTTTTTCTCTTGAAAAATTCTTCTGGGGAAGGAAAAGTAAAATCAACAGCAGAAGCATTAAGGAAAGCAATTTCATTTGAGGAGTGTTTCTAAAACTCTTGTTTAGATTCAGTTCAATTTAGTGTTTCACATTAGCAGCTGCTAAATGCCTCCCATGTGTCAAAGTATTTGGATTTAATTTAATTTGAATGTCTATCTCCCCGCAATAATTAAATGAATAGCAAGTCAACTTAAAGGAACATTGTGTAGCAGACAAAAATCACAAAAGAAGTTGAATTGCATTAAATAAATTGTAATATTGATCAACATAAACCAGTATTGAGTTTAGTATTGGACTCCATGACTCATTTGCTTAACTTTATTAGGTCTTTAAATAGATTGTAAAGGATTGGAGAAATTAAAATTCCATTGAAGAATTTCAGTTTGAGAAAACAGTTTGTTTCTTGTTTATTTTAGTACTGTAAACTTTACTTCAGCACTATGTCATCAGCTGTTGGAATTATCTTCCTTTGGAAACTGTGTACTAGTATTCTAGTGTGTGCATAGAAATATGTTTTAATAGAAGTCACAAATTGCTTCTAGAAGTAGAATAGAAATCCACAAGTGAAGTGGACTTGCTGAGATTACTGTTTTTTGTTGTTATAAGGAGCATCCTATGATGCTGATGATCAGATGAGGATGATAACTTTATCATCAGATCATCATGTGAATGGAAGAGATCAGAGGGTTGTGATCAGTGGAGTAGAATCCAGTTGGAGGCCTGTAGTCAGTGGTGTTCCTCAGGGATCAATACTGGGTCTAGCCTTACTCAGTTTGTTTGTCAACAGCCTGGATGGAGGGATAGAATGTACCTAAGCAAGTTTGCTGATGATACGAAACTGGGGGGAGTGGCTGACACACCTGAAGTCTGTGCTGCCATTCAGTGGGACCTTGATAGGCTGGATAACCGGGCAAAGAGAAACGTATTGAAGTTCAATAAAGGTAAGTGTAGGGTCCTGTGTCAGGGGAGGAATAACCCCAGGTACCAGTACAGGCTGACCTACTGGAGACCAGCTCTGCTCAGAAGGACCAGGGAGTACTGTACTGGTGGATGAATAGCTGTCCATGAGCCATGTGTTGGTTTAAAAAAGCCTAGTTTGTGGGAGCAAGAGAAAAGCTGCTAAAAACTTTTATGTCCAGCACAGAGCCAGTCGCTGAAGGCTCTGACAATGGGCAGGTTACTAGCCCAATTAGACAAGTTGGTAACACCTCTGTGATGACATATTTAAGAAAGGAAAAACCACATGAAGTTCTCTTTCTTCTTCCAAGGGATGGTGAGGAGGCTGCTGGGGCCCATCCTGGTGCGGGGGGCTGTCCTGAGGCCGGAACCGTGTGGCTGGGGCCCTCAGGTGCCAGCGAGGACCACGTGGCCAGCAATGAAACACATGGCAAGCAATTTCCCATAGCAGAGCCCAGACAAGATCAACCTCTCAATTGCAACTTACAGACACCAACTTTCTTCCAAGTCAGAGAAAAAGGAAAAATAAGGGCACATGAGGAAAAACAGCATGGTGGCACTGAGGTCAGTGAAAAAAAAGAGAGGGAGGAAATGCTCCAAGTGTCGGAGCTGAGATTCTCCTGCAAGCTGTGGTGAGGACTATAATACAACAAACTGTTTCCCTATGATTCATGAGGTGCATGGAGGTGGGTGCAGAGATCCACGCACAGCCCATGAAGAAGAGTTCTCGCACTGGAGCGAGTGGATACTGCAAAGCTGTAATCTAGTGAGGAACTTGAACAGAGAGAGATGACCCTTGCTTTTAGAGACAGAAAAAGAGAGCCTTCACTTCCAAACTAGAACAGCTCATCCTTAAAAGACTAAATCCCATGAACTAAAATGACCCACACTAGGTGGTTGTGGGAAGACTGCTTGGCCCGTGGGAGGGATTCACATTCAGCAGGTTTGGGTGGGGCTGTTGCTTGTGAAAGTTAAAACCACGCTAGAAAAGTTCACAGAGAACTATCTCCCATAGGAAGGATCCCATGGCACAGCAGAAGAAACTCTTTTCCTTAAGCACACTGAAAAAAGACTTTTAAGAAGTGAAATTCTGACCAAAACCCTCATGTTTTGTTTCCTGCGCAGTCAGTGGAAAGAGGGAGAGACTGGGAAAGAAAGGTGTTCTGAAGATTTCTTTGGTTCTTATTACTCTTTTTACTTTTAATTCTGTTAATAATAAATCTTCTTTATATTGGTTAAGTTTTGAACCTGATTTGCCTTAAAGGTTGGGGGTTTTTTCAATAATCCTTATCTCAACTCATGAAAATGAAGCTTTAATTTCCCTTCCTCTGCTTAACTATAGCAGAGGAAAATGAGTGAATAGTTTTTCGTGGGTGCCTGACACCTAGCCAGCATCAAACCCCAACAAGCCATCAGTTGCCCCCAGGAGGGCCAAGGGTATCCTGGGGTGTATTGGGAAGAGTGTGGCCAGAAGGTCAAGGGTGGTGATCCTGCCCCTCTATTCAGCCCTGGTGAGGCCACATCTGGAGTATTGTCTTCAATTGTCTTCAACGCCACAGTTCAAAAAAGACAAGGAGCTCCCAGAGTGTAACCTGCATTATGTGACCCTGCCTTTAAAGCGGGGTGAACTAGATGATCTCCAGAAGTCCCTTCCAAACCCAATAGTTCTGCAATTCTGTGACGGAGAAAACACTGCAACTTCCTTACTTGAAATTAGGTATTGCGCTAATGCACCTTAGGTAGTCTTTCTCTTACTGGTACAGAACAAGTGGTTTTATATATTGAACAGTGTTCATTCTCTCAAATTTATAATTAGTTTATTCATCTATTGTTTGTTTAAAAGTCCAACCTCTGAAATAATTAGATCAATTAACAGCACCACCTGTAAACTGGAAAAAACCACAACCAAACTTTAAAAAACTCCAAACTGCCAACAAATTCTAGGGACAAATAGTTTAAGTGAGCATAAGTTATGTATATTTACATGTCCACATATAAGTATGTACACGTGTGTGAAAACAGAGGAATATAATTTATAAATTCTTGGTAGACTAGTATATTCATTTCTGACATGTGGAACAACTGAAATACTTTCAAAAATAATTACAACAGTGATCATAAGCATCTATCAAGCATGACTTGCTTAAACACATCAATGTTTAAGAGGCTTTTGGACAATGGGAAGGCTGATGATCAGCAAAAAATACCTTCAAGTGTACAAGCAAACAAAAAAAGATTGATAAAAACAAAAGGAAAGAACTACCTCTCTCACCTTCTGCAAACAGACTGAGAAGCGATAGGGTAAAATTCACTCAAAGACATTTATCCAAAAGGTATTTTTGTAACCAGGAGAGCTGAGAACTTACTATTTCAGGAAAGCTATGAGATCTGCATTCATTATACTTTCTAACAGTAATTTAGACAAGCATTTTTCGCACATGGTTAGATATAGCTGATCATATCTTTTTGTAAGGGGCAAAGTAGGTCTCTACCCTGAATTCCTTCCCAGGTCCACTTCCCACCGATCTATAAATCAATATGTAAAAAGACTCTGAATAAATAATTTTTGTGTGGATCTGACTAGTTCTTTTATACTACATTTCTTTAAAAAAACCCTAAAAAGCAAACAAACTACACCCTCCCAAAAACCCAAAGGAAAAATATTTAAAATAAACCTAAAACCAATCCCAACCCACTACAAATAGGAAGACTGTTTTGTTGAACATATGTATTAAAAATTCCAAGACATTTTTAAACAGAGAAAGCTTGAGGAGATTAGGTCATAAAAAATATAACTGAATAATTCATTTTCTTTGCCTATTGCATCCTTGCCAGCTGGGTCTTGAAGGCTTCAGCATATTCTGCAGTTTTTAACTTGTGAAAAACTCTGGTAAGAGAAAACTCTGGTCCTTCATTACCTTCTTCTTCCACCCCCATGATAGCTGGACTGTCTTTTTCCTGCTACTCTTTTTCAGCCTCTCTGCTCTACGAGTACTGGTGTTGCTGAGCCCTTTTCACACTTCCTGTCATTGTGCTTTGTGTAGTTTTCACCCTACAGGATTTGGAGCTCCTCTCCAAAATAGGGGCATACCTATTTGCTCAGCAAAGAAGATACAATTTCTCTAGCGGTTTTCTTTTGTCACAGCCACTTTTTTAAAGGAAAAATACACAAAGCGAAAGGTATCATTGTTTATAAAAGAACCCAAAAAGAACACTGATTTTTTCTGAACTGAATTATAACTCATAGAGGAAGAACTTTTGAGACTAAGAAGTTAGACAAATATAGGTAACAATATTATTGATATGTTCCTAGCAATCCTGATTTCCTGGAAAATTTGCCTTGTATGCTAAGGGTCTACCCACCATTATACTTTGTTTGGTGTTTATCTTCGTAAGGAAAGGGAGACAGGAATAATCTTGAGTGGCTGGATCAATTCTTTGAAAGCATTTAAATGCTTTTCTAGAATCAATAAAAGGAGAAGGTACTAATTTACATGCATTAGTACTTATTCTGTAGGTTTTCAAAAATGGTTACCTATATTTAAAAAATCCACACAAAACCTCACAGAAACAGTATGGTTTTAAGCAGAGTAAGTTTCTCTTTCTGACTAATACAAAGCTAAGCATCTGAAATTTTTGTAGAGTTCTAAATAAGGTGGGCTTCCTTCTGTTCTTGTGTTGAATATTTGAGCAAAGATAAAGTGTCTTCAGATGGTATTTGTAAGTGGGATATCAAGGCATGTAGCCATGGTAAGATCATAATGTTCAATGATGCCCCAAGAGTTAAAAAAAGGACCATTACTGTTGTTTCTGTTCTCGTACTGTTGGTTCTGAGAGACTTTGTTGAGGTTTTTGGCTTCAAAACTCATCCTTATAGCTGATCCATCAAAGAGCTGCATCTAACGGAAGTGTTAGTGGAAAAGATTATATAACAAATGCACAAAGTGTAAGGTAAAAAGATACCATTTAATTTTTAAATGAATCTGCAAAGCAGCTATAAAGTGGGTGTTTAAAATTTTTGTAGTTAACATGTCAATGTTGAAATAAAAAAAAAATATTCTAGAAGGTTTAAGTCCAGTCTTTAAATTGAGTGATTATTAAAAATACACTACAAATTATATACGTGATTATTTTATAATGTCCTTGGAAATAAGTTGGCTACATCCTACTATTTTTGACCAATTTAGCTAGTATAAATAGAAGTTATGAGTTATCCCCAAATAATTTTTTTTATAATAGCAGTAATATGGACAGGTAAATGAACTGTCTTTGAAACCTCTCAGTATTACTAATAATGGCAGAAATGAGAAGAAATGAAAAAGCTTTTGATTGTGAATATAAAAAAGAAAATAAATTCCTTTTTTTTTAGCACCAGTCTTACCCTTGTTATGGAGAAAAGATATCTTCTAGTTAAAAAGAAGTCAAAAAAATGTATTCCTTCATCTAGAATTGCAGTTACATTAGTCCATTTTTTAGTAGTTTGCTATTTCAAAGAAATATTTTAGCAAACCAGTAGCCTCTTCTTAAAACACTGCAAATCTTCTATACAAATGACTTTTATGCAACAAGCTACGGAAAATATTAGAAGAAGCAGCATCACAAAAAAAATACGGTATATATAAAACAATATTTGTACTGGTTTTTAATTTACTTTTTTAATTAAGCCAAACATAAGGAATAGAATTTGAGCTATTATTTTTACCTCATGCATTTAAATGAAAATTAAAAATTCACTGTAATGAAGCACTAAGATAATAGGTTAACTTGGACACTGCCTGAGAACTGAATGTCATCCCACTTCTTTCTAACTCAAGCCTTTAATGTAAACTTAAGGTTAATAGTGGAACTGGGACAAATGCATGTGGGTATTTTTTACCGTGCAGTATATGTGAGACAGTTTACCCACCATGGTGTGCTCTTCCTATTGTCTCTTCTGCTGGAAGATATTTTACTTTCACTGGGAAACACTATAGCAAAATACAAATTATTATTTTGAAGGGGCTGATTAGTGATCCAAACATCATCTTGGTGGAAAGTTTGTCAATTACATAGTGAGATGTTGCAGTTTAATCTACTTTCTTATGCAGTGATGGCCAATCTAAAACTTAAGGTGTGGCTTATGACAGGATAAAAATACATTTCTTACTATGAAACTGTTGGGAGACATGGTTAAAATTTAGTGAA
Organism: Platysteira castanea; assembly: GCA_013397175.1. Lineage (NCBI taxonomy): Eukaryota > Metazoa > Chordata > Aves > Passeriformes > Platysteira > Platysteira castanea. The sequence goes on along the minus strand of VYXC01005154.1, from coordinate 88,804 downwards.
AAGATTTCTAAACTAGATCTAGATTCCTACACTTAGGGCTTGATTACTTTTTAATCTGTAGATACATTCTTTAGCACATCTTGATTTGACATAAGTGTGTTAAAATTCTGAGTTTTTGTTTTTTTTTTTTTAATAGGGCCATGCCTGCAATTAATCTAGAAATAGATCATAAATTTGAGCAAATTAAATTCTATATTGATTAATGTAAACTCTATATTTCTAATGAATGCACTCCAAAGTTTCTAATATTAAAGGGAGCATTAAAAATCACCACAAAACAAAAATGGATGTTTATGAAATTTGTCACTACTTGTCTGTTACTAAATTCTGTTACTGTGAAACATCAGATATTTAAACATTTGTTAAATAACCCTGGAATTAGCAAAATTATTATTGCGACATAATTGAAAGGACATATGCAAAGGCAAGTGCATCCTGTTGAAGGATTGCAGAAGAGAATTCATTTTCAGTCCAACACATGTTGCACTGTCATGCAATTAATTTAGGATAAGAGGAAACACAGTCATACAAAATTCCTGTTTGGAGTAACTGGCCAGTAGGAATATCAGATAATATAGTTGAAAAGCATTCATTTGGAATTTGTGTCTGCGAAGGTTACAATGCCCCATTAAAAACAAAATTGAATATTTCCTTAACTGATAATAAAGGGAACAAAGATAAGCTGCATTATCATGCTTAAAAAATAAAAATATGTCAAAACTTTAGCTTTTGTGTTTTCCAGATATATATACATATTTAATAGAATTGGTCACTATCTGGAATATCCCTGCACAGTAATCCATGAGACAGTTAAACTCATGCATGGCAGTCCAATGATACATATTTTCTTGAAAACTCTGAATGCATTTAATTCACACTAGCTCAATCCAGTGGCGGTGTTTCTGTTTTCCATAAATCATCCTTACTAAATCATGAGGATTCATTGGTTTGATCCCAACACACATTTGGAAAGATAGTATTTGTTTTCCTAAGAGGAAACATAAACTTTATATTTGTTTATCATACACATGTGCTAGTGTCAAGCAATTCTTATTGAATACATTAATAATAATAATAAAATAATAATAATAATGAATCGACTGGTCTCTTGAAAATTAGATCAACTCACACTAGTGTACAGAGTATGAGGAATAAACTTAATGAGCTAGAGATCTGTGTGTAGTCACAGGGCTATGATCTAGTTGGGATCATGGAGATGTGATGGGATGGTTGCCGTGACTGAGTGCTGCAATTAAGGGATGAAGGCTCTTTAGGAAGGACAGGTTATTAAGATGAGGAGCCAGAGTTATCCTTTATGTGAGAGAACATCTTGAGAGCATGAAGCTTTGCCTGGGGATGGATGAGGAGCCAACTAAAAGCTTATTTGTTAGAACTGAAAAGAAGAAAAGCAAAGATGGCATTACAGTGGGTATCTGCTATAGGCCAATAAACCAGGAAGAACAAGTGGATCAGGACAGACAGGAGCAGCCTCGTATTCACAGGCCCTGGTCCTCAAGAGGCATTTCCACCACCCTGATATCTTCTGGAAAGGCAACACAGCAGGACCTAAGCAGTACAAGAGGTTCCTAGAATGTATTCATGACTTCCTTTTCTAAGTAGTAGAGGAGCTAATGGGGAGAGGTGTTCTGCAGGATCCCATGCTTACCAAGCAGTGTCAGAACAAGAGGTGATCCTTCCTCTTTATTCAAAAACTGATGAACCCACACCTGGAGTACTGTGACCAGTTCAGAACACATCAGTACGAGAGAGACATGAACACACTGCAGAAGATTCATCAAAGGACTACAAGGATGGTTAAAGGAACAGATTGTCGCTGGGGAGGCAAAGCTGAGAAAGATGGGACTGTTCAGTGTAAACAAGGCCTAGGGGCGAAATTATCAATCAGTGCATATAAATACCTGAAGGAAGGATGCAAAGTGGTGGAGACAGGCTCTTTACAGTGGAGCCCAGCAACAGGTTCTGGGGGTAGTTGACACAAGAGGTTCTGTCTGAACTTCAGGGAACATTTTTTCACCACGAGCATGACCGGAACAGGATGCCCACAGAAGTTAAGGAGTCTCCATCCTTGAAGATACTCACAAACTATCTGGATACAGTCCTGAGCAACAAATTATGGGTTGTCCCCATTGAGTGAAGGAGTTGTTGAACCACATGACCTCCAGAGGTTGCTTCCAACCTCAGCCAGTCTGTGATTCTGTGATTTGCAACACCACTTTAAAAATTTCTCTGATGCTTTACTCATTTTCTTCTGGATCTTTCCTTCTACTACTTGCGTGTCTGGGTGTATTAATTTATTTTAACTGAAAGTAGTAGTGACAGATGTTTGTTGAATTCTGTGGTTTGGGGTTTTTTTCCCTTTCTCTTGGCTTTTGCACATGCATTAAGGATCCACGTTTGAAACTGCTTTACATGTATTAAATATTCTGAAAAACAGGGATATAATTTTTGAAAATGTTAAGTTCAGTGTTCATAATAAAGTAAGGCAGTTTGGGACTTTTGAAAATAACAACTGATTCCTTTCGCTTCAGGCTAAGTCTATCCTTCAGAGCTCTTTCAACACATTTGCATTAGGTCAGGGAATTTCAGTGTGTGATAACTGATCATCATAGTTTTGGCAGAAATGGGGAAACCACAAATATTTCTATTTTGTCAAAATTTTAGTATTTTTTTCCTAAGAACAAATGGAATAAGTAATAAATACAATTAGAAATTTCAGTACTGGATTATTTTTTAAAATATTTTACAGTAAGATAGGTTTAAAAAGCTTCCAAGGGTACATCTTACTTAATTATCTACAATTTCAGCTATTGAGCAGGAAAACAGGTGAATAAAAGACCAAGTACAGATGAAAAAAAACAGTCAATCCAAATGAAAATTTTAATCATTAATATTCTTTTTTGCTAATTAGATGTGCAATTAAAAGTCCTTACTCAAAAGGAATCAGCTTTACCTCATTTTTTAAGATGTTACTCTTGCTCTTTCTGTATGCAACATAAAGGGATGAGGTGACCTTCCTATTCAGGAGATATTCATGAAGAAAATATATTTATCAATAGCTACTTTATATGGATCATGCTCAGGACTGCTCACTGACTGCAGTGGTAGAATATTTTTTCATAGTCAATAGAAATTGCATATGAATAGGAACCTTCAAGGGGGGTAATTCATCTGACTGACAAAAGAGGACTAAGGTGGATAACTCTGGGTTATGCACATCTAAGTGTACATCTCTAAAGTTAGGGCAGAGAAATTTCAGCTCAAGTATCCACGACT